>CM071874.1:32589887-32608444 GCA_036759665.1 Gynandropsis gynandra
CCGCTCGGGTGCTAGGTTTGTGCCCGCTCGGGTGCTAGGCAACAGCTCGGGCATGTGCTTGCCCGAGTCGTGTGGTTTGTCCTGTCCAAAGCCCCGTGGGTTCTGCCCGATCGTGTAAGGCTTGTACCCGACCGGGTGGAGGCTTCTCCATGCTCAATCTCGTCCCGTTTGTCCCGTGATGATCCCCCAAGTTGCTCCTTAGCTCCGTGCATGTTCCTTTAGCTCCAAAATAGTCCAAATACGCGTAAAAACCTGTAAGAACATGAAAATCACGAAAGCAAGTAAAACGGATACGGAATCATACGTAAAACATCACATATGTATCAAAAACGTCTCCTAAATCGTGCAAGAAATACGTATGAAAACGAGATGATCAACTATCACAAGAAAAGAACGTAATAGGCATTGCAACTGATCATAAATGGCCATAACGATCGTACAAATAAATTTGTCAAATCTTTTACATTTAAAAGATGAGTACATTCCAATTGAGTTCTCGTTGTATGGAAGTGAAAAATGGGATACAGAACAACAAGATTACAAAGAGATAAAAAAAGAGAGCTTCACGCAGCTAATGAGTCTGAGCTAAACACTTTCTCCATCTGTTTCTCTTTGTTTGACAGAGTGAATCCTACAGACGGCCCTGAAAGATAGTGACAAAACTCGATTAGCTTGAAAGATAGTTAAGATTGGTACGTATGATGGAATATTGTCTTGTTTAAAGTTTCATTACAAATTGTCAAAATGTAGAATTTGTTTTCGAAAATGAATTCCAAGATAAACCCAACAACTCTTCATATACCCAGAAACGAATAACTAAACACAAACCCTACAAAATCGAGAAACCAAAGTCTGAATTTACCTGAAATTGAAAAGGAAAGGGAGATGGAAGAGAACGATTCTGTAAAGGCATAACATGTGCAGATGGTGTTGGATTCCAAGCAGGAAACGGACCGAATTGTTGAAATGGAACTGCAGTCTGAATCCACGGATACTGAGATTGAAGACAAATGTTGTTTGCGTTGTGGTTGTTCATCATGTCATTGTTGAAGCCACTCTGATATGCTTGTTAATCGATGCCTCTAATTTGGTAACTCATCTGTGTTCTGCCAAGAATATAATTTCGTATGTGTGTTATTAGGCATCAGCCAACGTTTAAATAAAACATTACAGAAACCCTAATACGACCTTACCACATATTTACGTAACTACCCTTGCCGTAAATAACCCTAATACGCCCCCTCAAGTTGGAGCATGGAGATCCCGAATGCCCAACTTGGAACGCAAATAAAGAAAGGAATTCTGTCCCAACGCCTTGGTGAAGATATCGACAACCTGTTCTGACGAACGAACATGATATATCTGAATGGTGCCGTTCTGAACCGCGTCTCGAATGAAATGACAGTCTAAATCTCGATGTGTTTCGTATGCTCATGAAACACGGAATTTGCAGCAATGTGCAACGCAGCCTGATTGTCACAAAAAAGTCGTAGAGCCGAAGTGAGAATGCCAAAATCCCGAAGTAGAGCTCTCAACCATATGAGATCACTCGTAAGATGTGCCATATATCGATATTCTGCTTCAGCCAAAGAACGTGAAACAGTAGCTTGTTTCTTGGTTTTCCACGCAATAGGTGAATGGCCAAGAAACACAATATATCCTCCAACCAATCGTCGAGTAATCCGACAAGAAGCCCAATCAGAGTCACAAAAACCTGAGAGGAGAAGATCACAATCGGAGCGAAGCCAAATATCTTACCCAAGAGAACCCTTCAAGTAGCGAACCACTCCCAATGCAGCAAGCCAATGTGCCTCACGTGGTTCCTTCATGAACTGAGAAAGGGTATGAACCGCAAAACTGATATCAGGACGCGTGGTCGTCAGATAGAGAAGACGTCCCACAAGGCGGCGGTACTGCTCAGGGTCCGAGTGTAGTGTCCCAGAAGCATCAGACAATCGATTGTTCTGCTCGAGAGGGAAGGTAACATGACGACATGCAAGAAGGCCACACTCGGAAACAATGTCTGTCGCATACTTACGTTGTGACAAGAAATCCCATCTAAGTTTCTTGCAACCTCAATTCCCAAAAAATACTTGAGAACCCCAAGATCCTTCATATGAAAATAGTGCCGAAGATATGTCTTGAACACCTCCATCATGTCAACATCATTTCCACCGATCAAAAGATCATCAACATAAACAAGAACGTGAAGATGTCGCGTACCTCGAACCAACAAAAACAAGGATGAGTCGGACCGGGATTGAAGAAAACCATACGCAAGAAGTGTGGTAGCAAGCTTGTCAAACCAACAACGAGGAGCTTGCCACAAACCATATAGAGACTTCTTCAGTTTGCAAACAAGAGTCCGATCGTCACACGATAGACCAGGAGGAACCTTCATGTAGATCACCATGTAAAAAAGCGTTGTGAACATCCATTTGATGAATCACCCATTGTTTTGCGGAAGCAATGGACAAGAATGTGCAAACAGTCGTCATCTTCACAACGGGAGCAAAGGTCTCCTCGAAATCAACGCCTTCAGTTTGCCGATTGCCAAGAACAACTAGTCGAGCTTTGTAGCGTTCAATACTCCCATCGGATTTGTACTTGATCTTGTAAACCCATCGGCATCCAGTGGCTTTCTTTCCCGGTGGCAAAGTAGTCAAACTCCAAGTGTCATTTTGCGCCAAAGCACTAAGCTCCTGTTGCATAGTCTCGATCCAACAAGAAGACGCGGGGGCCTCAGAGTAAGAACGAGGCTCGATTCCAATGTTAATAGCTGCAAGGAAAGCTCGATGTCGCGAAGTAAAGTTAGCATTAGTAACGTGATTCGCTATGGGATACGAGACAGTACCTGAGGACAATGAAGAGGGCGGAGAAGAAATGCGAATGGGGTCTTCAAGATAACGAGCAGAGTACGTGACATAATCCTGAAGCTTAACTGAAGAAAACTTGGTACGATGACCATGACCAAGTGTCACAACCGTAGATAACTCTGAACCAATATCTGGAGGAGAACCGAGGGTTGACGAGTTCCCGAGTGTAGGATCATCGGGAGATGAAGACGACTCAGGTGAAGATTCCTCAGGTGGAGGATCATCATGGGGCAAATCATCGGAGGCAATATTAGAACGCACCCTGTCCGAGGTACCCGATACCGGTGGGAGATGGAACATGTCCGGCGGATCATAAAAAACCGAAGGATGAGGAGGCGGATGTGTTGGAGACGATTCCCGCGAAGATGAGCCTATAGAGCTATCCGTATATGAAAAAATATGCTAAAAAATACCACATCACGAGATATGAAGAACTCACGAGTTTCAATGTCAAACACCTTCCATCCTTTTTTTCCAAACGGGAATACAATCAAGATATAGACATCCAAAGGTGCGAAGACGATCATAGGACGGTGGAGAGCCATACAAGATCTCATATGGAGTCTTCCCTTGAAGTAAAGTAGACGGAATCTGATTTATTAAGTATGATGCAGCCAAAATACATTCCCCCCAAAAAGTCGCAGGCATATGAGCTTGAAACATAATGGCGCGGGCAACATTAAGGATGTGGCTGTATTTGCACTCAACACGACCATTTTGTTGAGGAGTGTACACGCACGAGGTTTGGTGAAGTATGCCATGCGTTTGGAAGTACCGTCGGAGACCAATGAATGCGGCCCCATTGTCTGTCCGAACAACCTTAACACAACTATCAAATTGACGTTTCACCATTTCACAAAAATTAGGATTAAGATCCTTGACTTCGGACTTAGAACTCATCAAATAAACCCAAACAGCTCGAGAATGATCGTCCACTAACGTGAGAAAGTAAACAGCACCAGTTGTAGCATGCACATTATATGGTCCCCAAATATCGGAATGAATCAAATCAAAGCAAAGTGTAGCATTGGACTCACTAGAAGAAAACATAACACGTGTTTGTTTGGCTCGAAAACAAATATCGCAAGGAGTCTTATTCTTATTCTGTTTTGAAATGCCAAAAGTCGTAGGCAAAAAATCTAAAACCTTATCAGACGGATGTCCAAGCCGATGATGCCACAAATCTTGAGAAACCAGTGTGCTAGCATGGAATGCTCTAGGTCCAATTGTTCCCTGAAGCTTGTAAACCCCATCGTATTCTTCACCCGCTCCAATCAGGATCCTCGCGATACGGTCTTGAATCACACAAAAGCGATAATTAAACATCATAATGCAATTATTACTTTGCAGCAAACACGATATGGAGATCAAGTTGCATGTAAGTGATGGCACATAAAGCACATGATGAAGAAAAAGCGAGCTTCCCAGTAACAAATCACCCGTATGCGTAGCCATAGTGCAATCAGCATTAGGCAAACCAATAGGACACGGAGTGATTGGTGAAACATTGACTAATGAATGTAAATTTCCCGTAAAATGGTGAGATACGCCTGAGTCCAAAATATATTCAATGTAATATGTCTTACCGGATTGAGTGGCATCAGACCCGTGTGGTTTTAGCTTGAGCAATGTCAGCAAAGTAGACCACTACTCATCATTGAAACCTGGCATAGCACCACGATCAAGATCATGGTTGAACTTCGAATCAGGGGCTGCTTCCAAGACACAAGCTGCGTTCGCGTGTACAGGAGGAGGACGTCTACCACGATTAGAACGTTCGGGCTGCCGGGAGCGAGCGTTCCTCCTAGTGCGTTCCAGAAATTCGATGATAAGGTAGCAAGTGGAGACATCATGACCAGGTTTGTGACAATGAGAACAAACAATGGTCTTGTCTCGTACTGCAGTCGAAGAGGCGGGCGAAGGAACCAGCAAAGAGGACATTGCAGATAATCCTACAACCGATCCACGATCATTGCGACCGTGGGCAATCAAATGATGACGTTCTTCATGCACAACTTTGTAATGAACTTGATTGAGACTCGGAAATGGGTCGGATCCAATGACTTTCGACCTAACGATTCCGAAAACAACATCATCAAGTCCCATGAGGAATTGATGGATCTTCTCCTCTTCACGATCGCGAATGAGCTCGGCATTGAGAACAACGACATGTGACGTACCACATCCACATGTGCGGATAGGTTGATATGCGTCCAATTCCTCCCAAAGTTTCTTCAACCTACCAAAGAAAACTTGAACACTTTGATTTTGTTGTGAGCAACGAGCAAGCTCCGCACGTATTTGATGAACTCGTGCGGTATTCCCAGCGGAAAACTGTTGGCGAAGATCCTCCCAAAGCATCCTCACGTCGTCAACAATGGATATTGTGGTGCGCAATTGCGGATCAATAGTATTGAACAACCACTCGATCAACATCGAGTTGACAAGATCCCATTCTTCACGGTCAAGAGAATCGGGCAACGGCGCAACAATTGAACCATCGAGAAACCCGAGCTTCCTTTTCGTGCGAAGGGCATGTCTAATGTGTTTGGCCCATTCTTCGTAGTTAGAATCACCACGAAGTTGAACCGATGTGATCACAGTTCCCAGCCCCTCCGATGGATGCAAGTAATAGGGAGATCCAAAATTGCACGTGGCTCGGACGGACGTGTGAGGCTGGGAGGCACCGTGTGGCTGCTGCTGGTGGGTGTCGTGCGGCTGGACAGCGGGCGCACCGGACGGCTGCTGCTGGGCACAACTGGAATCTGCATCAGTGGGGTTCATGGTGCAGCGGCGGTCGAACAGAATGGATGCAGCGGTGGGTGCAGCGGCGGTCGAACAGAATGGATGCAGCGGTGGGTGCAGCGGCGGTCGAACAGAATGGATGCAGCGGTGGGTGCAGCGGCGGTCGAACAGAATGGATGCAGCGGTGGGTGCAGCGGCGGTCGAACAACGGTGGTCGAACAACAGCGGCGGTCGAACAACAGCGGCGGGTGCAGAATGGATGCAGCGGCGGTCGAACAGCGGCGGGTGCAGTGGTGGATGCAGCGGCGGCTGCAAAAAAACAGAATGACGGCGGCGGCAGCAAAACGACGGCTATAAAAATAGAACGGCGGCTGGTGCACGACGGGGGCTGCAAAAACAGAACGACGGCGGCGGCAAAACGTGGCGGCGGTCGGAAGAATGGAACGACGGCGGCGGCTAGAAAGCGGCGACGGTCGGAAAAAAAAATTTCACACGTTCGACGGCTACAAGGCAGGCTCTGATACCATGCCAAGAATATAATTTTGTGTGTGTGTATTATTAGACATCAGCCACCGTTTAAATAAAACATTACAGAAACCCTAATACGACTTTACAACATATTTACGTAACTACCCTTACTGTAAATAACCCTAATATTTTCCACCAAGTTTAGAATTGTATGGTGACCAGTCTCCATTCTGGTGGTTTGCCCAGGAGTAATTTTGGTTCATTGGCGAATAAGGAAGTGGGTTAAAATCTGAACTATAATCGTTGTAGTAACACGGGACAGGATCATGTACGAAGTTGTTCATCGATGAATCCAACACATATGCTGGCAATGGACGTACAGATTCCGTCTCTTGTTGCTCAAACGGAACAAGTGAAAGACCTGTTTTTGCAGATCCGACGGGAATCGTGTGTTGGTAAAGTTCTTATCTATGGTCAAAGCATCACTTTGATCATGCTCAGCCTCGAAGGATCAAAGGCTCTCTGTTTATTCATGCTGAGAAAGCGAAGTCGTTCCTGCAAAGTATTGAACTTGCGGTCCAAAAAATTTAGAAGCTCTAATAATTCCTCAGCAGTATACCCATCAAGCTTATTCGTTACAAGTTCTAAATCATTCTCCTTCTTCTCGTCTTCAACCTTAATCTTGTCCAGAAACTCTTGAAGATTGAGGCTTTTCTTTCTTTTATCTGCCTTGCTTAGTTTCTTGTACCTTTCCGCCATTTCTCTCACCTTTGACATGTCTGTAGGCCATGTTTGAAGCTCTTTGTTCGGACCATAACAGATAACGGCGACTTGGATGTCGCAAAGAATCGAGAGTTCTTGAGCCTTCTTCATGACAGTGACTTGTCTTCGCTGAAACCAGCTTTTTTGTTAGCCTCTGTTTTGGAAGAAAAAGAAGACGAAGAAAAAGGATAAGAAGAAGACATGGGTTTTTATTTTTCCTTTCAAGTTTCAGAATTCCAATAGAATGAGGGACGAAGTACGTAAGTAAAGCCCACAACATATATATACACAAATACTGAGTAACCCACCGCCCAAGCAAGTATAAAAAAGGAAAGATGGGATGTGATTACCGGGAAAATGAAAAAAGAAAAGACTTGGGCGGAATATTACTGTAATTAATACCTCCTTCCTTTTTTCTTCAGAATTTTCCAAATTTCGACTGCTCAAGCCCAGAAACGAAAAAGGAAACCACAAAATTAAACACATATTCAAATGAAAAACCCAACAAAATCCAAATACCAAAGTCTGTGACTTTACAAGAAAACAAAGAAGTGATGGTGAGAGGAGAAGAGAGGAACGAGGACGAAGAACAAGAATGACAGGAATCAAAAGCAGCGAGAAGTAGAGCTACGTCTCGAGCCCGTGAGGAGAGATAATATTTCAAATAACTCATACCCGTTATGACTAATCAAAATTTGAACTGAAAATCGAATTGTCTAGCCCTACCGTGTCAATGTGGAGCCCAAGCAAATCCGGTCCAATTCTTTAAATTTAAAAAATTATGATTTACACCCTCACATTTTTTTCCTTTTTTCAGATAATCTCCCACTATTTTATTTCCCAATTTAAATGTCAATATAAGGTAAAAAAATAATTTATTGTTCAACATCTTCACCATGACTCAACCTTAGCGACATCGCCTTACTCTTCTTTAACACATGTTACATTCATGAGACAGTTTGTTCAAGAAGAAGGTTTGTTGTGTTTCGAGTTCCAAAATTTTGTTATTTTTCTTTGAATAGTTTGGCATCGTTGCCATGACTCAGTTTTCTTTATATCGTGACGACATCTGATTCTTTTTGGATTTATGTTACATTCATCGATCGATTAATGTCTTGTTCATCTTCTTTTTTTTGTTTCTTTTTTATTTTACCGATGTTCGGATTGTTGTTTCTCTTCTTCTCCACTTCTCCCGAGTTTCTCCTTGTGTTGTTCAGTCCCTCTCCTGGTTTGTGCGTCGTCCTGCTTGTCGTAGATCTCCTCTCCTCTTTCTAATTCACGTTTGAAATCCAAAACAGAAGTTGTTGCTGGAAAGGGGGCCTGCACGGGCTAAGGCTCACCCCGCGCAGGCTGAATGTATCTCGACTTGCCCGAGCGGGTTACATGCCTCCCCGACTCGTGTTCTTCTTGCTGGAATGGTAGCCCACGTGGGCTCCTTATCCATCCCGCGAGGGGTCATGTTCTGTTGCCAAATCCGTGCGTGCTGATCAGCTCCCCGACCCGTGCAAACTTTGCTGAAGTTGCAGCCTGCGCTGGGCCTCTTCCAAGCCCGAGCGGGATGTGTTTACTTGCTGTTTCCGCTCCTTTCGCTCGATGCTCGGGTGTTCCATTTGGTTCTGTGGCCGTGCACATATTGTATCTTATCACTTGGTCACTTTTTCGGGGTGGATTTGTTGTAATCACTCGTGTTTGCTTCATGTCTTCGTTTCCTACACAGAACACGAAATAGTAGATAAAGTCCTCGAATATACTCAATAACTCGGTAAAGTCCAAAAAATCTAATCAAAACTAAACCTAGGAATCATGAAAATACTATTACGGATTACATGTTATCAACTATCTCTGGGATGAAGATGAAGAAAGTGTATTAAGAGTTCATCGAGGCAAATAAATGAGGATACTTAAAAAGACTTTCTTGTTTCACAAACTCCACATCATTTTGTGATTCAAATTTTTGTATTCCAAATTTAATGTCATTGAACAAACACCATTCCTTCTAAAAAAAATCATTTTCTCAGAATGAGTGCACCAATATATCCAAATCTGACATTTGAGATGTATAATTTGGAGCGGGTACAATTAACAATCATTTTCGTGGGTTTTCCAACATCATTTCCGTTGTCTCTAGCTAGTGAACCACCACAGTTCATACACTTTCGAGGAAGACAGCTATGACAAGGCCATACTTATGGGACAAATCACAAAGGCTACTGTCGAGGAATGGTCCAACTAGTGAAAGTTTATGATAAAAGGTAAAGTCAGAGTACACAGTGAGATTCTTCGGCGAGTGACATAATCTAATAAAAAGAAAAAAATAGAGAAAACATAAATAGGGGAAAAATGGACATTGTCGCCATCCGATATGTTTGAAGAAGAAAAAATATTTTCGAAATTAGAAACAAATGTGTTTAAATTTTATTTAATATCGACTTTTAGATTGACTTCACATCAGGTCGATAACATTTAACAAAGTCATACAAATATTTAACGGGTCCAATGAATATGTATTGATTCGGAAATATATTTTTAAGTTTGTGTACTCTTATGATTTAGTATACAAGACGGGAAATTATTATGTTAAAAAAATGTCCGAATACAGTTTTGTAAAAAAATAAGAACTACTATGAGATTTTTCCTCATAGAAACATATAATCAATAATAAATATGTATCACAGACCATAAAAAAAATTTGAAACAACAACAAAAAATTTAATTAATCACAAAGTTTTCTCGCATTACTGTTAACTTGTTACAAATAATGTATCAAAATGTGAAACAATCAAATGGTGGATAAATTGAAAATGTTTATGTATTTTCTAAAATTAATATATGTTAATATACTCATATATATTTGAACCATAAAAATTAAAGATCAAACTGGTAAAGGAATAACCCAATTATTCGAGCATTCATATTTTTTATTTGGATTCAGGACATATCTCAAATCATTCATATTTTTATTTGGATTCAGGACATATCTCAAATCATATACGAATCAATGAGTAGTTTATCAGCCCTAATCATCAAACATTTTTTCATCAAATAATTGCAACATCATAATATCATCATGTCTCCATCATCAAAATGAAAGATATACTTATATAAACTGTTGGGAAACCGAGAGAAAAAACACGCAGCAGAAACAAAGAGTTTTTCTCGATTATTCCTTGAATGAGATCTGATTCAGAGACATATCTGATAAGTGTTTCTTAGCACATACCTTGGTGTAATGTAAAGCTCGGATTTGTGAGTCACAAGTAGCAGCGAATCGCTCCTGACTCTGTCGGTATCCACATGGACGAAGGAGATGTGAAAAAAGGCGAAAATTCTAGTTGCTAGATTAGAGTTTCAGCCTCTAGATTATATTGGGTGGAGTGCGTTTGCTTTTCTATGTCTTGAGAACATAGCTTAAGCACTATATTTATTGGAAAAACGGTTTAACCCTAACTAAAAAAAAAACTAATTAGGGTTTTGCCCAATTAATCCTAATAGGCCGAATTAGGCCCAATTAAATTGAGATCACAATTCAATTATAATTGACCCTAATAACTCGAATTATTCTCAATCCTATTCCTAATAGGATTGGCCCATTTACATGTCCAACTCCATTCGTCTTTATGTGCTACCCAATAGGTTCTCATTGCGTTGATAACAAATAACGAGCGGTGTCTAGCAACACATCATTATTTTCTAAGCAATGAAAATGTCTATGACTCGACATTACCAATGTTGTGATTTATATATATTAATCCTTTTGTCCTTGATGTCTAGATTGAACATGAGTTATGAAACGTATCATCCTCATTTAATTCAATCTTTGAGCTCGTGACATCACTCCTGTTATATAGGAGGGACAAATCCTTATCTCGATCAACCAAATCTTACTACATAAATAAATTGCATACCCAATCACTATCTTGTTCGTCTACCGATTTACGAGTGACGTTTGATAGTGTCAAAGCATGCAATTGCTTATGTTAAGATCTCTGGCGATCTCAAGTCATAGGATTATATATATCATAATCACTATAAGAATTGCTATGGTACTCATATAACAATCCATGGATCAATCTCATGGCGGATCGTCCAATACATTGTTCTCTAACATGTACCTATGTGTTAAATTGATATCTCATATCAATTTACACATACTAGTCTTAATGCAACATTGATATCCTTATTCTCAATGATGCTCGACTAGGGATGTTTTAAGACTATCTTAAATTATACTTCTAAGGATATTATTTAATCTATTTATATACGCAAACAGTAAATTAAATGAAATAATAGAATGCCATTTTATAGAAAATGTCATGATACATAAAAAAAATACTCAAATAAAAATCATCCAAATGATTGGTCTCTAGAGCGTACTCCAACATAAACATCATTTGGGCAAAGCAATTTGGGTTTTCCTAAGTATGATATATATATATATATTTGTTGATTATATATATATATTTGATAAATAGATGTATACATATATAATCATGTCTCTATGATCATCATCACAAAATATTAGATAGACATCAAATATCAAGAGCATAAATTGATTTGTGTTTTTCAGCTTAGATCTAATGGGGGATATCGTATTTCATTCTCTATTTTCTTATCCACTATAGAATACTCAAAGCAAACATTTTTAAAAATATTCGTATTCAATTAACCATTACTTTACACGATATATACTAATCTTCAAAACTTAAAATATTTATAAAACAATCATTACATCTGTTATGTTATGTTATCTAACATCGATTAAATCGTGGACTCTTATATAATATTAGAAAATTCAAAACTTTTGAACTAATTTTTTAGATTAATAAGACTTAGTATCTCATATTTGACAACATCAAGCTAAAATCATTTAAAATTGTTAGATTTACCAAAACAATATTTTTATCTCAAGTCAATTACAATATGTAACTTGTAGTGTTTTCATGAGAAACACTTACATTGCTTTGAGAAAAACACTTCCATTGTTTACCTTTTCAATTAAGATTAGATTTGAAATGTTGAAAATATACAAAATTATAATTATATACAACATGATTTGGTAATAAAAGCTTTATGCCCTAATAAAATTTATATTTTCTTAAAACTTCCATTTAATATATTTTTGTTCTATATATTATTATTTGTTTAACAACACAAATACAAATATTAAATCCCTATATTCAAAAATTAAAAAATTAAGATATTTTTTTTATCTTAACTATCTTTTTTACAATAACAAATGATCACACATTAAAATATTTTTTTTAAATTGTTGCAAATAATAATTGTTTGATTAATTTAATTGATAAATATATGATGTAATTTATGTTCGAATCATTCTTTTGAAAGGATATTTACATTGTTTATGTCTCAAATCAGATAAATAAATAGAGAATTTCAAAACTTATAAACTTTTTGTAGAAATATAAACAATATGAGTTTTATATTACACATTACAATGGGGTAATTTAAAATACACTTGAACTATTATTAGGAATTTAATCATACTTTTCACTAAAAAACATCACAACTTCAACTCTACTCTTATAACATTGGTACCCTTATATCATTCTTGTCTTTAATCGATAATTTTTTCTTTCCTCCAAACCACCTCGATTTCTCTCTCTCCTCTAGCACAAAAATTTCGCTTCTCCCACATTAGATTCACCGCGAGTAGCTTCAAATCGACATCAAATTTGTCGTGAGTAGCTCCAAATTGGCATCGGATTCGTCGCGAATAGATTAAAATCATTTGTTGTCAACAAAAAAGCTTGGAATTAAGTACGTTTCCTAGAAAAACATCGTATATATAGTGAGTTTTGAATTTTGATTTAATTTAATTTTAAATTTGAGTAGATTAATGTTGTTTATGGAGAGATAATAGTGTTTTCGTGTTTCTTTTGTGAATTGGATTACCCGAGTGAGTAGTGAGTAATATGTAAAGATTCAATTCTACCTTTATCAAAATGAGTCTTACACTGATGTAGTTAAGACGAGTCACTGAGTGAAAAAGAGTGAATCAAATTATCATAGTGAAATTATAGAGTCTCATTGAGTCGCACGATCGCACTAGATCATAGAGTCATATTGAAACACATGGTCGAAGTGGGTCACAAATTCGCATTCGAGTCGCACGGTCGCACTGGATCACAGAGTCATATTGACATACATGGTCACATTTGGTCAAAGAGTCGCATTAGGCCACAAAGTCTCATCGAGTCGCATGGCCACACTAGATCACAAAGTCATATTGAAACACATGGTCACAATGCGTCACAACGTCACATTGGGTCATAAAGTCTCATTGAGTTGCACAGTTAAACTGAGTCACAAAATCATATTGAAACATATGATCATAGTGAATCATAAAATTTACCATCTTTTGTGTTTTTGTTACACGTGTAATGGATTTAGTGGATCAGAAATAACACTAATTGTTTTTTGTATGATGATAAATGAGAAAAAACATAAATGAAAGAATTTGAATGGGTTGATAGAGTTCAATAAAATCATAGAGTATTTTTCTATTATCCTCCAATTAGTCTGGCATACCAGCAACTTATTGATGAGACATAGATTGTGGTGGGAAAAAATAAAAAGAATTTGAATTTAAGTTATTTGTCCAAGATTTGTCAAAATAGGAAGCCGACATATATAATCAATGAAAAAATCTTATTTGTTATCTGTTCGATCGAATAAAACAAATTCGACCTGTGCTTTAGGTGGAGATAGAATCGGCAAGTGTGAAGTGGAAATTGAAAAGTAATTTAAACCTTTAATTCCAGCTTTTGGAAGCATTTCTAGAGGAGACGAGAATGGAGGTGTTGTAGATTATGAAGACTATGTGATTGTAGGTTCAAATAAGAAAAGTAGAGTTGGGAGTAATCCGATGGAAACAATAAATATTTTGGATTCAAATAATTTTGGTAGTGAACATACCAGCGTGTTAAGAGAATATGGTGCTTGTACCATGAATATGGTCATTCATGAAATTATGGTTTGTGGCTTTTTGAAGTTGATACTAACCTGCCAACAAAGCATAATGATGGTGATTGTGATTGTGGAAATAACTTGGAAATTGTAGTTTACGAGAAGCCAAATAATGGAAATTCAGACTTCGAGTTCGAAGATGGATTGCAACTTACAATTGGACAAGAGTTTGATAGCAAGAAGGATGTACATGAATTTTTAAGGAAGGGTTTACTTGAAGCTTCTTTTAGATATGCAACAATGAGTTCCGATTCGAAGCTTTAGGAAGTACGATGTAAGTTTGCCGAAAGTGGTTGTAAGTGAAAATTTCGCGCGGCAACAATCCCAAATTCTAAACGGTTTAGTGTGAGAACATACTATCCCCATTTATAATTGTTCACATGTATCTAAATCGACAAAAACTACAAATGGTACAAGGCAATTGGTTAAAGATTATTTGAATGAGGAATATTTTGAGAAATATAAACACCTCTAGCAAAAGAATTCATGGCTCGTGTAAAAACAAAGTACGGTGCCAATGTATCGTATTTGATGGCATCAAGAGGCAAATACAGTGCTCAAAAAGAGATTTATGGTGATGATTTTGATCATTATATAAGGCTTTCAGGGTGGTTGCATTGATTGTGGCAACCACGCAAGATGGTGAACATCACCAATATCCTTTAACTTTGGAAATAATTGATAGAAAGAAGGACAAATCATGGAAATGGTTGATGTTAAGGTTGAAAGAGGTGATACTAGATGGATGCACTACAAGAAAATCACGATTTAGGGACTCAAGAATTCGTCCCTAATCCGTCCCTAATCCTGTTTAGGGACGGATTAGGGACGACCGGTGGTAGTCCGCAAACACGCGTCGCCAAATGTTATCCGTCCGCAATTAAGGATGAAAAATTCAGTCCCCAAATGGTCCGTATTTAAGGAAGGAAATTTCAGTCCGCAAACGGTCACTATAAAAGGACCAAAATAGGACTCGGAATTTGGGGACGGACAACAGGGCATCCCCAAAATTTAGGGACGGGAAGTGGGTCATCCCTAAAATTTGGGGAAGAATGGTGGTCGTCCCTAAACTTTGTGGACAGACCATTTTCTGTCCCTAAAAATTAGGGACGACCAGCCATCCGTCCCCAAATTTTAGGGACGGAAAATGGTTCGTCTCCAATTTTAGGGATGGAATATGGTCCGTCCCCAATTTTAGGGACGAATTATGGTTCTTCCCCAATTTTTAGGGACGGAAAATGGTCCGTTCCCAATTTTGTTTTTAAAATAAAAAAATTAAAATTAAAATAAAGTTTGATTAGATTAAATTATAAAAATTAGTACATAACAATAATTAAAAAATAATACATCTAACTAACACTTTTAATACTAATCCGTTTGAGGTATTTCTGAATCGTCGTGATAGGAATCATTGTTCTGAAATGTATCACAATCGATATTAGGCATTTGCGATTTCATCATGCGTAGAAACTTTTCCATTTGCCGCCGTCCCCAATTTTCGGACGCCCATGCTCTACCGTCCAAATCTGGGACGCCCTACTCATCCATCTCTAATCCGTCCATATTTTCGGACCAATTAGGGACGGTTCTTCGGTACGCAAACTTGCGGACGGATTCGAGACGGATTTCATTATTCGTCCCTAATCCGTGTATAATCCGTCCCCAAATTTAGGGACAGAAATCGCAGTCCCCAAATTCCGTTCCAAATCTTGAATTTTCTAGTAGTGACGTGATGTCGTTGTGTTATCTGACCACCCTAAAAGCTTGATAAAAAAGCAGTCCAACAAGTGTACAGAGACGCCGATCATGGTTTTTATGCGCGTAATTTATCACAAAACTTAAAGAGCTACATCAATAAAGGCAAAGGTAGAAAGATTTCAAAGGGTGATATTGTAGCGACAATGTTCTTCAAATGCGCAGAAGCATATACAGTGAGCGAATTTGAAGAGCTATTTATTGATTTGAAGGCCAAGTACATATATGACCTTTGCGACTTTTGTGACCTTTATAACCTTTGTGACTATTTTAACCTTTGTGCAGGTATCCTAATATTGAAAATTATTTGGAGAAAGAGGACCTTGATCCTGTTATGTGGGCTATATACAGATTTAAAGTTGAAAGGTACAAACTTATTAACTACTAATGGGGCCGAGTCTAGACATTCCATGTTGAAGATCTCATAAACGTTTTTGGTGAAAGCATTTTTAGATATTTGTTTGGGAAAGATATTGAAATGGTTCAATAGGTATTGGTTGGAAGTAGGTACTAGTGATGATTCTAAAAAATTAACACAGTATGTTGAGAAAAATTACATGAACGGTTTGGACATGCATCCAAATATGAGATTATTGAATTGAATAGACTGAATGATGAGTATGAGGTGACAAATGAGAAGGGTAGAAGATTGAATCTCATCTCTCTCCTATTTTCCTCTACATCTCAAACCTTAAATTCTTTGAAAAATCTTTATGAACTTTGTGATCTTTGTGATTTCGTCACGACGGTGATATGATGGACAAAAGTATGAGGTTATTGAATTGAATAGACTGAATGATAAGTATGAGGTGACAAATGAGAAGGGTAGAAGATTGAATCTCATCTCTCTCCTCTTTTCGTCTACATCTCAAACCTCAAATTCTTTGAAAAATCTTTATGAACTTTGTGACCTTTGTGATTTCTTCACGACGGTGACATGATGGACAGAAGGTATCGCGATGTCTCTGTGTTAATAAAGGTCTAGATAATCGATGGGCTCGGTCTTTATGCTGTTACATACAGTCTACAATGTTGACATAGGCCATCGTGTTGTCTCTATGTTACTCAAGGTTTGGGTAATCAGTGGAATCGGTCTTTATGCAGTCACTCATAGTCTTTACAATATTGAAAGAGGCCATCGTGTTGTCTCTGCGTTACTCTAGTCTGGGTAATTGTTAGCCTCAGTCTTTAGGTAGCCACACACAATCTTTATAATATTGATGGAGGCCATCGTGTTATCTATGTGTTACTCAATGTCTGTATAATCGGTAGACTCGATCTTTACGTAGTCATACACAGTCTCTAAAACGTGGAAGGAAGACATCATGTTGTCTCTGCATTACTTAAGGTTTGGGTAATCGGTGGACTCGTTCTTTACGCAATGTGCTATCTCTGCGTTGTGACCTTTGTCACCTTGTTTGACTGTTTGTGACCTTTATGACCTGAGACCTGTATTATTATTGTTATGTTGGTTTGTACACAATGTTTACAAATAAACAAGTTTAATCATTATAACAAATAAACCGAGTTCAAAATTAAAAATACTTTGTCTATTTGCAAAGACATCTGTTGTAATATTCTCATGTGACCCAATATCACGAGAACCCATCCAATTCATGCGACCACATATGATCCATGTATGACCCTCAATTGGCATAAATTAGTAAGATTCATATTTAGACGTTGAAAATATCTTATTTTACATTTTTTACGTCCTTTGATCCTTATAGATTGATAAATTTGTCGAGTTCGCATCTATGTTTCATCATTATGTGCAAAAAGACTATTGTGACCTTTGTGACCTTTCGACCCATGTGACCTATGCGTGTATCTTAAGAAATGTCATTTTCAAAACTTTTTAATTTTAGATGTTTAATTAGGAATCAATTTAGATAATAATATTAATAATATCGAAATGTAATGAAATTTTAAATGTATTATTTTTGAAATTTGCTCAAATTCATCAAACGAGTTCTTAAAACAATACTATCATTTTTGACACATTTATTCGTTCTACACTTCTTGTTACACATGGATAAAAATCCATTTTAACTATTACTTGACGTTGTAAAGTATCTAAATTAACATGATTTACGCTCCTAAATTTATCGAGATCAAAATTTAAACATCCAACGTAATTTATGGCCTTTCTATGGTTTTGAGGGAACATGTGTGACCCGTTATTTCTGCCAAAATTTTCCCCATTATTTCAAAAACAAAAAAACAAAGTGTAGTCCAATTTGGTCACAGTTTTTACAGGATAACACTTTGTATTATTCCACCGTTTCGATGTTAGACTCTTGTCTTTTTGAATTCCAACCTTTCCCTTTTTGCGAATACAACACACACTCTCTAACTCTCATCATCTTCCATCCGTCGATCGCTCGAACTCTCATCATCTTCCATCCATCTATCGCTCTAATTCTCATCATCTCCCCTCTTCGTCTCTGTCTCTAAAAAAACTTTGAAAAATTCTCTATCGAAAATGTCTCAAACCCCACATTTCCCACATTTTGTCCAAGTATTTCTTCCTGGCTATCTTGAGCACTACCTTGTAATATCCTCCATTTGTCTCTCTATCTGTCTGTTACAAGTAGAGAATGTAAAGATATGATTTTTTTCTTTTTGTTGTAGGACATTCCGTGGAATTTCTTCGGTGAGCATATCGATGGGAAAACACGGAACAACATCAAGAAAAATCTTAAATCGTATGTGTCTAACAAAATGTGAGAAGTCAAGTTCGACGATCCTAGATTCACTGACAGATGAAAACATTTCACAAAGGACTACGATTTTTGACTTGGTGATTTTGTAATTTTTTATCACGAAGGTAACATGGTTTTTAATCATGTTTACTGATATAACTTGGGTGATGATGCAGAATGTTTTGATAGGGTTTGTAAGGTCGAACGGTTTTTTCGGTGGAACACGTAAGATAATACTAATGAACTATCAAAGAAGGGT
>CM071874.1:32638498-32653554 GCA_036759665.1 Gynandropsis gynandra
ATGTATATATTGGGTCATTTATTGGTCATATCTAAATGGGTTACGAGACATGACATGGGAATGGGCTTCTTCATGGGTTTGTAAATGGGCTTTGAACCTTAATATTAAAGGTCAGTGGTTAATTCCGAATTTAACTTAAATTTTTTTGGTTTAGTTTTTTCGAAATCAATTTTAAATTCGGCTTAGCACTAGTTCTGAAGCCAACAGTCACACCTCTCCATTTTGAACGAATTTGGCTCCTTTGCAACCATTGCAATTGTTCAGTAAAAACCGTTTTTTGGCTCCTCAAGGCTCCAGAAAGTGCTGATGGTTGAAAGTCTATAAATAGGAGATCGTTTTGTTCTGAAGACACATCCGTATTTCTGAGAAAAATACATACAAAGTAGATTCGTCAAGAAGTCTTGAATTTCTTGAGATCGTTGCATCCTCTAGGCAGAAATGCGGACAAATTTCTGTCTAAGGACACTGCTCATCGCAGGCCTCGATCAACTCACGTTCGGTAACCTCGATTACTGATTCATTTACTCATTATTAGTCGCTTTGTTTCATAGATTCTGTTTTTCTATTGAATTATACTAGGTCAGATTGATTGGTTCTAACAATTTCCATAATCGATCCTTCACTTACATGATCCACGGACACGATCCACGAACACGGACACGAATGAGATCAAGGTTCTAGGTTTCGAGAGTAAGGATCGTGGTTGAGGGTTCTCCAAGGATTACATGGATCAAGCTAGGGGTGGGCAATCTAGATTTCGGGACGGGTTCCTCGGGTTCGGTCCGGGTTTGGGTTCCTCGGGTTTTAAAAAATTGAACCCAAAAAATCCATTTGGTTTTTGGGGACGGGTTCCTCGGGTTTCGGGTTGGGTTCGGGTTGTTCAGATTTTTAAACATTGAACCCCAAAAAAACCCGAATTGTATTTGGGTTATTTCGGGTTCTCGGGTTCTTCGAGTTCTTCGGGTTTTTTGGATTATTTAAGTATGGATAATTCGGGTTTAAACGGGTAATTCGGGTTTTAAATGAGTAATTCAGGTTTTAAACGGGTAATTCGGATTTAAACGGGTAATTCGGGTTCCAAATTTAACATACAAAAAATTAGGTTAGAAGGGTTAGGGCTTTTTTTTCGGGTTTCATGGGTTCTCCCGAATCCAACCCGGACCGATCCGAACCCATTAGGGTTTTAGATTTTGAACCCATATGGGTTTTCTACAAAACTCGTTTATCTCACGGGTTAGGTTTTTCGGATTGGGTCGGTCCGGATACCCCGGAACGCCCACCCCTAGATCAAGCAATGGGCGGACGCAAGCCCAAAGGAATAAAACAAAGAATACAAGCCGAAGAGTAAAGCAGGCTCAAGGAAAGAAACGGGAGACCTACCACTCTGAGGAGAACGAAGCCCATTCTGCCGAGAATCCTGAAGACAAATCCACCGCAGCATACACACACAACATTTGCTCAACAAGGTTCAAAGACAAGTTGGACATGAGCATAATCACAATACTAGAGCTTATGTACCGAAGTCAACTACCAATGATAACACAAAAGCCTTCTTTGCTTAATAGTTTCTTCCCAAATAAATAAATATATATAGATATAGATATACACGTGAAAATATGGACAGAATATCCACCGGTATTTTCCATTGACAACTCCATAAAGAATTTTTCGACAGTTCGATTGTTGAGATTTCTTGACTCTTATTCCAATAGTTTTTCCGACGAAAACTACAACTGTAAATGGATCGGTTTAACGAATGGCTTATGGACGATATACACATCTGTAGTTATGGACGGATTATAAATGTTATTGTTCATTCAGAAATCCGGATGAATTAGAAGTAGAGATGCTCGTTTCCGGACAGATGTCGTTTATCAAAAATCCGTCCGAAACATCTTTCTTCTTTCTTCTGATCGATTTGACTGATTCAGAAACCTACTTTTTCTTGTAGCGTGAAGCAAACTTATATCACTCTTATGTTGATGGTCTTCTATATAGGAGATTTAAAAATATTATAGAATATTTTAAAATTCAATACATCAGAATCAAAACTCCTATTTTCTCACGCCAAGACAGATCAACTAAAATACTCTACATGTGCTACACAACACCTCATAGATACTTTTGGAAAAGGAAAAATAAAATACATATTTAAACCAAAAATTTACCTACTTTGCCCATTTATATTCCTCCTTCGTGTTTTTACCCTAATCCTATTTCTCCTTCACGTTTTGTAATTCGGCATATTCCCTCTCTATCTAAACTTCCACTAAATCTACAGTACCACAAACCCTAAAAACCTATCAATTTTAACCGGATTTCATACCTAATTTTTACCTGACCCAAATTGAAATTGAATTTAATCCGATTTTACCAAATTTTTTATTCAACCAACTTAACCAACATAAACCAAATTTTATTATATCTAATACACTAATTTTCATTCAGGTCAAATTTTCATATTCCATCGCTTATCGCTAACAGATTCATTCATCTTCTTCTCCGACGGCCAACTGTCGCAGATCTCTCTTTCGCCGGTGACTGGTGCTTCGCCTGTCTTCGCCCTGTTGTCGGTTTCTCTACGGTCTGTCACCACTCTCTCTTCGGTATGCCGCCGGTTCCTGGTATCTTGTCGATTTTTCCGGTTCCTCTTCGGTCTTTGCTGGTCCCTCTTTGGTCTTCGTCGGTCCCTTTTCGGTCTTCGCCGGTCTCTCTCCTGTTGCGGGTTCTCTTTGCCAAAGGTCATTGGAGCCGATGTGGTGTATCCGTGCATAATGTCAAATCATGTAAACAACCACATGAATCCGAGGTAATTTTTATTTTTGTAAATTTCATATTATATCTTAAACAAAAATATCACTTTAATTTTCATTCTTTTCAGCATGACTATGATATAGAATCCTCTCACCCTGCATGAGTCTCATGTTACATCATCGTTTTCCCCATACGTTTAGGCAATGTGTATTTCACCGATCATGTGTTATATTGTTTTTATCTTTTTCTAAAATATTTTTAACATATATTTTGCAGAATCATAACGATATTGGAAAACTCAAGATATTTGTTTATGATCTTTTCTTGTTGAATATGTTAGTATTTATTTTAATTTGAAGATATTTTGTTGAATACATTAGTATGAGTTTGTTCTTACATTTTACAATGGTCTTTTTATAATGAAATTAATTTTCGGTGAAATTCACATTAAAATCGGATGGGAAAAAAATTTAGAGAAATCGGTTCAAAAACAGATTTAATTTAAACTTGGTTAAAATTTTCAGTAAAACCGGGTCGTAATTCCAGCAAACCAGGTTAAAAATCCAGCAAACCGAAATCGAAATTAAGTCAACAAAACCGGGTCAAAATTTCATTTAACAAAACTAGGTTAGAATTTCAGCAAACCGGTTGGGTCAAATTTCAGTAAATCGGTCAAATTTTAATAAACCGGGTTCAACAATTGGTAAAACTGGATTACATTCAATTTCAATTTGGATCAGGTCGGGTCGAAATTGGGTATAAAATTGAGTTAAAATTGATGGATTTTTAGGGTGTATGGTAAAAAATTGAAGATTTAATAGAAATTTAAATAGAGGGGGAATATGCCAATTACAGAACGTGAGAGAGAAATAGAATTAGGATCAAAATATAAGAGGGAATAGAATAAATGCAATATATAAGGAGAGAATAGACAAATTAGGTAAATTTCGGTGAGAATAAGAATTTTTCCAAAAAAAAAAAACTAGATAAATTAGCTCCATCAGTGCTTTCCTAATTCAAATTTGAAATTTGAAAATAAATTTCACAAGATATTCATATTAATCAAAATCAAATGACTACGTAAATGTCATTCTTGTCCTGTGGGTCCTAACATGTCTGATTCGTCCTCAGTATTCGTCTACGCATAGCATGATAGACTATGCATGCACCACTTGACCACTTGACGTGAAGTTTGAGTTTTTATTACAATATTAACATTTTGTTAAGATTAGTTTTTTTTTATCAATTCGTTAGTTAGAATATTTTTAATAGTTAGTTTTGATAATTTATTAAGTATTTTATTTATTTATTGATTCAATGAGGGTTATAATACTCTATATAAGACATTAATTTAACATCAATAAAGAATAATTTTTTTAATAACCAAAAAGGTTCTCGACTTCTCCATTTATTGTGAAATGGTATCACAGTATTTCTTATTTCTATGTCTCGCCTTCTCTTCGATTTCTTCAACAGATTCTTACTCATTTTCACATGGTAAATGGTGTTGTTTCATCTTCTAGTACTTCATCATCTTCCGTCTCTATAGCTCTTATTTTATCAAATACATATTAATTTATTTTTTTCATATTTTTTTATCTGCATCTTTTTCAGAATCTATTATTCTGTTAAAAAATTCTTGGATTATAGTTATAGATACAAGTGTTAGTTTTCAATGCTTTTAAATATCTTTTCTAATATCACTGCTCCTTTTGATATTTCTGTAACATTGCATAATTGTCTCTTTTATGGGTTTTGTTAGATTTTTTTAAGGATATTGTTTTTATAAACGATGTTTTGCATTCCTTTTTTTAGTATAATTTTCTTAGTGTCAGCATTTTCACTATAGATTTTGTTTTACATAATAAAACTTATGATATTCCTTGTCAATTTGTGCATTAAGACGTGTGGATCTTTTCATTTGGATTATGTCGAAGGTTTCAAATATTTATTTTTAACTTTGATTGATGATTCTATTAAGGTAATTTAGGTTTATATGTCGCGTTCAAAATCTGAGATTTCCATGGTATCAATTTGTAATGATAATGCTCCTAAATTCAATTTAAGAAATTTTTGAATAAAAAATATATTCTTTATTTTCATTCATATTCTTACATTTCATAATAGAATTTTATTGTGGAACACAACATTAATATCTTTTAAATGCTTTTCAAGCATTTTGTTTAAATATAATGTGCAAGTTGCCTATTGGAGTGATTGCATGGAATGATAAATCACCTTTTGAACTCATGATTGGTAAATCTCACTTCACCATAATTTAAAGGTTTTTTGTTTCCTATGCTATGTGTCATCATCTTCTCTTGAAAAACATAAGTTAAAGTTTTCCTTTAGTTTCTCTATGTTTTCCATTAGGTTATAAGGATACAAGTTTAAGATATACCTAGTGAAAATAATAGAACGATAACTTTAACAAATAACAAGAATCAAGAAAAACAAATATCTAAAATAATATCAGCTTTATTTAAGAATCAATCTTTTAATTACACTTGTTTTTCATTACAATGTACTTAACACTTTATTGTTTTCACTTCGTATCTCTCTAAGTACACTTGATGAACACCGTGATCTACTTTCACTTGTTTGTCGTACTTCTTTGATACATGAACCTAGATGTGTCAACTAATTTTTATAGTATATTAACCCACCTAATCCTCTCGTGTGACCAGGTACACCCTCCGTTATCTAGCCTCACATGCTCCCCCTTTTTGCATCTCTTTCCAATTTGACTCCCCTTTCTTCTAATCTTTTTTCACTTTGAATCTTTCTTCTCCTTTAATTGCTCAACAACCTTTTCACATGTCCCTAAAATATTGCATTTACAATCTCCCTATTTGAATTCTTATCACATAAAAAATGAATAGAATTCAAACAATACATTAATGCAATCAAGATCATCCACACATAAGTTCAAGCATTTAAGTACACTTAAAAAACGAGTTTAGATTAACCAATCAGAGCATGTGTACTTAGAAAATAAGTTTGAAATAGGAACAAGTGTTCCAGTTAAAATCAAGATTCAATTTTCTTGCGGCCTTTTCCAAGCAGTTTTGCTTGAATAAGCCCTCCTTTCTTCATCTCCCCCTGTTTCTGTGATAAGAAGTTCAAAAATTCAGATTAGACACAAAAACATACAAACATAAACATGACGAATTTTATTACTGCATTGATTTACTCTTGTTCAGCTTTGACAGTAATTCCTTTTGGATGCTTTGAACTTCAGTTACCACATACCACATCTGCTAGCCTCTTTTCCAAATTAATGATGTTTTGTGCAACATCATTCTCCATGTTTCTTGTCTCTTCTGTGGCTAGCATTTTAGTGACATACCGTTTTTCAAAAATGATCCAAGGAGGTATTTTCTCTCTCATTTCCTCCTTACCCACAATGTCAGGGAATTGTTGAACCAAAATGTTATGAATCAAGCATGGAAATGGCAGAATAAACTTTCTTGAATTTGACAGTCCAAGCCCAATAATCTGATCCATAATCACTTTTCCAAGATTCACAGGGATCTTCTTCTTTACACAGTAAAGGAGAACTGCGGTATCATGCCGAATTCCATCTGTCTTCTTGTATGGAATCCAATTTGTTTGAAAAATTTTATTTAGTAAAGCATATTCCTAATTCAGTTTAGAATTCGGAATTTATCCTTGCCAGTTCGTCAATTCTTCATCCGTTAGCTCCTTATCGAGGGCAATTTCCAGTTCCTTTGTTCTTGAGGTTTCCACGTTAGGCATACCAAAAAAAATTATTTATCACCTCAACATCGAATCTCACAACATTTCCCTATAAATATACTTTTCCAAATGTTTCTGACCCTAATTTGTCAATATCAGAGTTTAAATTCGCATAGAACTCGTAAATCAACTCCTTAGATACAGGGATAATGTTTGTCACTATATTAGTCAGATGTTGTTCAACCACTATATCCCATAAGGTTAAGTGTTTGAAGTGATTGACATTCAGTCCTCCCTCACTCAAACTTTCTCGTTCCTTCAGAATTTCATACCTAGACACACCTATTTCTAAGTAAAACTTCTTAGAAAAGGCTTTTGAGGGAGACATTTGAGAGGTACCTTCCCGTGTTGAGAACTCTCGGGGCATAGGTTGTTATTGGTGATCAGACCTAGTTTCTGAATCATTTTGCTGAAAATTTCTCTTTGATGAAGATCTTGAGCTTTCCCTTTGTTGTTCTGGAATAGAAGAAGAATCAACAAATATTCTAGGTGGTGTGACTAGTTTTGTTTTACTCTTTTTTCTCGAAACAACCCTTTTTCTCGCCATTGCTTTGAATCTCTTTCCATTTATCCTTGGTGGATTGTCGATAAACATAAGATCTACTATCCTCACTTCTTCATTATTGTAGAATATGGTTTCGTCTCCTCTAATTGATCGAATTCCAGATGCGTTTGTGTTCCTTTTCGAGCTTGTTTTTTAAAATCTACACATATATTGCACTTTCTTCTTTTGTAGAGATAATTAGGGTTTTCGAAATACATTCAAATGTGAGACAAAATGGTTTCATTAAAATCAAATAATTTAAATAAAATAACTGCACCAATCTTGTCAGCCACCAAAATATCACATCACAAAAACCACTTTCTGAGTAAACCGCATATTTTCTTAAAGTAATCACTATGTTTTGTTTTTCTCAATTTATTATAAAAAATTATCCAATTATTTAAAAAAATGTACAAGTGTAAATTTCAGTCTGTTAAGAAAAATCAAATATATCATAAGATTAAATTTTAAGTACACTTACTCAATTTTTCAATTCACTCAATCTAACAAAACTTCATATACACCTTTTTTTTAAAAAATTCATCAGCTTCTAGAACATTATTTAGATATTCTTTTTTTCATATCAAAGGCTCCTTGATTATCTTTTACAGGTATAATATTATGTATCAATTTCAACATAAAGGAGTATTTAAGCTACAATTAGCTTTGTATCATAGGACGTTATAACCGAAACTGAATATCTCTTAACTTAGACCCGAGCTTATACTCATAATAATTTTTCTCATATCTGCATAAAATTTTTCACAAAAACTGTTAGAGAAGTAAGTAATTTTAATAAGTACACTCAAATATATTTAAAGTGTACTTAAAAAACAGGGTGTCCATCAAAGCACGAGTGATAACAAGATGAGTGTACTTAAAAATTGAGAGTGTACAACTGAGCATCAATACTTATACTTTCTTTTTCTTTTTCTCAATAACATCGATAAATTTTCAAACTCGTCATTTTTCATTTAATCAGAACACATTAAAAATATCAGAGCTCACAAACACCTAGTGATTTTCTTAAAGAAACAAACTGATTCAAAGATATCTGCTAACTGATGTCCAGTTGGTACATATTCAACTTTCATTTGCTTTTGTTCAACCTTTTCTCTCAAAAAATGATGTGTAATCTCAATATGTTTTGTCATGAAGTGTTGAATGGGAATTTTCAAAATATCTATTGCACTTGTATTATCACACAAGCAATAAAAGTTTTTGAACTCATACCATAATCCATCAACATTTGATTCATCCAAATTAATTGTGTACAACAGCTTTCCAAGTCAATGTATTCAACTTCTGCAGTAGACAAAGATGTAGAAATTTGTTTTTTGCTATGCCATGACACTAAGTTATTTCCAAGACAGAAACAAACTCCAGATGTACTCTTCTATCATCTGCATTACCTCCCCAATCTACATCAATAAAACTAGGGGTGGGCAATCCGGGTTTTGGGACGGGTTCCTCGGGTTCGGTCCGGGTTTAGGTTCTTTGGATTTTAAAAAATTGAACCCAAAAAAACCCATTTGGTTTTCAGGACGGGTTCCTTGCGTTTCGGTCCGGGTCGGGTTGTTCGGGTTTTGAAACATTGAACCCAAAAAGACCCGAATTGTATTTGGGTTATTACGGATTCTCGGGTTTTTTGGGTTATTTAAGTACGGGTAATTCGAGTTTTAAACGAGTAATTCGGTTTTTAAACGGGTAATTCGGGTTCCAAACCAAATTTAATATACAAAAAATTAAAAAAAAAATACAAAATAAAAATCAATAAACAACAATACCAAGTAAAAATTAAAAAAAATCCAAGTAAAAATTGATAAAAATTATTCGATTCATTCATTTTTTGAAGAAGACTTATACTCCGAAAAACGCCAAAATAAACTTCTTCAACCTGAAATTTAAACACTTTTTACGAGTTTAGATTAGAATAAATAAATAAATAAATAAATATTTAAAGTTCATTTCATACATTGTAAATAAAGAGTGTAGAAAATAAATACCTAATGAAGTTGTATGAAAAGGAAATCACGTCTCATAATCATCCATCCTTTGTGTCCGATATGCTACATAAGAAAGATTAAAACAATAAATTTAATGTTAACATATTATGATAAAAAGAAATAGAAAAAATTCATACCTTGAGAAAGTGTGTCCATGGATTCGATTTCATCCATTAATTATTGAAGACTCACGGTTTATGAGGGTTAGGGTTTGTTGTTTGTTTACTTTTTTTTTGTTAGGGTTCTTCGGGTTTCTCGGATTCTCCCGAATCCAACCCGGAGCGACCCGAACCCGTTTGAGTTTTAGATTTTGAACCCATATGGGTTTTCTACAAAACCCATTTATCTCATGGTTGGATTTTTCGGATTGGGTCGGTTCGGGTCGGTCCGGATAACCCGAAATGCCCACCCCTAACAAAAACCAGCAAGTTTTTAATTAGTATCTTTTGTATACACAATCCCATAATCTATTGTATCTTTGATATATGTAATTGTTTTCTTCACAGCCATCAAATGAGATCTTTTGGGTTTAGCTTGATATCTGGCACAAACTCCTATACATAAACATAGATCAGGTCTGCTTGCAGTGAGGTAAATCAAACTTCCAATCATGCTTCTCTAGATCTTTACTTCCACATCCTCTACGTCTGAATCTTTAGTCAATTTTGTTGTGGTTGACATAGGTGCACTACAAAAAAACACGCTAATTCCAACGGACGGGGCAACGGATCCGTCCGTTGGAAACAAATTCTAACGGATAGCAATGGATATGTTAATGCTTTCAACGGGAGAGAATCCGTTGCAATTCCGTTGGAATTTTTAACGGATTTTAACGGAAAATTGCCGTTACAAAATCCGTTAAAAATCCGTTAACAATTTGCGACGGATTGTAACGGATAATATCCGTTGGACATATCCGTTGCAAGACCGTTAGAAACCGGGGGAAAATATTCTGACGGTCATCCGTTACCCATTGTAATGGACATCCGTTACAAATTGCAACGGATGACCGTTGATATTGTTAATTTCGAGGTCCAACCGTCGAAATGAATTCGTGAGACCTTGTAACGGGCATCCGTTACCATTTGTAACGGATCGCCGTTGATATAGTTAATTTCGAGGTTCAACCGTCGAAATAAATTCGTGAGGCCTTGCAACGGACATCCGTTACATATGCCAACGGATGTCCGTTGAAAATTTCACTATATATATGGTTGAATCTAAAACAATATCAATATCAACCGATATGATATATTCACCACCAAAATCAAGTATCTTTCTTCTCAATGGTTGAATCCAAAACAGCTTTGATAAATTTTCTTACCGAGTAAGTTTATTAAAGGTTGTTTTGCATTCGATCATTGAGATAAGGTACTAGTTTTGATGACGGATATGAAGTATCTGTTGTATTCATGGTTGAATCTAAAACTACTTTTATAAACTTTCTCACCTGGTGGTGAGGAAGTTTATTAAGGTAGTTTTGGATTCAATTATGACTGGTTTTGGTGACGGATAGCTGTCGAATATGAATCAAACAAACCACCGATATCAAGTATTGTATTCATGGTTGAATCTAAAACCACTTTTATAAACTTTCTCACCGGATGGTGAGGAAGTTTATTAAGGTGGTTTTGGATTCGATTATGACTGGTTTTGGTGACGGTAGCTGTCGGATCGATAGAATTCTATGTTAAAGTTATTTTTTTATTTAATTATTATTGTTATCTTATGTTAATCATGTAAAAAGAGATATAAATGAAATTTTAGACTCTATATTTCGGTTTTTTGCGTATTGATTGAGTTCGATATGAAATAAGTTCCACTTACATCATTAATATCATAATTATCAAAACTTAAACTATTGTAATATCCAAAAAAATAACGAATTATAACGAATTTGTAAGCATTTACAAATATAACGAATTATAGATCGTAAAAAAATAACAAATTATAACGAATAACGAAAGGATATTGATCGTTATAGATCGAAAAAAACCGAGGAAAAGCGTTCCAACGGGCATCCGTTGAAATGGTTAACGGAAGGCCGTTAGAAATAGCAACGGATTACCGTTGATATTTTGAATTTCGAGGTTCACGGGTCGAAATAAGTACCCGTGAACCTGCAACGGCTATCCGTTGCAATTTCCAACGGACATCCGTTGGAACGTTAGTTATTTAGATCTTACCAACAAGTGCGTCAAACCATCAACAACAAAAAAATTTTCGAAAAAATGTCGTCGTCTTCGAATCGAAATATATATAGATCAAGGGAGTGGATGTATAAAAGAAAAGATCCTGTAACCGAAGAGATTACGCAAGAATTCTTACACGGATTAGAGCAATTCATGAGTTTTGCATCGATGCAGCCTTTGTGTCAAGAACGGGGGACAATGTTATGTCCATGCAAAAGATGCAAAAACATGAAGTTTCGAAGTCAAGAAATTGTTTGCAAACATCTGTATAAGGTGGGTTTCGTTGAAAATTACGAAATTTGGTTTTTTCACGGCGAAGATTGCGGTGTTAGAGATAGTAAGCAAGATGCACAAGTACAACGAAATGAAGAAGTTATTTATGAAGAATCAACGACCAATCCATATGTGGAAATGGTGTCAGATGCTTTTCCTGGAGTTGTTAATGAACAAACGCATGAAGAGATGCCGAACATCGATGCACGTCGATTCTTCAACCTATTGGATTCGGCGAAACAACCTATATATGAAGGTTGTCGTGAAGGTCAGTCTCGTTTATCTTTATCTTCAAGATTGATGAGTATTAAAACAGACTACAATGTGGCTGAAAATTGCATGGATTCATTTTGTAAAACAATGCGGGAATATTTACCGGAAAATAACCAAGCTCCCGAGACATACTACGAAACGAAGAATGTGTTAAAAGACTTGGGAATGCCACATGAGAAAATTGATGTTTGTAGAAACAGTTGCATGTTGTTTTGGGGAAATGATAAAGACTTGTTGGAATGCAAGTTTTGCGGTGCAAGCAGATTTCGGCCTAAAAAACCATCTTCACGGAAATACGTACCATACAAGAAAATGTTTTATATGCCTGTAGCAAACAGGTTGAGAAGGTTATATGAATAAAAAAAACCGCTGCAGCAATGAGATGGCACGCCGAACACTCCACGACCGAAGGTGTAATGCAACATCCATCGGATGGTCAGGCTTGGAAAGATTTCAATGTAATATTTCCCGAGTTTGCACGTGAAACGAGAAATGTTTATCTTTGCCTGTGCACGGATGGTTTTAGTCCCTATGGACAATCGGGAAGTCAATATTCCCTCTGGCCGGTGATTTTGTCTCCTTATAATTTACCTCCCGAGATGTGTTTGAAAAGAGAGGTAATGTTTCTGACGTTGCTTATTCCAGGACCAGAACATCCGAAGAAAAGTTTCGATGTATTTTTGCAGCCCTTAATTCATGAATTACGACAGTTATGGAATGAAGGAATCATTGCTTATGACGTCAGTACTAAGCAAAATTTCAGATTGAAAGCGGTCTTGTTGTGGACAATTAGCGATTTTCCTGCGTATGGAATGTTATCAGGATGGAGCACGCACGGAAGATTAGCATGTCCTTATTGTATGGAGGATACAGATTCATTTCGACTAGTACATGGTAAGAAACCATGTTGGTTTGATTGTCATAGAAGATTTCTTCCTCGTGGTCATGTTTTCAGGAGAGATAAAAAACATTTTCGGAAGAACGTGGTTCAAAAAAAAGAGGCACCGTGCATGCAAACCGGAACACAAATCCTTTACGAAAGATTGAACACAATGGAGGATTTACAAGAATCAGTAGAATGCGGTGGAGATCGTGGGCATCGTAAACCAAAAGGTCAAGGTGAATGGCATAACTGGTATAAACGTAGTATCTTTTGGGAACTACCATACTGGAAATCATTGATATTACGTCATAATTTAGATGTTATGCATATCGAGAAGAACTTTTTCGATAACATCATAAATACTGTTTTGAATGTGACGGGTAAAACGAAAGATAATATACAATCGAGGAAAGATTTGAAGTCAATATGCCGACGACCAGAGTTGGAATTACGGGATGGAAGGTCACCTATCCCAGTATTCAGATTGTCTAGTCCGGCCAAAACAGCATTATTAAAGTGGTTAAAAGAGGACGTTAAGTTTCCCGATGGATATGCATCGAACATTGCTCGGTGTGTGGATATTGTCGGTTCGAGGCTGATCGGTTTAAAAAGTCACGATTGTCACGTTTTCATGCAGCGGCTCATTCCAATCGCATTTGCTGAGCTCTTACCACGTAATGTTCACGATGTGTTATGCGGAATCAGCATATTTTTCAGAGATATATGTTCGAGAAATTTAAAAGGTGATGACTTGGAAGTAATGAAAAACAATATCTCTGAAGTATTATGTGCATTGGAAAAGGTTTTTCCGCCTTCATTCTTCGATGTCATGGAACATTTGCCAATACATTTACCAGATGAGGCAATACTCGGTGGGCCAGTTCAATTCAGATGGATGTATCCTTTCGAAAGGTTCTTCTTTCATTTAAAGAAAAAAGCAAAAAACAAAGCAGCGGTCGAAGGCTCTATTGTTAAACAATACTTGCTGGAAGAAATCACATATTTCAGCACATTTTATTTCGAGTCGCATATTCAGACGAAAGAGCGACGTGCAGCGGATGATCACACAAATTATCTGTATCAATATAATCCGCAGTTTGGCACAATTCCTGACATGTTTACACCGATTGGACGTACAGGAGGAAAATCCGATGAATATTGGTTAACACCTGAGGAGTATAATCATGTCCACACATATATACTACTTAATTGTCAAGAGTTATTACCGTTCGAAAGGTATGTACATGGTACATATTATAATTTCAATCTTTATATTTATATATATATATGAAAATATAACGTATTTTCATTATTCAGGATATTTGACGAAGAAGTGCTTGGTACATATCCTCATCTAAATGCAAATGAACTCACAGACATGAAAGTTCAACATTATGGATCGTGGTTTAGAGACTACGTAAGTACTCGTACACACATTTATGTAAATTAATTGCATATAAGAGTATTAATTTGTTTTTTTTATACATACAGGTGAAATGTTCTGATGAAAGACATCCTACGTGGATAAAAGATTTGGCTAATGGTCCCGCACGAAATGTCATGTGTTGGCCAATCTTGTTTACTCGCGGCTACACGTTCCACACGTACGAACACGGAAAACATAGAAGCACATACAACTATGGAGTTTGCGTTAATAGTGATATAGAGGGTGATAACTTCTACGGTATTTTGCACCAAATCATACAACTGGAATATGCCGGTCTCGTTGGGTTGAAGGTTATGCTTTTTAAATGTCAGTGGTTTGACCCAACCGTAGGACGCGGAATACGAAAAAACCGTTGGGGAGGAATTGACGTCAACCCGGCACGACAATATGGTAAGTATGATCCCTTCATCACAATAGATCAAGCAGATCAAGTATGTTACGTGCAATATCCAACAACATTGAAACGTCGAAGAGAGGAGTGGTGGTCCGTAGTAAAGATCAAGCCACGAGGGATCATAAGCTCTGATGACAAAGAAGATCCGTTGCAACCCGATCATCCGCAGCCGATTCGTTTAATTGATACAAATCGCGAGGAGATTCTTGCGAGGAATGACATAGACGGAGAACTCATACGCGATTATGAAGACGTTGAACCGGAAGATGCTGAAGATGAAAACGGCGATGAATTCAATGAACAAGCGAAAGACGACTCGCCCATCGAAGAATCTACTGAAGAAGAAATGTAAATACAATAATGTTTATTATGTTTATGTGCAATACATGTATATGATTTGTAATTAATGTAAATGACGTAAAATGTCAATGAACGATGTTATATAAACAATGTTGACGTTCGCCCGTTGAAACTATTAACGGTTGTTGAATTCGCACCCGACACTTAGAAAAAATTTAAGGATTCCCAACA
>CM071874.1:32653659-32706021 GCA_036759665.1 Gynandropsis gynandra
TAAGTTTTTGTAATTATATTTGAATTTTATAATTACATATATATATTTGAAAACTACTAATAATATAACTTTGTTTGCATCGTTCATACAGATGGGCCCGAATTCATACAACGCGCATCTTCACTGCATGGGTGCGCGACATGCAGATTCGGATGTGCATCATGATGAATGGTGCGAAGCGGAACTACTACGCCAACAACAGCAGACCGAACTGGGCAACCGAAACGGTCTTCAACAAATTGATTGAGCATTGGGAGTCCCCATCATTCAAGGCCAAGAGCGAGAGGCTAAAAAAAATCGCTACGGTGAGAAGGGTCCCGGAGATGGTCCTCATCGCCATACTTCGGGATCAAAATCATTCGCGAAAAGAAAAAAAGAATTGATAAATTTTAAATTATTTAGATTTTTTATTCATTTAAATATTTATCTAACAAAAATTTTTTATATTGTAGACGCAACGGATGGGAAGAGACCCGACTCTTCTTGAAGTGGTATTAGAAACCCCCGCAAAGAAAAAGTCGGTTTTCGGGGAAGAGGTAGTCGGTGAAACCGTATAAGGGACGCCTGTACGGTCTCGGAGCGCTTCAAAAGGACATCCTCGAAGACGTAACGTCGGTACCTCCATCGGTCCAAGAGAGTTTTTCTCAACAACGGCGGATCGAAGAACTCGAAGCACAACTTCGAGAACAACGAGCTGAAACGGCGCAACAATCAGTGAAGATACAACATTTGGAGAGCGTCATTGAGTTGTTGTCGGGCCAGGTGAGTGGATCAACAGCGCAGCAAGAACCGGGGCTCGATTCGGATGCAACCCCGTCTCGAGGGGATGGTGGTGGTGATGGTGGGGATGATAACGACGCAACCGACCTAAACGTGATAACGATGCAACCGACCTAAACGATTTGTAATAGGAAATAGTTTTAATTTTAGGTGGTTTGTAATATAATTTTGATATTTTTATTAAAAACCTTTTAGTTTTTATTTTTTTTATTTTTTATTTTTTTTATTTTTTATTTTTCAAAAGTTGCAACGGTCATCCGTTGGAACTGGTAACGGTCATCCGTTGCTAATTTTTTCCCGCCAAATTGTTTCCCACCCTTTTGCAACGGACATCCGTTGCAACCGCTAACGGGCTTCCGTTGAAAAAATATTTTTCCCGCTAAATCTTCCCGCCAGTTTGCAACGGCCATCCGTTGCAAGCTCCCGCCCCGTGGCAACGGATGTCCGTTGCAAAGATTTCCTATTTTGCAACGGACCGCCGTTGCACACCAACGGCCGTCCGTCACAATGTTTTGCAACGATGATCTAATATTCTAATTCTAACGGCGTATTCCGTTGACAGTCCGTTGCAATTTTGTAACGGATAATATCCGTTGGAACGCCGTCACGAATTGCAACGGAGCCTCATTTGCAACGAACTTTTCGCAACGGACGGAAATCCGTTGGTGTCCGTTGGAAACGGCTGTTTCCAACGGAATTTTGGCGATTTCCAACGGATTCGTCCGTTGGAAATCGCCAGTTTTTTTGTAGTGGTGTGCTTGATGACTTACTTTGGTCCATTTCAAACCTCTTGACCAGATTCTTTGCATATTTTCATTGAGATATAAACAAACCTTCATCAAGTTGTTTTGACTTGTAAACCAAAGAAATAGCTAAACTCACCAAACATGCTCATCTCAAACTCTTGTTTCATAGTTTGTACAAACCAGTTCACTTTAACCTGCGATTTTGATCCAAAGACAATATCATCAACATGAATTTGTACTACCAGAAGAACATCATCAGAATAAAGTTTTGTCTACTCCCCCTCTTTTGTAGCCATTCTAAATAAAGCTTGTTAACCTTTCATACCACGTACGTGGTACTTGCTTAAGTCTATACAGAGCTTTCTTCAACTTATAGACATGATCTGGATGAATGTGGATCTTCAAAATCTTTATGTTGTTCAACATAAAACTCTTCTTGCAGAATTCCATTTAAAAGGCACTCTTGACAACCATCTGAAACAATTTAAAACCAAGAGACCACGCAACTCCAAGTAATAGTCTAATGGATTCTAATCTAGCAACGAGTGCAAAGGTCTCATCAAAGTCGACACCTTCAATTTGTGTATATCCTTGTGCAACCAGTCTCACCTTATTTCTGACAATTTCTCCAGTTCATTGGTTTTATTCTTGAAATCCATTTTGTTCCAATGACATTAACATTAATTGGACGAGGTACTAACACCCAGACATCATTTCTAACAGACTGTTCTAACTCCTCGTGCATTGCTCTAACCTAGGACTCATCATCTAATGCATCACTAGCACATTTTGATTCTATTTGAGACGTAAAACAAGCAAATTTTACCATTTCATGATCATTGATCTTAGGTTTACCACGTGTTCTTCTATCATGTCCAATATTACCAATGATATCTCCAATTGAGTGATTTCGATGTATCGTTTTCATCTCAACGTCATTTTTATGATGTTCACATCCATTATGTTCATCTTCCATCCTATTTTCAGTCTCAGTCGATCCAGCAGGTACACTTGAATTTTCATTGTCTATTCCAGAATGTCCTTGCATTGAATCTGTAGAAAAAAAATAGAACACTGTCAGATAAGTGGTCTTCATCAAATACAACATTTACATATTCAACAACTGCTCTAGATTGTAAGTTATAAATTTTGTATGCAGTTGTATTAGTTTCATAACTAAGAAAAATTCCTTCATCACTCTTTACATCAAATTTTCCAAGATATATCCTGTCATTCAGTACATAGTAAGTGCATCAAAAAACATGTGAATAAATTAAGTTTGTACTTTTACATTTCTAGAGTTCGTATGGAGTTTTTGACATACTTGGTCGAACATACACACGATTTATGATATAGAAAGATGTGTTTATGACTTCTGCACAGAATCGAATGGAGATAGATTTTTCATGAAGCATGGCATGAGCCATCTCTTGAAGTGTTCTATTCTTCCTTTCAACTACACCATTTTTTTGTGGTGTTTTTGGCGCAGAAAACACATGAACAATATCATGTTTTTGACAAAACTTAAGAAACATATCATTTTAAAATTCTCTCCCATTATCACTCTGAATCCGTTCAATACTTCCTTTTGTATTTCTCAATTGTAAAAATAAATAATGAAACAGTTCAAAAGTATCAGACTTTTCTAAAACATTTAACCCAAGTGTACCTTGAGAAATCATTAACAACTACAAAGATATACCTTTTTCCACCAAAACTTTATGTCCTCATTAGTCCCATCAAATCCATATGTACAAGTTCTAGTATCTTACTAGTCTTGACATCATGCATTTTCTTGTGATGAACCTTAGTTTGTTTTCCCAATTGACATGGTTTACAAATTTCAGTTGATCAAGATTTAGTTTAGGTATACCTCTGACAATGTTTGAACTGGATAGCTTCATAAGTGATCGATAATTGACATGTCCTAATCTTTGATGCCACAAAGATAGATTTTTTTATGTTGCTTTGAGACACGCATTCTCTTCACTCCAAATGTAGCATTTGTTTGACAATCGTGTACATCTAAGAACACATTTATCATTAGAATTGATCACTTGAAATTCTTTTTGGATTGAACTAAACCCGATGATTGTTGTCACACAATTGACTGATACTAATTAGATTAGTTGTCAATCCAGCAACATATTGCACATTCTTCAGAAGGGGTAGTCCAGGTTAATTTATGTCTGCTTTTCCAAGAATTTTGCCTTTGTTTCCATCTTCGAAGATAACACTTCCTGCATTCTTTATTTCAGTAAACTTTGACAAAAGCTCTTTTGAACATGTCATGTGTCTAGAACAACCACTATCAAAATACCAGATGTTTGACTTTTCTTTTTGTGCAGAGATATAAGAAACATTGCAATACCAATCACTTTTTCTTATCCAGATTTGTTTTGTTTTGGGAATAACATACTTACCTGAATCAAACCTGAATTTTTGTTGTAGGTGATATGTTTGTGTCCTCTTATTCCGCAGAAATAGCACCTCACTACATTTTTCTTTTGATATTGAATCTGAAAATGTCTTTCAGATTTATATACATGATGACCATGATGCCAATGATATCCAGAGTTATATCCATGATGTCTGATATTTCTGTCAAAAACTCTGTGGTTTGCATTCTTCTTGGACAAATAACTATGTTTTTGTTTTTCTTGTACCGTTGAAGATAAATCTTCCAATTTCCCTCTAGAAACAAATCTGCTTTTATAAATTCCTTTATTTTCCGTATAAAAAATTCCATGATTATTACCTTTTTGTCTTCCTAATAAGAGTAGATGATCAAGTTTTTCAGTACCATTTGAAAGCATTTTCAATTGGTTATTGGTTGCTTCAAGCTGGCTCTTGACAAAACACACATCTTCTTCCTTCAGAACTACTTCATGTTTCATTTCTTGAATCTTAGCTTCTAGTTTTTCATTAGTCTTGACCAGTTGAATGTTCAGTTTGCTCATATTCAATCACTCGTTGTAGATGGTTTCCACATTTATTTCATCTTCTTCTTCATTTTATGTCTCATTAACTTTATTACTTTCTTTTTCTTCCTTTTCATTTTCTTCGATTATTCCAATGAAAGCAACAATCTAAACTTGTTTAACTAAATGTGAGTAATGACTTTCCTTTGATCACACTACATTCTGCACATTCATTCTTTGTATGCCCAAAACATTTGCATTTGTAACATTGTGTTTCTCGCAATCCCTTCAAAACACTTTCTCTCTTTGATATACTTGGACAATCAGATTTAAAATGTCTGAATCCCTTGCTGACATTGAACTCCAGACTTGTTAGCTTTCTTGTTTCCCTGTTCATCATTGGTTGATCGTCTGATTCATGTATGTTTCTTCATAAATTTTTCAAATTTTATGGTCAGAAGAACAATGTTTTCTTCAAGATTATCCAGCCTAGATTTTTCATCGGTGACTTGGAGAACCACTCCTTTACTTCTTTCTTTCATAGCATTGCCTTGTTCAAGTTGAAGCTCTAGTTCATAAGCTGCTAGAATCCCAACAATCTCTTTAAAACTTGTAATATCATTATTCAAACATATTTATAACAACTTTCTGAGCATGAAATTTTTTAGGTAAACATCTAAGTAACTTTTTGACCATCTTTCTATCATCAAAAGTTTGTCCAAGTACACTAACCTCTTTTGCATTCATTCTACTACTGAACTCTTTCACACTTTTGTATTCTCCCATTTACAGTTTTTCAAATTGATATTCCAAAATATCAAGTCAAGTTCTCTTAACACTTGTAGTTCCTTCATGTATAGTTTCCAGTGTATCCCAAGCATCTTTAGCAGACTCGCATCCTTGAATTTGCTTAAATTTATATATGTCTATAGAAGAGAAAATTGTTGTTAGAGCTTTTGCATTAAAGGTTGAATTTCTTTTGTCACTCGGTGTCTATTGATCTGAAGGTTTCTCCTTAATATTTTCATGTTCATATATTGCTCTCGGTGGACTCTATCCATTCTTCACGATACTCCATGCATCTTCATCAGTGTCTCTTATACCCGCTCTCATTTTCACCTTCTAATATCCATAATTTGAGGCATCTAACATGATTGGTTTCCCGGACGAATATAAATCTCTTGGTCCTTCCATGTTGTCTTCTAGGATCTCAAACCAATAATTAGATTTACTCTAAACTTTGGTTACCTGCTCTGATACCAATTGAAAACAATAGAACGAAAACTTTAACCAATAACAAGAATCAAGAGAAACAAATATCTGAAATAATACCAGCTTTATTTACGAATCAATTTTTTAAGTACACTTGTTTTTCATTACAATGTACTTAAGACTTCCGCAGATAACTCCCCCTGAGTTAGATATACATAAACACTTTATTTTTTCTCTCAACTTCACTCAGTATTTCTCTAAGTATACTTGTTGAACATCATGATCTACTTTCACTTGTTTGTCGTACTTCTTTGATACCTGAACCTAGATGTGTCAACTACTTTTTATAGTATGTTAACCCACTCAATCTTCTTGTGTGACTAAATACACCCTTAGGTTATCTAGCCTCACATGCTCACCCTTTTTGCGTCTCTTTCCAGTTTGACTCTCCTTTCTTTTCATTGTTTTTCACTTTGAATCTTTCTTCTCCTTTAATTGCTCAACAACCTGATTTATCAAAAGATTTCACATGTTCCTAAAATATGGCATTTAAGCTTAGTAATTACATTATGATTTTTAGAAATGTCATTTTTTATGAAATTGTATTTCCTTTTGAAGATAAAAAAATCTTCTTATAATATTTTTTATTTGTTTTCTAGTTCAAGTCTACCATCGTCTCTTTAGACTTTTCATCTATTTCTTCTCATTACATGCTTTTATGTTCCACTGATTCTTTTCTCTTTCTTCTCCTAATCACGTTATTTCTATGCCCTTTGTTCCTACCCTTACTAATCATTCTGTTTTTGTACCTTCTTCTATTATATCTACTAATTCTTCTTCTACTCATGTTGTTTTTGTGCCCTAGGGTCATGTTAATTCTTCTTCTTATCAATCATCACCTTAAGATACACGCTATAATTTCCTAAATATCTTACAGATTACCATTGGTCTCATCTTAATGATAATTCCTTTTCATTTTCACATAAAACACCATTATTCCCATCGCTCTAAGAGTCCTCTTTTATTTCTTATAATAAATTGAATCCCAATTTTAGGTTTTTAGCTTAAATATTACTATTGAAACTAAGCCAATAATTTTTTTCGAAAGCTAATAAGTCTGAAAAATAGAAGTTTGCCATGTCTATTGAGTTAGGAGCTCTTTTAGATAATATACTTTGTATATTGGTTCTTTACCAATTGATTTTTTTTTGTAGATTGTAGTTTGTTTATAAAATTAATTAACAATAGTTCTCATGATAACATTGAGAGATATAAGGTTAGACTAGTAGCCATAAGCTTTATCTATATTGATTATATTGACACGTTTAGTCATGTAGTGAAAATAGAGATATATATATAGATCGAGAGAGTGGATGTATAGAAGAAAACATCCCGTAACCGAGAAAGTTACTAAATAATTCTTATACGAATTGGAGTAGTTCATGAGTTTTGTGTCAATGCAATCTTTGTGTCAAGAACGCGGGATAATGTTATGTCCCTACAAAAAAAATCAAGTATCAAAGTCAAGAAATTGTTTTAAAAAATCTTTACAAGGTTGATTTCGTAGAGAATTACGAAATTTGGTTAATTCACAGCGAAAATTGTGGCGATAGAGATATCGTGCAAGAAGCACAAGAAATAGAAAGAAATAAAAAAGTTGTTTATGAAGTATCGACGACCAATTAATATATGAAAATGGTGTCAGATACTTTTGCCAGAGTTGTTGAGCAATCATATGAAGATATGTCGAACAATGAGGTACACCGATTTTTCAATCCATTGGATTCGACGAAACAACCTATATGTGAAGGTGGTCGTGAAGGTCACTCTCGTTTATCTTTATCCTCACGATTGATTAGTATAAAAACAAACTACAATGTTACTGAAAATTGCATGGATTAATTTGCAAAATCATGCATGAATATTTATCGAAAAATAATCAAGCTCACGAGACATATTACGAAACAAAGAATTTTTAAAGATTTCGGAATACCACATGAGAAAATTTATGTTTGTAGAAACAGTTGCATGTTATTTTGTGGAAATGATAAAGACTTGTTGAAATGTATATTTTGCGGTACAAGCAGATCTCGTCGAAAGAAACCATCTTCATGTAAATATGTATCGTACAAAAAGGTTCTATATGCATGTAGCAAACAGGTTGAGAAGGTTATTTGAATCGAAAAACCGCTGCGACAATGAGATGACATGCAGAACACTCGACGGGCGAAGGGATAATGCAACATCCATTGGATAGTAAGGCTTGGAAAGATTTCAATGGAACATTTCCTAAGTTCGTGTATGAAACAAGAAATTTTTATCTTTGCTTGTGCACCGATGGTTTTAATCCATATGGAGAATCCGGAAGTCAATATTCTCTGTGGCAGGTTATTTTATCTCCGTATAATTTGCCTCGTGATATGTGTCTGACGTGAGTATAAAGAGAAATTTCACATTAAAAGCGGTCTTGTTATGGACAATTAGCAACTTTTCTACTTATGGAATGTTATCTAGATGGAGCACGCATGGAGATTGGCATGTCCATATTGTATGGTAGATACATATTCGTTTCGAATAGTACATGGGAAGAAACCATGTTGGTTTTATTTTCTTAAAAGATTTCTTTCCCGTGGAAATACTTTCAGAAAAGATAAGAAAAATTTGAAAGAACGTAGTACAAAAAGAAGAGGTATCATGTATGCAAATCGGAACACAAATCTTTTACGAATGATTAAACACGTTGGGAGATTTGCAAGAATCGATAAAATACGGTGGAGATCGTGGGTATCGAAAACCAAAAGGCCAAGATGAATGGCATAACTGGTTTTGGAACTACCATATTGTAAATCAGTAATATTGTGTCATAATTTGTATGTTACGCAAATCGAAAAGAACTTTTTCAATAACATCATCAATATTGTTTTTAATGTGACGAAAAAACTAATGATAATATACGATCAATAAAATATTTGACGACAATATGTCGAAGGCATGAGTTAGAGTTACGAGATGGAAGGGAGCATATCCCAATATCCAGATTTTCTGGCCAGCGAAAACTGCATTATTAAGGTGGTTAAAAGAAAAGTTAAATTTCCAGATTGATATGCATCAAACATTGCTCAGTGTGTGGATATTATTGGTTCGAGGCTGATTGTGTTTAAAAGTCACGATTTTCATGTTTTCGTACAGTGACTCATTCCAATTGCATTTGTTGAGCTCTTTCCACGAAAGGTTCAAGATGTGCTATGCGAAATTAGCATATTTTTTCAGAGATATATGTCCAAAAAGCCTAAAAAAGTGATGATTTGGAATTAATGAAAAATAATATCTTTGAAGTATTATACTCATTGGAAAAAGTTTTTTCGCCTTCCTTCTTCGATATCATGGAACATTTGACAATACATTTACGAGATGAGGCAATACTCGGTGGGTCAGTTCAATTCAGATGGATGTATCCTTTCGAATGGTTTTTTTTTCATCTAAAGACAAACAAAAAAACAAAGTAGCGTTGAAAGATCTATTGTTAAACAGTACTATTGGGAGAAATCATATATTTTAGTACATTTTATTTTGAGTTTCATATCTCGATGAAACAAAGACTCTCAGTGAAACAACACACAAATTATCTATATCAATATAATCTTCACTTTGGCACAATTCTTTAGATCTTTACGCTGATTAGACGTACAAGAGGGAAATCCGAAGAATATTGTCAAGAGCTATTACCTTTCGAAAGGTATAAAACAATTAAAATCGATATTTTAAAGATATATATATCTAAAATATATATGTGTGTTAGCGTACTTTCATTACAGGCTATTCGATGAAGAAGTAATGGATACATATCCTCATCTAAATGCAGATGAACTCACGAAAATGAAAGTTCAACATTATGGCTCGTGGTTGAGAGATTGTGTACATATATATATATATATATATATTCGTACGTTATATATGTATATAAATAAAAGATTATGTTATAAAGTATTCATTTGTTTTTCATGTTATATAGGTTATATTCTGATGAGAGACATCCTACCTAGTTAAAATATTTGGCTAACGGTCCAACAAGAAATATTTTGTGCAGGCAAATTTTGTTTACTCGTGGATACGCATTCCATGTGTATGACATGGAAAACATAGAAGCACATATAATTACGACGTTTGCGTTAATAGTGAAATAGAGTGTGATAATTTCTATGGCATTTTGCACCAAAATCCTACAGGTGGAATATCTTGGTCTCGTTGGATTGAGGTAATTCTTTTTAAATGTCAATGGTTCGACCCAACCGTAGGACGTGGTACACGAAAAAATTGAAGGAGAGGAATTGACATCAATCCAGCACGAAAATATGGTAAGTATGATCCATTCATTACAATAGATCAAGTAGATCAAGTATATTACGTGCAATATCCAACAACATTAAAACGTCGAAGAAAGGAGTGGTGGACCGTAATAAAGATCAAACCATGAGGAGTTATAACCACAGATGAAAAAGAAGATATGAACCAATGACCTTGAGTCGATATGATTAATTGATACAGACAATCAGGAGGAGATTCTCGCAAGAACTGATATAGATCGAGAATACATCCACGATTATGAAGACGTTGAACCGAAAGATGCAGAAGATGAACACATGGATGAATTCAATGGACAATTGAAGCAAAACTCGTCAATCGAAGAATGTACTGAAGAAGATATGTTAATTGTATAATTGTAATATCTAACTTTTTAAAATTATTTTTTTTAACAATATCTATTCAAGTTTCAACGGGCATCCATTGCAAATGGCAATGGAAACACGTTGAAACATTAAATTCTGTTTGATACTTATAAAATTTTCAAGGCTTTCAAATTGTCAACAGTCATCCATTGGGAAATGGCAACGAATGCATGTTGCCAATGTTTAAATGGTCAACGGATGACCATTGGTAGACGCTAACAGGCACCCGTTGCTCCTTTGCAACGGATGTTCGTTGAAAAGCGCAATCATGGCTTTCATACGCCTATAATAATGATTTTAGGTCTCAATGGGCATTTGTTGGACCTTGCAATGGATGCCCTTTGAAAAGGGAACACGCGTTGCTAACAGGCATCCATTGGAAATTGCAACGGATGCCCGTTGAGAAACCAATAGTCATGTCAATTAATTGTGTCCTTTAAGGTGATGTTATTTCCAACGAGCATCCGTTGCAATTTCTAACGGATGCCCGTTGGAATATTCTTTATATTTATCGCTGAACATTTCATTTTTGAAGACAATCTCAAAACAAAAAAAATCAAATTATATCAAACAAAAATTCTAAACACTTAAAAACAATGAGTACTCGACGATTTTTCGGTTACGGTGGAATGTTGGTGATTTCGGCAAGATCCCATCCATCACCACCATATCAGCCTCTTTCACCTATATCGACATCGTCAATATTTGATAAAGAATATGATATGGTGGACATAGACGCATTGATCGGTAGTTTCGACGAACGTCCTTCCGTCACTACTATTGACTTTAAACGTTTAGATGGGACGTTAAGGTAAGATTTTAATTACAAAATTTGACGTGGATGATATTCCGAAACATACGAACAATAATATCATCTAAAGATCGCTACAAGATCGACTCTATTAATCTTGGTTGGTGACGCCAGAAGTTATACGCCGCCGATGGTGGTGTATATTCATCGTAGGTAATTTTAATATAATACTTAATTTTAAAATTATTATTTATTTTTATTTATAAACTTATTTATTGAAATTTAATTTTGCAGCGCGCATATAGATGGTAGAAGAAGGATACGTCGTGCATCTATACAGTTTAGATGCACGACATGCAAGCCCAACTACGTTTGATGATGAACAATGTCAAGCGTAACTATTAAAAGAAAAATGCCAAACAGACATGGTCAACGGACGAGATATTCAACCAGCTCGTCAAATAGTAGGAGTCTGAGGTCTTCAAGGCCAAAACCGAGAAGACCAAAAAATGTCGGTATGACGAGAAGGTTCCCAAGGATGGTTTGCATCACCATACATTGGGATTGAAGTCACTCCTAAAACGAGAGAAAGAATTGGTAAAAGTTACTTCAATTAATTATTTATATTTTATTTTTTATATAAATTTGTTAGTGATTCTATTACTATAATGTTACAGATGTAGAGGATGATAAGAGGATCGATTCTTCTTGAGCTGGTTATAGAAACCCACGCCAATAAGAAATCCGTCATCGGGAAAGAGATCAACAAACTTGAACTCGTCGACCTTCGGGCGAAACGGACCATGAAAGTTGTGACGGAGAATATCACACAGCAATCACAAGTCTCAGTTCAACTTCCGACGATCTAGTTTTTTATAGAAGGACAAATTTATTTAGAGGTAAATAATAAGATCATTGTTATTGTAATTCTATACTTAAATAAAATATTTTCTAACTATATCCTAATTTTAACGTGTTTTACATTGTAGTCTGTTAGACCGTATAAGAGGTGTCTATACGGTCTAGTTTCGCTCCAAAAGGATATCATCGAGGATGCCACGAAGGTACCCCGCGGTCCTTGAGACTTACACACAAGAACGACGTATCGAGTATCTCGAAACTACACTTCGAACAACGCAAGATGCTCTTAATGGAATGCAAGATGCTCTTTAAGCAACGCAATCTGAGCTTCGAGAAAATCGAGCAAAGATGCCTCACATGGAAAGAATTATTGAGTTGCTAACCGATCGAGCGTATCAGCCACTAGAACCGACGATGGAAACAACACCGAGACACGATCCGATCATCGACTCTGATGCAACCCCTTCACGAGGTGTTGGCAATCACAGGGATGGAGATGACGCTACTCATTTAGATGATTTGTAGTAAATTAGGTTTTTAATTTGTGTAAAATGTTTTATTTTAATTGTTTTTATGATTTGTTTTAAATTTTTTCGTCAAGTTCTCAACGGATACCCGTTGAAAAATTTGAAAACTTTCAACGAGTATCCGTTGGATTTTTTAAATTCCCGCAATTTTTTCCATGGATATCCGTTGAAATCGTTTAACTTCTTGCCATTTTTGTTTTCAATGGACTTCCGTTACAAAATTCCAATGGCATCCGTTGAATTATTTTGTAACAGGCATCCGTTGCAAATGTTCGACGGATATATCGGTTACATTCTATTAAACGATATCAACGGATAGAATCCGTTGTACAGCAGTTGTAAATCGCAACGGATGCGGATTTGAATGATCGATTCCCAACGACTCCAAATCCATTAAAATCTGTTGAGAATAGTCATTTTCATCGGATTTTCAATTGTTTTATTATTTTTATATCTCAATATATAAACTAATATATAAATAATTTTATAAGAAAATTATTATTAAATATTAATCTTCACATCGCACAGCTTAAAATCTAATTTAAATTAATTTAAGTTAGAGACACATACTGATATATTAGAAACATATTTATAATTATCATAGTTAATATACCCTTAAATCTCAAAATATTTACAGAAGCATAATTCATGTTACACGGATATATAAAGTGTATTATGAGATAAGATAAGGAAATAATTTGCACTAAAATCATATATATTTAGGATAATTGAGAGATATTATGCAAATATTTAGCTTCCTATTTGTAGAAATTCTGTTTCTTATTTTATAGGAGATCTCTTATGTATATATTGAATTAGCAATCTAATGAAAACGCTAACGGGAATTATTCACCTTGATTTGGTATCAGAGCTAAACAGGGCCGTTCGTCTCTTCACCGTCGAATTTTTCCGGTGAGAAATTATTCCAGTTGATTGGAAGATGAGTGACGTCGTCGGAGATGCTGCAACGACAGAACGTCGCAGTCTCTTGGCCGAAACAGGTGGCCGAGGACAGGGACAGAACAGAACGCGAGAGCTTTCTGTTTACTCGCCGTATTATCTTCATCCATCGGAGGGACCGAGCACGGTGATAACGCCGGTCCAATTGCGTGGAGATATCAACTATGAGGAATGGGCTAAACACGTGCGGCACGTGTTGAATACTAAGCCGAAACTCGGATTCATTGATGGGACTATTGTGCGCCCGAGTCCAGAGGATGTGGAATTCGCCGAGTGGGGACCGGTGAATTCTATGCTCGTTGAATGGATTTTTAATACCATTGAACCACAGTTGCGAACGACAATTTCAATTGTGGAGGAGGTTCATGATTTGTGGGACGAACTCAAGCATCGTTTTTCGGTGGGCAATGGACCTCGCGTTCACCAAATACGTGCGGAGATCATGGCGTGTAAACAACAAGGACAAGCCATCCAAATCTATTTTGGTAAATTGAAGAAGTTGTGGGACGACTTCGATGCGTACAAACCTCTCCGTGTCTGTACGTGCGGACAATGTCGGTGCCCTGAACTTGCGGCCGGTCTGCTTCGTGACAGGGAGGAGGAGCGGGTGCACACGTTCCTTCTCGGGCTGGATGCTACGCGTTTCAGCACTGTCCGCTCGAGTATCTTGGCGATGGATCCTCTTCCGAATCTCAATCGGATATATTCGATCGTGATTCAGGAAGAGAGACAGCAGACGGTGACAAGGATCAAAGATGACCATGTGGATGCTGTCGGTTTTTCTGCTCAAACCGTCGTGACAGCAGCTGCGGCTCAAGTCCGGGACAAGACGCTGATATGTTCACATTGTTGTAAGCCAGGACACGATGCCTCTTCGTGTTTCAAACTGGTGGGATACCCGGAATGGTGGGAGGAGCGCACACGCAAACCTGGAGAAGGCGTACGACATAACAGGGGTCGTGCTTCTGGTTTGTCGAATGACAGGTCTCGTGGCAGCGCCCGTCAACGATCGGCGAATGTGCGGGCGAATGCGGTTCAGTCCACGACAAAGGCTAAGACGATACAGCCAGCGACTGATTTAGATCGCGGAAGTCTTCCGGGTTTCAACGATGAACAATTGTCTACTCTAATGAATTTGCTCAAATTGAAGCCGACTTCTTCTGTTGATGAACGACACTCTGGTAAGACGAGCGATGTGGATATTTTAATTGACTCCGGTGCTTCTCACCATATGACGGGGTCACTAATGCTATTCGAATCAGTCACCGATTTGAAGCCGTGTCCCGTCGGTTTGCCAAACGGACAACATACCGAGGCGACCAAAATCGGAACAGTCCGGTTTGGTGCAGATTTGTGTTTGCGTGACGTGCTTTACGTTCCAAATTTGACATGCACCTTAATATCTGTTGCGAAATTAATGAAGCAAAATAATTGCACCGTGACCTTTGCTAATCGTTTATGTGTCATTCAGGACCGTACGACGAGGACTCTGATTGGAGCGGGTGAAGAGTGCAATGGGGTATACGTGTTCAAGGGTGTTGTTCCAGTTTCCATGAATGCTGCATCTTATTCGGCCTCACGGGTTCTTTGGCATAGACGTCTTGGACATCCTTCCGAAAAAGTATTGAAGTATTTATCGTTTTGTTCAGATATTCCAATAAAGAAAGGGCATAAGGATCCTTGTGACATTTGTTTTCGTGCTAAACAATCCCGTCATTCGTTTTCTTAAAGTGATAATAAAGCTGTTGCAAGTTTTGACTTGATTCATTGTGATGTGTGGGGGCCATACAATATAGCTTCTTCGAGTGGAGCTTATTATTTTCTCACTGTCGTGGATGATTTTTCTCGAGCAATTTGGGTTTACTTGATGACTCATAAGAGCGAAGTCAAAACAATTCTTCCGATTTTCTGCACCATGGCTCGCAAACAATTTGGTAAAGAGGTGAAAGTTGTGCGATCCGATAATGGCGGTGAGTTTATGGTGTTGCGTTCTTACTTTGCGGACAACGGAATAGTCCATCAAACTTCTTGTGCCTATACACCAAAACAAAACGGACGCGTGGAACGCAAACACCGTCACATATTAAACGTCGCTAGAGCCTTGATGTTTCAAGCGGGACTTCCGAAATCATTCTGGGGTGAGTGTGTCTTGGCGGCACCGTTTATTATTAATCGCACGCCTTCAGCACTCCATGATGGAAAGACACCATATGAATTGCTTCATGGAAAACCTCCGTCTCATGATCGATTGCGGGTATTTGGTTGCTTGTGTTTTGCTCGCCACGGGCGACCACCAACAGATAAGTTTGAGCCTCGGGGACGGCGTTGCATCTTGATTGGCTTTCCCTCCGCTCAAAAGGGATGGAAAGTCTTTGATCTTGAAACACACGAGTCCTTTGTCAGCCGCGATGTGGTTTTTTACGAAGATGAGGTTCCCTACATCACACAGGTTGCTTTGAATGACTCGAAGACTATTAATGTTGTCTCGGGGAATAATCCTGTCCGTGTGCTCGCAGATGATTGGGACTCCATAGACAGGGGGCGCCGCGAGCCAGATCCTGTTGTGCTTGTGTCTTCTTCTTCACCTGCTCAGCTCGGGGATTCTGCTTTGCCTTATGCTTCTGTCGGTTCTTCGTCCGAACCAGCGGCAGACTCTTTGTCCGAGCCAGCAGCAAGTTCTTCGTCCGAACCAGCTGAGGGTTCGTCGACTACTGATCTAGGCCGCGGATGTCGCCGTAAGACGCCGTCTGTTTTGTTGAAAGATTACGTCCTTTATTCCGCTCGGTGCCGTGAAGACCCCATTTGCACGTCGCCCGTTTCCGACTTACAGTCCTCAGGTATGGTTTCGTATCCGATATCCAATTATGTGACTTGCGCCAATTTCTCACAGAAACATCAAGCGTTTTTTGCAGCAATTTCAGCACATACTGAGCCGCGTTCTTTCTCCGAAGCCTCCTGTTCTCCTGAATGGACCGCAGCTATGCAAAAGGAACTTCAGGCTCTTGAATTAAATAAGACTTGGTCTCTCACACCGTTACCCGCCGGGAAGAAAGCAATCGGTTGTCGATGGGTTTTTAAGCTAAAGTATAACGCTGATGGCTCAATTGAACGTCACAAGGCGCGTTTGGTTATTTTGGGGAATAAACAACGGGAAGGCATCGATTACGACGAAACCTTTGCACCGGTGATAAAACTCACCACGATTCGTCTCTTTCTTACGCTCGCGGCTACTCATAATTGGTATGTACATCAAATGGATGTCAACAATGCATTCCTTCACGGTGATCTCCAAGAGGAAGTGTACATGAAACCTCCGCAAGGATTTCCGGTCTCAAATCCCGCGTTGGTTTGTCGATTGAAGAAATCATTGTATGGACTTCGGCAAGCTCCCCGATGTTGGTTCGACAAACTTACGTCGGCACTTCTTCGGTACGGTTTCCGCCAATCTTGGTCAGATTATTCATTATTTTCTTTACGTCGGGGTACTCATTGTCTTCATGTGTTGGTCTACGTTGATGATTTACTGATTGGTGGGAACGATGAGACCGAGATTGACGTGTTCAAGGCTTATCTCCGCCAATGTTTCTACATGAAAGATCTTGGTCCGATCAAATACTTTCTGGGCATTGAGGTTTCACGTAGTAGCCAAGAATTTTATCTGTCCCAGCGAAAATACATCTTGGATATTATCTCGGATTGTGGTCTTCTCGGTGCCAAGCCCGCAGTCACGCCACTTGAGCAAAATCATCGGCTCATGCAGTCCACGAGCCCTTTTACCGCGACCCAGCTCAGTACCGACGTCTAGTAGGTCGGTTGTTATATTTGACCCATACGCAACCCGAGCTGTGTTTTTCCGTTCATGTCCTCTCTCACTTCATGCAACAGCCACGAGACGATCATTGGTTAGCTGCTACACGAGTGGTTCGCTATCTTAAGGCTTCGCCGGGCCAAGGGATATGGTTGCGGTCCGAACAGGATCAGACTTTCCGCGGGTTCTGCGACTCCGACTGGGCTACGTGTTCCATTTCCCGTAAGTCCGTCGGTGGACAGATTGTCTTTCTTGGTGGATCTCCTATTTCATGGAAGACAAAGAAACATGCCACGGTCTCACGGTCTTCGGCCGAGGCCGAGTATCGCGCTATGGCACACCTTACGTGTGAGTTAAAATGGCTAAAGGGTTTACTGCGTTCTTTCGGTTTCTGTCATGATCAACCCATTCGAATGTTTTGTGACAGTCAGGCCGCACTTCACATTGCGTCTAACTCGGTCTTCCACGAGCGCACAAAACATATCGAAGTCGATTGTCACTTTATACGAGATGAGCTCAAGCGTGGTCTTCTTTCTACAAGTCATGTTAGGTCGTCGGAACAAATTGCTGATATCTTCACCAAGCCCTTGGGACATCAGCCGTTCATGTATCTTCGGTCCAAGTTGGGCATTCTTGATCTACATGCTCCAACTTGAGGGGGCGAATTGAGAGATATTATGCAAATATTTAGTTTCCTATTTTATAGGAGATCTCTTATGTATATATTGAATTAGCAATCTAATGAAAACGCTAACGGGAATTATTCACCTTGATTAGGATAAAAAAAAACTATTTGATGACATATATTTAGACAAGCATTTCTCGAGTCAATGCATTTTTCACGGTTTACAGTTTTACGAAATTTGTTCATCCATCATTAGCTGCATATCCACACATTATTTGAAAAAGATATAAGAGGGTAGATGAAGTGATAAAGTTCCACGTTGAAAAGTTGAAAAACATTAATATGGTGTATTAATGTTTAGTAAGTGAATGATGAAATGAGTTGACTTGATGATGAATTTTGTGGATGAATTTGCTAATGAGCTTATAATAAATATATTAACGTTAAATATTGGAACTCTTTGATCATTTTAGATTTAATTTTAATTTTGAGTTTATTTTCTTGAATTTTTTCCGTATTTATTTTCTTAATTTTGAGTAATCAAGAGATACATCTCTTAAAAAATATGTTTTCTTATTAAAATACGTCAATTGAAATTAGCCTCTAATAAAACTTCACATAAAATTGTCAAATCCTATAAATAGAAAATTTTCATGAAAGAAAATACATAACAAAATTTTGTTCTAATTCTCTAACATTATGCTACAAAATAAATTCTATGAATTCTATACGAAATTGAAACTAAGAACAAGAAAAAGAAAGGAAGAACTAAATTAAAGAGAAATCGTATGAACTTTATTAGTGTGAACTAATTGAATTCGAAGGAATACAATCTCTTTAAATAGAGATGAAACGAATTCTTGAATTCTTGTAGAGAGAGAGACTGCATCTGCGTGCTCTCTGTTCTTGAGGTAGAAGATAATTCAGCCCGCGCAGGTTAAGTGAGACTGTTCGTGCGTGCTGTGTGAGAGTCAGCGGACCCATGCGGGTTAAGTGAGACTGCCCGTGCATGCTGTGTGAGAGTCAGCAGACCCGTGTGAGTTGAGTGGAAATCCCCGCCCGTGTTGTGTGAAACTGATAGACGCGGGCTGAGTGGAAGTGCCTGCGCGTGCTGAGCTAATGTTGATGAAGTTGCCCGCGCGTGCTGAGCTGAAAAGTAACCATCTTGAGAATTTAGACAGATACTCCCCTTCAAACTGATGTCCGGTGAAAAGTCAACATTCAGTTTGCTTCGTAGCTGCACAAAATGATCACGAGGCAAGGATTTTGTGAAAATATCTGCAACTTGAGAATCGTTAGAAATATGTTTAATAATAACTCATCGAAGGGCTACCTTTTCCTTGAGAAAATAATAATCAATTTCAATATGTTTAGATCGACCATAAAATTTAGGATTTGTTGTTAGAAAAGTAGCAGAGAGATTATCATAGTGTAAAACCAAAGGACCTGGTTGTGATATACCAAGATCACAAAAAATTAAGCTTAGCCAAGTGAGTTCAGTTGTTGTGGACGCCAAATCTCTATATTCAGCTTCGGTAGACGATCTGGAAGCTGTTGGTTGTCTTTTAGCTGACCAAGAAAGTAAATTTGAAAGAAATGTACAAAAACCTGCTGTAGAGCGTCTTGTAGATACACATCCTGCCCAATCACTGTCACTAAATGCAACCAAGTCAAATGTACTATGTTTATGTATGTGTAATCCGAGAGTAATGGTACATCTAATATAACGAAGAATTCTTTTTAGCAAAACAAAATCAAATATTGTAGGTTCATGCATCCTTTGACTAATAAAATTGACTGCAAAGTTATGTCAGGTTTGGTCAAAGTTAAATATTGCAATCCACCAGCCAATTGTCTAAAATAAGTTGCATCAGAAAAATTTTCAAGATTCGGAATATAATTATTTAATTTTAGAGGTAAGGGAGTAGCTACAGGTTACAATTCGTCATACCAACTTTGTTAAGAAGGTCTAGTGCATATTTTTCTTCATAAAGAAACAATCCTGATGAGTAAAACTTACCTTAAACACCAAGAAAATAATGCAACTGACCAAGATTTTTCATGGCAAACCTGATAGTCAAAGCTGCAGTAAGTTCCTTTAACAATGGTTCACAATTTCCTGTTAATATCATGTCATCACTATATAATAAAGGGTAAATCTTATCTGAGCCTTGTTGATATACAAATAATGAAGGATCAGAACTACTACAGCAAAATCCAAATTCAAGCAAATATGAACTAAATTTGTCATACCAAGCTCTAGGAGCTTGTTTCAAACCATATAGTGATTTATGCAGCTTACATACGTGAGTAGGATGATCATAATTCTCAAATGAGGTCGTTGCATAAAGACATCCTCAGTCAACTTACCATGTAAAAAATCATTCTTAACATCCAATTGAGATATTGACCATTCATTAACTACTACAATTGATAACACAGTCCTAATTGTAGCACTCTTAACAACCGGACTGAATGTTTCTAAATAATCAATACCTTCCTCTTGATGATAACCTTTAACAACTAATCTGGCTTTTAATCTGTTTAGAGACCCATCTGCATTAAATTTAGTCTTAAAAATCCATTTACATCCTAAAATATTCATATAATTCGAGTATGGAACTAAGGACCAAGTGTTGTTATATTGTAGTGCATTCATTTCATTCATCATCGCTTGATGCCAACCAGAATGTTTTAAAGCTGACTTAATTGATTTTGGTTCTTGTGGAATATTTATATTAGCACATAAAACATATTTTGGATTTGCTTTAAAAATTCCAGTATTCATTTCACTTTTAGGATTTGTATTTGATAATTCAGCATGTATATTTTTATCATAAGAATCTTGAATATTCAAACATGTTGTTGATACCTGATTTCTTACTGAAGCATCATCCAACTCTACTGTTGATATAGTTGTTTCTACATCACGTATTTCAATAATAGAAGTAGGATTCTGAAATCTTGGTAAGGCACATTGCAAATTTTGATTTGAAACTGTTGTAAAATATTGTTTTTAGTGAACTTCAGCAAACATTTAGTTGCTTGATTTGAGTTCACTTTATCCATCTATCTTCTTCTTTGTGCAAAAGTAAATGTAAATAAAAAAATGAACACAGAAGCTCACTTAGAATGCAAGAGAACTGAGAGAACAAAATGAGAGAAAAGGTTAGAATGAGCTCTGAATCTCTTCTGAATGGTCTACACTTCCATTTCATAAAATCCGTTACATATATGCCCTTAGGCATTACACAAAACATCAAAAACATGCTCGGGAATGTAATTAAAACTTTTGTCCGATAGTTACTAAAAATAGTCAACTTTGACATATTCTAAGAACACCTTGTTCCCGGCAAAAATAGCAACCTACACCTGTGATTTTGGTGCAAGGTCTTCACGATGATTCCGAGGCCTTCACGTTCTTTCACGCCCCGTCCTTGTCCTGAGCATCTTCTACCATCCATAGGCTGCAATCCTGTCGCCTGCTTCAGCCTGCAAAGCTCGTTCCTCGATATTTTCTTATCCGTTGAAGTTGGCAGCTTGATCAGCCGTTGTCTTGCTTTTTCACGCGTCACGGGTCGTCGCATCCGCTTTGGTCGCATCCCGCTCCTTTGCACTTTGGCCGGCCTCGTCCTGCTCCTTCGTGTCCTGTCTGGCCGCATCCCGTGCCTTCGCATCCTTTGTCTCTGTGTCCCGTTGTCTCGCGTCCTGCTTGGTCGCGCCCTAATTGGCCGCGTCCCGCCTGGCCGCGTCCTGCTTGCCTATGTCTCGCCTAGCTGCGTCCGTTCTGGTCGCGTCTCGCTCACCCGCGTCTCGCCAGGCCACATCCCAGGTTGCCATTGCGTCTCGGTTCACAACATCCTTTGCCATGATCTTGTCATGGATAACTTCATCAACTTCTTCAATCTCTCTCTTGATCTCGTTATCCATGACTCCCAGCTTGTTCCTTAGTGCTTCAAAACGCTTAGTCCCCAATGACTTCGTTAAAATATCCGCCACTTGATCCTCACCAGCAACATGTTCCAGTTGAATCTCACCATTGCTGACAGCCTCCCTTATAACATGAAATTTGATTTGAATGTGCTTCGTCCTCTTGTGATCTACAGGATTCTTACTGATTGCAATAGCCGCCGTGCTATCACAATGAATGACCAGTGCATCATTCATCTCAAACCCTAGTTCTCTAAACAATCTTTTCAGCCATACAGCATGGTTTGTGGTTGCACACAGAGTTGTATATTCAGCCTCTGCACTTGATTGTGCGATGATAGTCTGCTTCTGTGTCCCCCAACTAAACACCGCACTTCCTATGGTGAAACAGAAACATGTGGTGCTCTTTGAGTCCTCTAGACTTCCAGCTAGGTCAGTGTCCACAAATCCCTCCAACCTAGCATCATCCACCTTCTAAAACCAGAGTCCATAGTTCTTAGTTCCAGAAATGTACCTCAGTACTCTCTTCGCCTCTTGAAGGCTCTTCTCAGTCGGATTGGCATTGCTCCTGGACATGTATGAAGCTGAAAATGCCAGACCCGGCCTTGTTGCTGCCAGGTAGAGCAACCCTCCAACCATGCTCCGGTACTTAGTTGGATCAGACAGCTCCACCCCTCCTTCTGAGTTCTTGCCATAGGGTGACAAGGGCGTTGAGATGCTTTTTGAGTGTTGCATCCCAAACTTCTTCAGTAGTTACCCAGCATACTTTGCCTGACTCACAAAGATGCCATTAGCCATGTAATTGATTTCAAACCCAAGAAAATACCTTAACTTTCCAAGGTCTGTCATCTCAAACTCCTTGTTCAACTTGTCCTTGAATCCACTGATCAGACCCTCATCATTCCCTGATATTATTAAATCATCCACATACAAGCAGATGACCAAAATCTTCTGGTGCACTTCCTGCACATACATTGCAGCGTCACACCCACTCCTCTTGCATCCTTCTCTGGTAAAGAAGGAATCTATGCGGCTATACCAAGCTCTGGGAGTTTGTTTCAAGCCATACAGGGCCTTCTTCAGTTTCAAGACCTTGTCTTCAACACCCTCAATCACATATCCCAGAGGTTGTTGTATGTACACCTCCTCTGTTATTTCTCCATTGAGAAATGCAGACTTGACATCCATCTGGTGGAGACTCCATCCCTCCTGTGCCGCCACAGCTATCAGGGTCCGGATGGTATCATGCCTGGACACAGGAGCAAATGTTTCTCCATAGTCTAGGCCATGAGTTTGTGAGAACCCTCTGGCTACCAGTCTGGCCTTCAACTTCTGCACATTTCCCAGTTCGTCAGTTTTCACTTTATAGATCCATTTTACACTGATTACCTTATGTCCTTGCGGTAGCTCAGCCAGTTCCCACGTTCCATTCTTGTTGATCATGTCTATCTCAGCATCCATGGCCTTCCTCCACTCACTGTCTGTCATAGCTTCCTCAAAAGTCACCGGCTCCTCCACAACAGAATAGTAGCATTCATAGACTTGATTTGACTCTCCTTCAACTGGTTGAGCTTCTTCATATATATCAGAGAGTCTCCTCATGCGATGCACAAGTCTTGAAGAATTGCTACTCCCTCCTCTGCTCCCTCTGGAGTCTGTCTGACTCAGTCTGAAGGGTATTGGGGTAAAAGGTGGTTGTGTACCCTTGCTCCCTCCAGACCCTTTTCCTTCAGCCGTGCCCTGAGGTGTCCTTAATTGTTCATCTTGTTCTTGCCTCATGCTCACCGGGTTAAGACTGAGAACACCGGTCTATTTCTGATTCTCAGACTGTGTTCCCCAGTCCCAAGACTTGTCTTCTTCAAAGACTATATCTCTTGCAACATCAACTTTTCCAGTGCTAATCTTGTACACCCGGTAGCCTTTACTCATACTGCTATATCCCACGAATATAGCCTTCTCAGACCTGTCATCCAGCTTCTGCCTCTGTTGTGCTGGAATCAGGACATGGCAGAGGCTCCTAAACACCATCAGGTGGTTCACACTTAGCTTGTGACCACTCCACACTTCCAGTGGCGTTTTGTTTTCCAGAACTCTTGTAGGGAGTCTGTTCTAAAGGTAAGCCGTCGTGAACATACCTTCAGCCCAGAACTTGTTTGGGAGACCCTTTTCCTTAAGCATGCTTCTGGTCATTTCCATAAGTGTCCTATTCCTCCTCTCTGCCACTCCATTTTGCTGAGGGGAATAGGCAACACTTAGCTGCCTCTGAACTCCATGCTCCTCCAGAAAATCATCAAAGGATTCGGAGTTGAACTCTCCACCCCAATCTGATCTCAGCTTCTTCAACTTCTTGCCAGTCTGGTTTTCCACTAGAGTTTTGAACTTCTTGATCATTGACAAGGCGTCTGACTTCAACCTCAAGAAGTACACCCACAACATGTGTGAATGGTCATCCGTGAGTGTCAGTACGTAGATACTCCCATCCAAAGATAGGGTCTGCATTGGACCACACAGGTGTGTGTGTACCAGTTCTAGGATTTCCTTGGACTTCCCTTCTGCCTCCTTTGGAAACTCCAGTCTGGTTTGTTGGCCTTGCAAACGTGCTTCACAAAGCTCCTTCTCGACCTTGAACTTAGGTAACCCTTCACCATTTCATGGTTCTGAAGTTGCACTAAGTTGTTCAGACATGCATATCCAAACCTCCTATGCCACAGGTTTGACAGATCACTCTCCTTTGCAAGGAGAGTTGCTTCCTCAGGCACTTTCCATTTTAATGGATAGGCCTTTTTGACCATAGCCAATTCTGAAACCTTGGCTCCCTTCTTGTCTTTGATCAAGCAAACATTCTTCATGAACTCCACATGATAGTCGTTCCTCACCATCTGAGGAACACTCAGCAAATTCTTATCTAGTCCTGGGACTAGAAAAACTTCCTTCACTCTTCTCCTACCCTTCAGGGTCATCACTTCAATATCACCCTTGCCAGCAGTCTGTAGGGTGGCTCCATTTCCAACCCTTATGGATACTCTTACTGTTCTGTCCAGTGCGATGAAGTATCTTTCATCCCGGGTCATGTGGTTGGTGGCTCCACTGTCTATAAGCCACACCTCCTCCTGATGTTCTCCAACCACATGAGCAGCCGTGAACAGGAAATCCTCATCCCCTTGCTCTTGGTTTGCATGAGCTTGGTTTGAAGGACCTTTCTTTATCTTGCAGTCTCTTGAGAAATGTCCTGCTCTACCACAGGTAAACCACTCCTTCTTGGTTTTGTAGGACTTAGACCCTTCACCCTTTTCTGGTTTTCCCTTGAAATAGCATTGAGCTTCAGTGTGGTTGTCTTTTCTGCAGACACCACACCATTTCTTCCCTTTTGATTTCTGGTCTGGTTTGCCAGAAAATCTCTTACTGCCGTCTGATTTTGATCCAGTTTTTCCTCCTTTGTGTTTGGCCTGGAAAGCTGCCTATGGCCCTCCGTCACTCCTATCATCCAGCCTATACTCCTGAGTTTGTAGTGCTATTACTAGCTCAGCCACCGTCAAGACTGTCAAGTCCTTTGTCTGTTCAATGACCTCTACATAGGGGCCAAATCTTTCTTGTAAGGAACATAGGATCTTGGACACCAAAGCATCTTCTTTGATGTCATCTCCGTATGCCTTCATCTCATTCCCCAGCTCTATCACCTTATTTGCAAAGTCCTTGATTGACTCATTCTCACCTTGCTTCAAAGTGTAATAGGTTGCCCTGAGTGTTTGAAGCTTTATCATGGCCGTCTTGGGATCCCCTTGAAACCTTTCCTTCAGAAGGTCCCAAGCATCCTTAGACGTCTCACATGTGGATAGATGTGCTATGAATGTAGATAAGTTCCAAGGCGTTCTGGTTTTTTGCCTCCAACTCCTCCACTCAACAATCTTCTTCTGTCTCTACTCCTCTGAGGTTTCCATGCCTAGTGCAGGCAACTCCTAGATACCCTCAGTGACCACCTTCCACAAACACTTTGACCTTAGGGTGGCTTTGATCTTTATCACCCATAGGTTGTAATTCTTCCCATCAAATACTGGAACAGGTAGTGTGTTTTGCATCTTGTCTGGGGTTTCTGTTTGTTGGATGTTCTGTCCCATCTCCTTATACTCCAATAGTGCTAGAACTTGTGCTTTAGGTTAGTGTTGTTGTGCACCTCTTGGCCTTGAGATCCAGGAGGCTCTGATACCACTGTTGTAAAATATTTTTTTTAGTGAACTTCAGCAAACATTTAGTTGCTTAATTTGAGTTCACTTTATCCATCTATCTTCTTGTTTGTGCAAACGTAAATGTAAATAAACAAATGAACACAGAAGCTCACCCAGAATGCAAGAGAATTGAGAGAACAAAATGAGAGAAAAGGTTAGAATGAGCTCTGAATCTTTTCTGAATGGTCTACACTTCCATTTCATAAAATTCGTTACATATATACCCTTAGGCATTACACAAAACATCAAAAACATCCTCAGGAATGTAATTAAAACTTTTGTCCGATAGTTACTAAAAATAGTCAACTTTGACATATTCCAAGAACACCTTGTTCCCGGCAAAAATAGCAACCTGCACCTGTGATTATGGTGCAAGGTTTTCACGATGATTCTGAGGCCTTCACGTTCTTTCACGCCTCGTCCTTGTTCTGAGCATCTTCTACCATCCATAGGCTGCAATCATGTCGTCTACTTCAGCCTGCAAAGCCATTTCCTCGATATTTTTCTTGTCCGCTGAAGTTGGCAGTTGATCAGTCGCTGTCTTATTTTTTCTCGCGTCTCGGGTCGTCGCGTCTGGTTTGGTCGCGTCCCGCTCCTTTTCACTTTGGTCAGTCGCATCCTGCTCTTTCGCGTCCTGTCTGGCCGCGTCCCGTGCCTTCGCATCCTTTGTCTCCGCGTCCCGTTGTCTCGCGTTCTGCTTGGTCGCACCCCAACTGGCCTCGTCCCGCCTGGCCGCGTCCTGCTTGCCCACGTCTCGCCTAGCCGCGTCTGTTCTGGCCACATCTCGCTCACCCGCGTCTCGCCAGGCCGCGTCCCAGGTTGCCATTGCGTCTCGGTTCACAGCATCCTTTGCCATGATCTTTTCATGGATAACTTGATCAACTCCTTCAAAAACATCCTTTGATTGAGATTTGAATCCTAATTGCCATGCTTTTGATAGTAATGTGTCTACTGATGGAATCAAATGTAGATAGTTATCCTGAAAAGGAAAACTTAGTTTATAAAAACTGGCACGACGAGTAATATATACCTAACCTGTTAAAGGATAGAGGCACCGATATCCTTTATATTTTTCACTATATCCCAAAAATACACATTTTAAAGATCTTGGATCAAATCTATTTTGAGCATAAGGACGGAGACAAGACTAACAACAACAACCGAAAACTCGAAGAGCTGAGTAATCCACCTTCCTTTTAAACAAGATTTATACGGTATTTCTCTAAGCAAAGAGGAAGATGGTAATAGGTTAGTGATATAATTTGCAGTATAAAATGCTTCTACCCAATATTTGAGAGGTACTTTAGCATGAAACATCATAGCTAATCCTAATTCAGTAATATGTCGATGCTTTCTTTCTGCTAAACCATTTTGTTCAGGTGTATAAGGACATGATACTAGATGTTTAATACCATGTTGCAAAAGATGTTCTTGAAAATGAATACTGTTAAACCCACCTCCTCTATCACTTTGAAACAATTTAATTTTGCAAGAAAATTTATTTTCCACCATCTTTTGGAATGAGACAAAAACATTATAAAAATCGGATTTATGCATTAGAGGATATAGCCATGAAAATATAGAGAAATTATCGATAAAAATGACATAGAACCTGAAACCTTGAACAAAAGTTGTAGGTGCTGGACCCCATAAGTCACAATGTATCTTTCCAATGATTCTTTAGCATGATAATCAGAATCAGAAAAAGACAATCTGCTATTTTTAGCCAGTTGACAATATTTACACAATTTTGAAGCATATTTAGTAATTTTGATGAAACCATTCTTATTAAGTTCTTATATAATATTGTTGTTAGCATGTCCTAAACGATGATGCCATATATCATACGAAGTAGAACAATGTCTAGCAGAATAAAAGGCCTTGAAATCTATTGTTTATAACCTGTAGATCCTTTCATGTTTGTTTCCTTTGGCCAGAATCTCCTGATTTATTAAGTCCTTTATACAAACATTAGCAGCATCAAAAATCACTTCACAAGGATAATCGTGAGTAAGCTTTGAAACAGATAATAGTGATTTATTAATTGAAGAAACTACCAGAACATTATGAATTGGTAAATTACCTTCTGAAGTAGTAATGGCGGTGGATCCAACATGAGAGATTGGGAGGAAAAAACCATCTCCAATCATTACACTTTCTGATCCGCCATATGGAATGGAACTCTGAAGATGTCCAGTTGAATTTCTGATGTGAACTGAAGCTTCTGAGTCTGGAAACCAGTCCAGCTGAGGGTGTTGATTCATTTGTACTGACGTGAGAGCTTGTGGTATATCACCACTTTGAAAGGCATTATCAAACCGATAACCAACATCATAAAGCCTCATGTCCTGCCTTACCACAGATTTGAAACAATGTTCTTGTAGAGGAATTTTGTGAATTATTATTGTTAACTTGAGTGTTGTTCGAGTTTTGCGCTTTCTGACAATAAGGAGAATAAACTTGTTGATCAAAACCTCTTCCACGAGTTGTATAGTTCCTATTGCCTCTGAATATTTGTCTTACTCCTCTATTATTGAAGTTCCTTCTGCCATACCCTTGATTCGAATTAGTGGAATACTGTGTGGTAGGAAAAGCTAAATGATAAGACACATTAGTGAATTGGCTAGTAGAACTCCCAAGAACCAAACTATTCAACTGAGTTACCACGTCTTCATAGGTTGGAATAGGAGGCTTATGCATCAAGGTTTGAATTACCGTAGCAAAAGCCTCGTATTCTTTGCCTAATCCATGAAGTAACCTAAAGATCTTCATGGGTTCCTGAATTGGTTTACCAATTGACTCCAATTCACCACATATGCTCTTAAATTGACTCAAATATTCAGCCAATGTTTTTCCTTCTTTGGTTAGAAGTTTAATGATGCTAGCAAGTCGAATTCTCTTGCTACAGATCGTTGTACATATCGATTTTAAGGCTCGACCATACCTCTATTGTTGAATTCTTACCAACAACATGGCTGAAGAATTCTTCAGAAAGAGTCCCGATGATCCATGACATGATAAGTTGATTCGTTTGCAACCACGAGCCATGTTCAGGATTCGGAATATCTGTTGAAACGTCATTCTTGATTTCTTGAATGGTTTGTGGCAGCTCTTGTATTGTGTCATCGATGAATCCCAACAATCTTTGACTCCGGAGAAAAGACTTAATTTAAGCTTTCCAGAAAAGAAAGTTAGAATCCGTGAGCTTTATTGTAACAAAGTTCGAAATATTAATATGTACTGGGAATGGATACTGCGGTTGATTTGCCGCCATTGTTCAAGATTGAAACTGAAGGATTGTTGTATGAAACTTCTTGAATCCTCTTGGATTGATGAAATTTTGTGAATCTTTTTCACAAAATACTACCCATGCAAAATGCTTGACGGAGCCCATGCGGGTTGCTGTGAAACTGGAAGTTGCCCGCGCGTGCTGATGAAGAACAAAACTGCAGACAGATTGAACTGCAGTAAAAATTGATTGTTAATCAAAAGAAAATTGCAACCGTGATTCCTTTGGATATGGGGAATCGTGAGAGGCTCTACAATTGATGCCTCGTTATCGAAAGCTCAGTGATCACCGGTGACAATCCGTGAGGGTTTTAGCAAGGAGATTCGCGGAGGAATTCATGGTTGAACGCCCAATTAGGCTCTGATACCATATGAATGCTATATGAAATTAAAACTAAGAACAAGAGAAAGAAAGGAAGAACTGAATTAAATAGAAATGTATGACCTTTATTATTGTGAATTAATTGAATTCGAAGGAATACAATCTCTTTAAATAGAGATGAATGAGCTCAAGAATCCAAGATCCCAATAACAAAGATTAATGCAATTTTGTTCTTGGTTGTTACATGGAAGAAACGAATTTTCGAATTCTTGAAGAGAGAGACTGTTTGCGCGTGCTCTTTGTTCTTGAGGTAGAAGACGAATTAGCCCGTGCGGGCTAAGTGAGACTGTCCGTGCGTGCTGTGTGAGAGTCAGCGGACCCGTTCGGACTGAGTGAGACTGCCCGCACGTGATGTGTGAGAGTCAACAAGCCCGTGCGGGTTGAGTGGAACTCTCTGTCCGTGCTGTGTGAAACTGATGAACGCGGACTGAATGAAACTGTCCGCACGTACTGAGCTAATATTGGTTAAATTGCCCACATGTGCTGAACTAAGAAACCTCCATCTTGACCTTTTAAACTGATAAATTCAATAAAAAATTAATGCATTTTATTTCAAGAAAAATGAATTTATAAGTCTTAAAATATTGTTTATTTGTAAGTGTCAATGAAAGAATCGATGATTATATATTCACTTACTCTAATTTGTTTGCTTTTATTGAATACATATTTTAGTATACCAAATAGATTGGTTCCAACACATTTTAATATTTTAGGAGTGATCATATTGTTTAGATTGCATTATGCATGTCCCATGTCAACCTTGAATAAATGGAAACATGACCAAAAATAATAATAGAAAGAAAATAAATTCAGCTGCTTTAGACAATTCAGACAAATCAATTTTAGATTTTATAAAAATTATAACAGATTATCGTAATAAATCAAATTAGTAGTTTGAATTCGAAATTATCTTTAAAGATTATATAATGAATTGTATGTTAGAATTTAAGGAATGTTCTTAGATGTTTAAATTCAAATGTTATATTTTCGAAATAACTTATTACCTATTAGAAGAATGTAATATGTTCGAGTATCCCAATTTTTATAATACCTTTTTAACCAGGAATAATTAACAATCATTACAAGGTGAATACTTAACAAATGTTCCGAACAAGACCGCGCCCAAAATAAAAACTCCAAAAAGTTTATTGATATCTCAAAATTTATGTGAAAATGTGTAACGGATTAGTAGATTCGTATATTAATTTAAAATTTAGTAATAATTTTTAGTACCATATGATGGTCTCATGTTTTCTTAAATAATGTTTTCGATTCGTGGGTATATTAGTTAAATCCCAATGCTGAGTATAATCATAAATAATGAAAAGATAAAGGGTCTATTTGACCGTACTCACGTGAACTTGTTCCAAAAAAAGTATATACGAATTTAAGATATCGTACGTAGGTAGGTGCTTAGAGCCACACAAAAATAGGATCAAATTGCTTATTATTATTATTATTATTATTATTATTATTATTATTATTATTATTATTATTATTATTATTATTATTAATATTATTATTATTATTATTATTAAGAATGAATAAATAACGAATATTTGTAAATATATTCGTATTCATCGAATATTTGATTTTATTATTCGTTTTTTAATTTCGCTAATTCGAATATCCACAAATATTCGAATATTCGTTAGATATGTGTATTCATATTAAATCATTTTTTTTCTAAAAATAAAAAAATTATTTTAAAAAATTAATAATTATTAAAATATAATTAATAAGTAATTTTGTTATATTTTATTTATATATTTATATAAAAGTTAATAATTATCAAAATATAATTAATAAATAATAATTATTTATTTATATATTTTATATTTGATCTTAAAATAAATTTAAGAATGTTTTTTTATATATTAAATAAATTATTTATTGAATACTTATTATAATTAAATATATATTATTTGTATTTGTATTTGAATATCTAATTTCTGATATTTATATTTATATTTGTTCTTTTCAATATTTATGTTTTAGATAGAATAAGTTATGAATCAAATACAAATATTTTATTCAATTCTAATTATTATTATTATTATTATTATTATTATTATATGCAAGTTGTGATGATATATCACATGTCGCACTCATTACATGAACGACACTGTCGCTGAGGTTACTAAGCCCGACAACGACTTTCCTTTTAGAGTATATATATATATGCTTATATATTTAATAACTTTTTAAATTATTCGACTATTCGTATTCGTATTCGTCGAATATTCGATTTTATTATTCGTATTCGTATTCGTAAATACAGATATTCGTAAATTCGAATATCCGCAAATATTCGGATATTCGTCGGATATCCATATCCGTAATAAAATCAATTTTAAAAAAAATAATAAAAAAATTTTAAATAATTTACATTTTAGTTCTTAAATTAAGGTTAAAACTTTTATAATTTACATTTTAGTTCTTAAATTTTAAATATAATAACTATTTCTCTATATATTTTATATTTGGTCTAAAAATCAATTATAATAATGTTTTTTATTTATAATTTGATTCTTAAAATTAATTTTATTATATATATCTATATATTAAATGAATTATCTATTTAGTATTTACGGATACGAATAGTTACGAATAATTGATTATATTATTTGTATTTGTATTTGTATTTGTCGAATATCTAAATCCTGGTATTTATATTTGTATTTGTTCCTACGGATATTTGCTTTTTCGGATCGAATACGGTTCGAATACGAATCGGATACGAATACTTCGGATATTTTGTCCGGCCTTAATTCTAGAAATTGTCTAAATTCTTCTTTACTGTGTTTATTACAGGATTTGGAGTATATGATTTCTTGAAAATAATTAGAAAATAACAAAAGTAAAAATAAAGATTGATTCATGTAAATGTCTGAGTAATGTTTTTAAACATTTATATGTAATTATTTTGTTGAAATTAATGTTATATTAAACTAAAGAAATGTCAAAGGTATGAGAAGAAAATTAAAGAGAAATAATCTTCCGAGAAAGCAAAGCAATAAAGACATTATTAAGCCTTCAAGGTGTCTTGTCTACTACGCGAGCAAGTATTTCATTGCGAATTTATTTGTCTTTTGAATTTTCGGTCTCTCCAAACGTTATATAAAACATTAAAAAAAACCTAGATTTTAGTGAAAGAATACACTATACAAGTAGTCTTAGAGGTAGTGACGGGATGTATAATAGTTTTGAATTGAGAATAATATATAATTATATAAAATTACTAAGATACAGCATTAATAAATAAATTTTTTATTGATATATTTTATAAATATTCATATTTTAAAATCAATGACTGATCTGATTGTGTAAGATTGTTTCATAGTATTTATTGTAAAAAAATAATTAAATAAATTTACTAAGATACAATATTGATAAATAAAATTTTCATTTATATATTCTGTAAATATTCATATTTTAAGCTCGTTCACCGATTAAACTGCATAAAATTGTTTCACAATATTTTAACTATTATAATATAATGTAATTTACTATTAAAATTTTTTATTATAAATATAAAATAAAATTGATCATATTTATGTTTTTACAATGGTTATTTTGATGTCTATATTGGTTTGACATCACATTTGCGTTTGATTAGTCATCACATTTGCGTTTGATTTTCTTTTCATTGAAAATTGATGACGATCTAATTGGTTTAATGTTATGTTTGCGGACGATTGTGAATTATTGTGATTCAGAGTACTTAGTTGACAATTTTATGATTACGATTTCATGCACTAAAAAATATTATAACTTTTAATAACATATGTTTTATAAATTAAAAAATATATATATGTATATACAAATCTACGCATGTTTTTATATATTTAAGTATATATATATATATATCTCCGCATATGGGTTTTGATATTAGAATATTTGAGTTTTTATGATATTTTTATATTTAGTTAAATCATCATTAAATATAATCACAACTCAATATATTTAATTGGTTTTAATGTTATGTTTGCGGACGATTGTGAATTATTGTGATTGAGCGTACTTTGTTGACAATTTTATGATTACGATTTCATGCACTAAAAAATATTATAACTTTTAATAACATATGTTTTATAAATTAAAAAAGTTAATATATATATATATATACAAATCTACGCATGTTTTTATATATTTAAGTATATATATATCTCCGCATATGGGTTTTGATATTAGAGTATTTGAGTTTTTATGATATTTTTATATTTAGTTAAATCATCATTAGATATAATCACAACTCAATATATTTAATATGTTTAAATATCACATCGACAATATTTGTAGATAATTAAAATTCTAACAAAAAATTAATAGCGATGAATACATAGTAAAAAAGCTTTTAATTTCATACTTCACATAGAAAACAAATAAATCATCAAGAAATTCAATTGTATTTATGTGAATGTCTTTTGAGGTTCTCCAATTCTTCATCTTCTCTATTTACTCTCCCACTTTATCGTTCTTTAATCTATAAATTATGAGTATCATATCTTTTCATCTATTTTGTTTGTCCTTCATATGCCTTGCAAGTCTTTAAATAGAGACAATCCCATCTCTGATTTACATTTGAGAAATCTTTTTGAATAAATAATTCTCTTCCTCCACCTCTTGCTCTCTCCTCTTATATATTGTTTAATTTTATTTTGCAACTTGTTATCAGTACGAAGGGTATGTCTTCAATCTTTGAGATTATGCATATGAATCAAATGAATATCTAAGATAAAGATTTATGTCTCGTGGACAGTGCTACTATACACATCATTCTTAAAGAGAAGAAATATTTTTCAAATTTAAAAAATGATCAAGCACATTTCAAGTTCATATCAGGATGTGCAAAATATGTTGAAGGCTCCGGAATAGCGATTTTTATGATGTCAAAAGGCACAAAATTTATCATTGACAATGCCTTATATTCACCAAAGTCTTCAAGAAATTTGTTAAGTTTCAAAGATATTTGTATGAATGAATATCACATTAAACCTATGACCGAAAAATGTATTGAATAGCTTTGTATTACCTCAATTATGATGAGTAAGAGGTTTGTGTTAGAAAAGTTATCCGCTTTCTCATCTGGTTTATATTACACATCTATTGAGATTATTGAAGCATATAATACAGTAAACCCGAAGTTTACAAATAATTTTAAAGTTTGGCATGACCGGTTAGGCCATCTCGGTTCAACGATGATGCAAAAAATTATTGAGAATTCATGTGGTCATTAGTTGAAACACCAGAAGATTTTGCAATTGCATTAATTTTCTTGTGTTGGTTGCTCAAAGGTAAAGCTAATAACAAGGCATTCATAAACAAATGAATCATTATCATTATTAGAAAGAATTCAAGGTGATATATGTGGCCCGATTCATCCATCGTGTGGATCATTTCGATTTTTCATGGTATTAACTGATGCATCAACGAGATGGTCACACTTGTGCTTATTATTATCTCGTAATTTGGATTTTGCTAGATTACTTGCACAAATAATACGATTACAGGCATATTTTCCTAATCATTCGACTAAAACAATTCATCTCGATAATGTTGATGAATTCATGCGCCTTTTGTGACTTATTGCATGTTGATTGGTATAGGAGTAAAAAATCTTGTAGCTTATGTCCATACTTAAAATGTTTTAGCAGAATCGTTTATTTAACAAATTTAATGGATTGCAAGACCAATACTTATGAAATCCAATCTTCCTATTTGGGTTCGGATTCATGTTGTTTTGCATGCAACACAACTTATTCGCATTCGACCAACTAGTTATCATGATAATTTCCCTTTAAACTTAGTGTTTGGCCGGGAACCAAATATTTTTCATTTGAGAATTTTTGGATGTGCGGTATATGTCCCAATTAATCCACCACAACGAACAAAAATGAGACCTCAAAGGATATTCGGAATATATGTTAGGTATGAATCTTCGTATATAATCAAATATATTGAACCAATGACATGAGATGTTTGCACTACAAGATTTGCAAATTGTCATTTTGATGAGTCTTTATTCCCACCATAAGGAGAAAGTAACAAACAGTTGGAGAAAGAGATATCATGGAATGTATCACCATTGAAAAATTTAGAGCCTCAAACAAAAGAACTTAATCTAAAAGTTCAAGGGATAATTCATTTGCAAGGTATTGCGAATCAATTTCCAGATGCATTCGCTGACCCAGAAATAGTTACAAAATCTCACATTCCAGCTGTGAATGCTCCAATTAGAATAAATGTCCCCGAAGACAATCTATAATTGCTAGTGAGTCTAAGCACACCTGAACCGTGGTAGACCACTTGGTTCCAAAGATAAACTTCCTTGAAAAAGAAAAGGAGCAAATAATCATAATGGTCGAAACAATGACGTATCTCTAGAATAGATTGTTGATGTAGTTAATGATGAAAGGGATCATGCACTTGGAACTAATGAAAATGAAGAGATCTCAATTAACTATATCAATACAAAAAGAAAATGGAACCGAAAAGAAATAATTGTCGGTGATGTTTTGTTGATAATATAGCGCGCGATATAATAAATGAAAACGAGGATCATGTACCTATCTCTGTAGAAAAGTGTTGAAATAGAAATGATTGGCAAATATGGAAAGAGACACTCAAGTCTGAATTAGACTCGTTTAAAAAACGATGAGTTTTTGGACCAATAGTCCAAACACCTGAAGGAATCAAACCAGTTGACAATAAATGGGTATTTGTACGAAAAAGAAATGAACAAAATGAGATTTTTCGATATAAGGCAAGAGTTTATGCTCAAGGTTACCAAAATTCATGGTGTTGATTATGAAAAAACATATTCGTCTGTGGTGGATGCAATAACGTTTCGATATTTGATAAGTATGGCAATGACTGAAAGACTTGAAATGCGCCTCATGGATGCTCCTATATGCCCATATGTATTCATAAAAGGTTCAAAATCAAAGTTTGTTATAATTGTGGTTTATGTTGATGATTTAAATGTGATCGGAACTCTTGAAGAGTTATCACAAGCTATGCAATGTTTAAAAAAGGAGTTTGAAATGAAAGACCTTAGGAATTTTTTTTGTTTATGTCTTCAAATTGAGCATCTGAAAGGTGAAATATTTTTGTATCAATCAATTTATATAGAAAAAGTAATTAAAAATTCTTACATGGATAAATCACATCATTTAAATATTCTGATGGTAGTAAGGTCATTAGACATTAATAAATAGTCTTTAGAACGTTTGAGGAAAATGAGGAATTACTTGGTCCTGAAATACTATATCGTAGCACTGATATATCTTGCTAATAATACACATCCTCATATATCTTTTGTAGTAAGTTTATTGGCAAGATATAGTTCTTCACCAACTCGAAGACACTTGAATGGTGTAAAACATATTTTTAGATATCTTCACGGGACCACATATATGGGCTTATATTATTGTAACTCATCAAAACCAAATTTGATTGGTTACGTAAATGTTGGATATTTTTCAGATCCTCGTAAAGCTCGATCCAATCTGACTATGTATTTACTTATGGAGGAACCGCAATCTCATGGTGTTCTATAAAATGAACATCTGTAGGATTTATTTTCTACATGTTTTACCTAGTAAAAGGTTTTAACGAGACATATTTTTTTACTCAATAGACATTCAAAGGGGAGTATTAAAAAATAATAATAATTATGTGAATATCTTTTGAGTTTCTTCAACTCTTCATCTTCTCTATTTACTCTCCCACTTTATCACTCTTTGATTATATGAATATGGCTACCTTATCTATTCATCTATTTTGTTTATCTCTTCATCTCTCTTGTAAGCCTATAAATAGAGACAACTCCATTTGTGATGTACACTTGACAAATCTTCTTAAATAAAACATTTTCTTCCTCTACTTCTTTATCTTTCCTCTTACATATTATTCAATCTTATTTTGCAACAAATTGATAAACTTATCACATGTTACTATCCCATCAAAAGTATTAATAATTTTACATTAAAAAGTAATTTAATACATTGTATAAAGATTATTGGTCAATGTATTTATACAATTTAATTTTAAATTTAAATCCTTGTATTTCATTAAAAAAATACAGTTTGGGATGAGAACATATTTTGAAATATGTTGGGAAAATCAAGCTAGGTATCGTATTCGATTTCAAAAAATGATTGCAGATAAATTCTGATGAAAATAATCATTTACATGTCTCTAATGAAATATATATTTTTTAATAAATCAACTTCAATAAATTCGATCGAGCACTTCACGCACTCGAATCGAACGTTTTAATTGGATTTATCTTTAATGCTCATTTTTCCTACAAACAAATTGTCATGTTTTCTCCTAAGTGTATTTTTTAGTGCCTATTACTTGTAAGATCATAAGATGACAAAAAAATATGGAAAAAGAAACCAAAATGATACAAAACAATATAGAAACATATGACAAATTAGAAAATAAATAAGTGTGATCACCTTACCAACCATATCATCAATCAAACTTAAATTAAATGAAATGAAATTTTAATTTATTATACCATTTTTAATATATAATATTATTAATTTTTAAAATTGTAACAGTTATTTAGATATTGATACATAATTTTTTATATTAAAATAAAAACTTAAAATTCGATATACTAAAATATGGTATATTAAATATTTATTTTAAAATATAATCTTTATATATCCCATATTGAATTCAATTTTTAAAAGTTGACAAAATTTGTATTTTGATTAAAATTTTATATTTAAATAAAAATTATAAATTGGTAAAATTAAAATGAAAACTTTGATGTGGGATGCTTATTTTAAAAAATTGTCTCTTTTCATGATGTTTTATCGTAGAGTCAATAAACCAAATTTGAATATTTATATTTTTGTAATAAATTTTATTTCGTTAATTGTTTTGATATTTTTAAATAGGTCATTGGTTGAATGATAAAACAAAGAAGTTTAAAATATTTTCAAACCTTTTCTTTATGAAAAATAAAATACATAAATAATAAAACATAAAATATAGAAGAAAAAACAAAAGAAAACCACGATAAATAAACTATTTTTTTATAAAAAAATGTACAATCGATAACAAAATATTAAGACGGTATTTAAATAAAATGTTCAAAGGTCTTCTATTCTGCCGTAAGATGTGTATATACAGCGAGTTAGTGAATTTTAGAATATCGTAATGCTTTTTTAATGTTTTATGATAAATTAGTATATATAAAACTACGTAGAAATATTTTACCATGGAATAGAAATGGAACCCGAACCTCATTCATTTTATTTCTAAAACTTTATCCGACAAAAAATGCTATAAATGTAGAAGAAAACACAAAAGGTTACTATTAAACCAATGGATATTGAAGGTTATCAGCGTGTGAAAAACAGACGCTCATCTTCTAATACAGATAGCGCGTATAACAGAATGGAGGATGAGCTGGTGAAAGAAGAAGAAGCTGGGACATTTCAGAGTTTGTTATACAACCGATTTACAGCTTTAGAGGGTATAGATGATTAGAAAATAATTGTATTTTCAAAATTCAAAATGCTGTATAAATATTACAAGTGTACATGGTATTGGATTAAGCTGAAATGAAAACATTTTTACAGAAAGTTCTTGTTGCTCTTCTCTACTCTGTTTACATTTTCTGAGACACTTTCAGATGGTATCAGAGTCTTAGATTAAGGGAAACACATATCTATGATCATGGCAATTACAGAAGCAACCTATCCATTTCCAATTCATATCAACATTTCAAATTTTGTTACACTTAGACTCACAAACACAAATTTTCTTTTCTGGAAAGCACAAGTAGAATCACTTCTACGCAACCAAAAGTTACTTGGATTTGTTGATGGAACCACAGTTCGTCCATCTGAAACAATCATTGTACAACAGGATGGAATCAACACAACAGCCCCAAATCCAAGCTATGATGCTTGGTTACAGACTGATAAGCTGATTAAGTCTTGGATCATCGGCACACTATCAGAAGAGGTATTCAGTTATGTGATTGGATTAGACTCCACACTTGAGGTATGGAATTCACTTATCTCACACTTCAACAAGAGGTCTATTGCATGGGAATTTGATCTATTAGCATCACTCCAACTACTGACTAAGGATGGAAAAACTATGTCAGAATACTTGAGAGAATTTAAAAGTATTTGTAATAAGCTTGAGTCTATAGGAAAACCAGTAGCAGAACCTATGAAGATTTTTCGTTTATTACATGGACTTGGAAAAGAATATGAGGCATTCTCCACATGTATACAAACATCCATGCATAAACCACCATTCCCTACCTATGATGATGTTGTTTCTCAGCTAACTAGTTTGATTGTGAATTCTTCTTCATCATTTATGTCTGAAGCATCACCACATTTGGCATATACAGCTCAGAAATCTGGTTATGGCTATAATGAACATAATGGAAATTATGGTAGAGGAAATGGAAATAGTTTCTATGGTAGAAGAAATAGATCAAGTTATAACAGAGGAAGGTTTCAAGTCAATCAGGTGATGAATGGTTTCCTGACTCAGGAGTTTCTGCACATATCACTGCTTCAACACAACATCTACAATCTGTTACTCCTTATACTAGATCAGATGGGATAATGATTGGTGATGGTACCTTCTTACCCATTTCTCATATTGGATCAAGCTCAGTCTCAACCTCTGCAGGTATGATCCCACTTAAGGACGTTTTAGTTGTTCCCTCAATAAAGAAATCCTTACTGTCTGTTTCAAAACTTACATCAGACAATCCTTGCTATTTTGTGTTTGACAATGATGGTGTCACAATTAAGGATCAGCAAACACAGATGGTTCTGGCAAGGGGAAGCAAACGTGATGGAATATATTTCATTGAAAAAGTTGAGAATCATGCCCTGTATTCTATCAGACAACAAGCAGCAACGAATGAAATTTGGCACAAGAGACTTGGTCATCCAAACAATCATGTTCTGCAACTTCTAAAGAAGAACACATCAATAGCAATTTCTAAATATGTGTCATCTTTGTTATGTGAACACTGTCAGATGAGCAAATCTACTAAACTACCTTTTGCTGATTCTGAATTTTCTGCTTCTTCACCATTAGAAAAGATACATTGTGACTTATGGGGATCAGCTCCTATTTCTTCAGCTCAAGGATTCCGTTATTATGCAGTATTTGTTGATCATTTTTCAAGGTTTTGCTGGCTATATCCACTGAAAAGGAAATCAGATTTTCAACATGTATTCATTAGTTTTCAGAAACTGATTGAAAATCAACTCTTAACTAAGATAAAATATTTTTAAAGTGATGGTGGTGGAGAGTTCATTAGTAGATCATTTCAACAACATCTAAATGATTCAGGGATCAGACATCAGATTTCATGTCCAGCCACGCCTCAACAAAATGGGCTGGCTGAAAGGAGACATAAAACAATCATAGAGCTTGGTCTTTCAATGCTTTTTCACTCAAAGGTACCTCTTAAATACTGGTTAGAGGCCTTCTTTACAGCAAATGTTTTGAGCAATCTTCTGCCAACAGCTGTTTTAAATCATCAAAGTCCATATGCAAAACTATTTGGAAAGGAGCCTGAGTATACTTCATTGAGGGTTTTTGGAAGCTGTTGTTATCCATGCTTATGGTCTTATTCACAGCACAAGTTTGAGCCAAGGTCTCTTAAATGCGTCTTCTTGGGCTATAATGACAAATACAAAGGATATAGGTGTTTATATCCACCAACTAGAAGGGTTTTCATCACAAGACATGCTTTGTTTGATGAGAATTTGTTTCCATTCCAGAAAGAGTATTTTCATTTAGTGACAGACTCATCACTTCCTTTCTCTCCAGTGTTTCAGGCATGGATTAAAGGAGTCTCTGATCCAGTTCAAATCTCAGAACAACAACCTAGGTATGAACTACCACCTCACCTAATGACTAATGATACCTCTACTTCAATACATGTTGATAATTCTGTTTCAGAATCAGAAGTTATCCTTGACACCACTTCTGATATTGAACCTGTAACTCAGCTGAATACACAAAATAATCATTCTATGATTACAAGGTCTAAAACAGGAATTGTAAAACCAAATCCGAGACATGTGTTAATCTCTACAAGAGGAGATACAGCAGAACCAAGAACAGTTAAAGCTGCTCTACAACATGAGGGTTGGCATAAGGCTATGACAACTGAAATGGAGGCATTGCAAAAGAATAAAACCTGGACTCTAGTTCCAGCAGAAGAAAATATGAATATACTTGGCTGTAAGTGGGTATTCAAAACAAAACTCAATTCTGATGGATCATTAAACACATTGAAGGCAAGGTTGGTTGCAAAAGGATTTCATCAAGAAGAGGGCATAGACTACCTGGAAGTCTTTAGTCATGTAGTAAAGACAACAACTGTGAGGTTAGTTCTGAGTATAGCTACTGTCCGGAAATGGAAAATAACTCAACTTGATGTTAAGAATGCTTTCTTGCATGGTGATTTACATGAAAATGTATTTATGTGTCAGCCCCCTGGATTTGTGGATTCTCAGTTTCCTAATCATGTCTGCAAACTCCAGAAGTCACTCTATGGTTTAAAACAAGCTCCAAGAGCTTGGTTTGATAAATTCAGCTCTTTTCTTCTGGATTTTGGTTTCATATGCAGCTCAGCGGACCCTTCATTGTTTATCTACAAAAATGGAGCAGATATACTCATTTTGTTGCTTTATGTTGATGACATGATTTTGACAGGAAATTCATCACTACTTATAGATCACCTCATTGCTGTCCTTAGCACAAAATTCTCCATGAAAGATATGGGTTTGCTGCATTATTTTCTAGGAATACAAGCTGAGTTTCATAAAGACGGATTGTTTATCAACAATCTAAGTATGTTTAAGATCTGCTCATTAAGGCAAGAATGCAAGATTGCAACTCTATCTCCACGCCATTACCTCTGAAATCATTCAAGAGTTCTGAAAATGCAGAAAAGTTTGAAGATCCAACTTATTTCAGAAGTCTGGCAGGTGCATTACAATATCTTACTATCACTCACCCTGATATAAACTTTGTTGTTAATGTTCTGTGTCAAAGAATGCACAGCACCATAGTTGATGATTTTAAATTGTTAAAGAGAGTTCTAAGGTACATCCAAGGAACACATACTTTGGGACTACAGATTCATGCTCACAGCAACTTGCAGGTTCATGCCTTTTGTGATAGTGATTGGGCTGGGTGCAAGGAGACGAGGAGATCAACCACAGGTTTCAGTACATTCTTAGGATCCAATATCATCTCTTGGTCTGCAAAAAGGCAAGCCACTATCTCACGTTCATCCACAGAAGCCGAGTACAGGGCTCTTGCAACTACAGCTGCTGAACTTACATGGTTATCTTTCTTACTCAGAGATTTAGGAATCATTCAGTCGACTCCAGCAGTATTACATTGTGACAATTTATCTGTTGTATATCTTGCTGCTAATCCAGTTTTCCACAACAAATCCAAGCATATTGAGTTAGATTATCATTATATTCGTGAGAAGGTGGCATTGGGGTCTATCGTCATCAAACATGTTCCATCTCATCTACAGGTTGCTGATATTTTAACTAAGTCATTGCCTAAGCATCAGTTTCAGGCTCTTCGTTCCAAACTTTATGTTGGTTTGCCACATAACATAAGTTTGCAGGGGAGTATTAAACCTATGGATACTGAAGGTTACCAGCGTGTGAAAAACAGACGCTCATCTTCTAATACAGATAGCGCGTGTAACAGAATGGAGGATGAGCTGGTGAAGGAAGAAGAAGCTGGGACATTTCAGAGTTTGTTATATAATCGATTTACAGCTTTAGAGGGTATAGATGATTAGCAAATAATTGTATTTTCAAAATTCAAAATTTTGTATAAATATTACAAGTGTACACGGTATTGGATTAAACTGAAATGAAAACATTTTTACAGAAAGTTCTTGTTGCTCTTCTCTACTCTGTTTACATTTTCTGAGACACTTTCAGAGTTATTATATCTATTAATATATATATTTCTATTATATTGTAAAAATTCTATTAGATATATACAAGATTAAAGATTTCAAATATGATTGTGGATATAATTTAATATAAATGACAATTTAAGAGTTTAACGTTATCCAATATTATATATAAAATCTCCAATTCATATCCTAATCGATATATCACAATACAACAAAATATTCATGTTCATGCTCAAGTTTCCTTTTGGAGAGTTGACATTGCAATCGAGGATCCATCATCAGAATATTCAAAATAAGGACGAAATAAGCTATGATACATTATCAAATGTAAGTTTGGACCTAATTCAACTCAAAAGCTAACTCAAGAGCTAATGTTTGTCAAATCGTATGTATGAGTTCATTATTCATGTCTTATCTTATATGATGTAGGACAACACAATATAACACTCTCCCCACTTTCAAACTCGGTCCTAGGACATGAACATCGCACTGGGACCCAACATTTAAATATCTAGATTCGAACAAACTAAAATCTAATATCATATCAAATATAGGTTTAGATCTAACTTAATTTAAAAGCTATAGCGCTTAAGATTGCTCGATACTATATATACACTACAAAAAAACATGTTCATTTCAACGGATCTACCCATTGAAAAATATACCACCGAATTTTAACGAGTATCAATGATGTATAATACTTTGGAATCTTTTGTAACTTTGAATGAAACATCAACGGATATGTGCCATTGAGGCATTTGTTGATATGTGTTAAAACGTGGGTCATAAATGTCAACGATTAATAAACGGATTAGGTCGTTGGCATTTAGCAACGTCATTTCAACAAATAAACAGACCGTTGAAATCCATTGAAATCTTTGTTGGTAGAACATTTAAAAGTATGTTACTTATATCAACGAATGTTCGTTGCAAATATCAACGGGTATCTATTGCCACTAACAACGGATGTCCGTCAATATATTTAAAGTTTTGATGCAACAGTTAGAAAATTTGACTGTTAGAGTTCAATAGTTATCAGTTGATATCGTCAACAAATAACCATTGAAAATAAAAATATTATACAACTAACTCTTTTGTCTAACATCAAAAATTCAAGTATAAACATAATTTCAAAAAATGTCATCATCTTAAAAAAAAATATATATAGATCAAGATAATGGATGTATAAAAGACACGATTCGGTAACGGAAAAAGGTAACACAAGAATTCTTACTCGGTTTGGAACAATTTATGATTTTTACGTCGAGCAATATTTGTGTCAAGAACGTGTTCTCTACAAAAGATGAAAAACATGAAGTATCACAGTAAAAAAAATTGTTTGTAAATACCTTTATAATATCAGTTTCGTGGAGAATTATCAAGTTTGGTTCTTGCAGGGTGAAAATGGTACCGTTAAAGGTATGTCTCTACAAGAATCACAAGCGAAGAGATCACAAACCTAGATGGCGAGAACAAAGTTGAGCTGATTAAGAAGCTACATGAAAAAGTTTGGGAAAATATAAGGATAAGGGCAAAACAATACGTTAAACAAGGGGCAGAAGGAGATTAGGTGTGGATACACATGAGACAAGAAAGATTCTCCAACAAGAGGAGTTAAAAAAATATCACCAAAAGGAGATGATCCATTTTGCATTCTAGAGCGCATGAATGACAATGCATACTGTCCTGAACTACCAGGTGGGTATAATTTGTCTATAGAATTTAACGATGATGATCTATCTAATTTTGATGTAGGTGATTAAATTTTGAAGACAAAATGCTTGATGGGGTGGAATTATGAAGCAACCAAACACTAAGCAGAAAAAAGGAGGGTAACACGAATGAGATGCTAACTCAAGGAGCCTAGCAGACAGACCCTCCTCACGGTCTATTCATATGTGGACAAGTAAGGAGCTTACAGAACAAGACAACAGAGATAGTGAAGGAAGCATGGGAGACTCTTGATCAAAAGGATGATTCCGGTCCAACTCAAGGAAACATTACTACAGTTTTCTACATTGAACGTGTATTAACCCGCCGATAAAGAACTAACGAGCTCGTGTGATGCGGATAAGGAAAGGAAAAAGATAAATATCTTTTCTTATCCTTTTCCTACCCAACGTCTATAAAATCTTCTAAACCAATTTTATCTCATCGGATCATCTACTTTCCTTTTCAAAAGATTCTGAACGGCCATAAAATCTTTCCACCGGCTAGTAGATTAATTTGTTATTCTTATTTTATGCAATTTCCTTGTTTAAATGTGGAGCCTCTCCTATATAAATGACTTCATCTCATTTATAACGTAAGACTGAATTTAATAAAGTAACAAACTTTTTTTTATCGTTTTCAAGAACACGATGTCTTCAATTTATTCCGGAAACAATTGAAGTCATATCCGACTATATCAAGAGATTTTTGCACCTCTTGTGTTATCTTTCGTTCCTTAAACTCCATGTTAACCACCATCGTCTATCATTGATAGATGGATCCGTAGCTAATTAAGAGATCCTCCACCATCATCCAATGTCAACAGATAACTTTTAGAAAAATAACTTTAGGTCATTCAAGAGATCCTCCTTGATCCGACGGATCCTACTCGAGTGATCGAGTTAACATATTCTCCATACAAGTTCCAAGATCTAACACCCGATGCGTGTATAAAAAAAGAGAATATATATTTACAGGTAAACTTTTATTGCTTTTACCATAAATTTATAATTACAAATAAATTGTTGTATTATATTAACGTTTAATTGTTTTATATACCCTATTTCTTTGGCAGTATAAAGGAAAGTTTATGGTTTGGATTCTCTAGAAAGGATATTGTAGTGGATGCCACAACGGTACTCTCCATGATTCAGTAAACAGACTCCTAAGAATGATGCATCGAGAAACTCGAGGTCACGCTTCGAGATTATACGGCGAAGATGCATCATATGAAGAATATTATTGAATTTATGATCGACAAACCATGTAATCCATTACCACCTCCACCACTTCCGTACAACACAACACTGAGCCAACAAGAATCAGTGTTTGATTCAGATGTAACCCCTTCTCGAGGAGATGGAAGAGACCAAAAAGAAGACGTTGGCGATTTAGATTATATATAGGATTTATATATGTGTATTTTTCTTTTAAAAGTTGTATCAAAAATCCGTTGATTATCTATCCTTAATATAAATGGTGTTCGTTGATATATTTAAAATTTTCACGAAACATATTAATTTTTGTCCATTGATATATTTAAAATTCTCGCGAAACATATAAAAAATGTCATTTGATTATCTCCCGTTCATACCAATGGACGCCCATTGATATGTTTATAAATAAACCAACGAATGGTTGTTGAAAGCTTCAACAAAAATTGTCGTGGATCTCTGTTAAAAGTTTCCAACAGATATATCCTTTAAATTCCTTTGGAATGTTGTCAATGGATTTCTTCCGTTGAAAAACTTTTGAATTACAATGGATGGTTGTTTTCAGTTACCGAGAATCTGTTAATGTTCATTGAAAATTGCTCATTGCAATAAAATTGACCATTTTCAATGGATATGTGAATTGAAATGGCATTTTTGTTTGTAACGATAGAAGTTCATAATTCATTTTCTAGGCTGTGTGAGATAACACAACATGACATTCTCCTTCACGTCTAGGGTTGGTCTTAGAGCATAGATATCAAAATCCGAAACCAAACATCAAATATTCAAATTGAGACGAAAGGCTCAGATACTTTGTCAAATATGATCTTGGACTTAACTCAACTCAAAAACTAGCATAAGAGTTTATAGCATTCAAATACCATATATTTAAGTGTATTATTCATGTCCTAAATAATGTGGAACAATACAACATAATACTATATGTCACACTCGAGCTTAATCTTGCAACGCAGACATCACAATCTGGAGCCCAATATTGAAATTTTGTAATCGTGTTGAAGTAGGCTCTACTACCATGTCAAAAATGGCACTACAAGAAAATCACAAATTAGGGACTGAAAAATCCGTCCCTAAACAAGTTTAGAGACGGATTAGGGACGACCAGCGGTAGTCCCCGATCGCGCGTCTCCAAATGCTATTCGTCCCCAATCCGTCCCCAATTAGGGATGGAAAATTCAGTCCTCAATCCGTCCCCAATTAGGGACGTAAAATTTAGTCCGCAAACAGTCTCGGGATTAGGGACGAACCATTTTCCGTCCCTAAAAATTGGGGACGGACCACTGCGGCCGTCTCTAAATTTAGGGACGAACCAATTGGCCGTCCCTAATTTTTTTTAAAATAAAAAATAACATTAAAATAAAATTCTATTAGATTAAAAGAAAAAAATTAGTATATAACAATAATTACAAAGCATACATATAACCAACATTTTAATCCTAAACCGTTGGAAGTATTTCCGATTAGTCGTGATCGGAATCACTGTTCTGAACTGCATCCCAATCGATGTTAGGCATTTGCGATTTCATCATGCGCAGAAGCTTTTCCGTTCACCTATTTGATCGTTCAGCGTGCTTTCTTGATAGTTCAGCCTCCTTTAGTGCTTGTTCAACGCGCCTGTCGAATTCTTGGAACCTTTCGGATAATTGATGCCGGAACTATGTCGGAGCTCGTAATCCGATACTTTTTCTTTACCTTTGGATGAAGATGAAGTTGAATGTTTTGAGGCCATTGCTCCAAGTCCAAAAATACGACCTTTGTATGGCGTAACTTGCTGTAAAACAAATATCGAGAATTAATAACATTTATAAATAGTAAAATTATATCATATTAGAATGTCATTATTACCTCGAGATACAACTTGTTGTACTCTTCCTGACTAAGAGTAGTTTGTGTTCCGTCTTCTCTCGGGGGAATTTGCGATACTCGCTCCGCTGCCATGTTTTCAATTTCATCGTGAGGGCTTTTCGCCTTGGGATCCACCCATGAACCATCTGACTTCTTAACGTGCATACGTTCCAACAATTCTAGATACGATGGTTCGGATCCCTTCTCTTTTGCCTGAAACAAATAAAAAAGACATAATTTAATGAAATGTTAATTTTATATAAATGCATAAAAATTGAATAAAGCTTACCAATTCTTCGTATACTTCCTCAAAAGAACGAGATCATATCATGTGTACGCTTATCCCGTATCCTTCTCTATCAGAACGCCGGGATTTACTTGCTCGCTTGCTCTTTGCCTTAAAGTCTGGGAAATCCCAATATGCGCACATCTGATCCCAAATATCTTCCGCCATCTAAACGGGTTTTCCTTTCGTCTCTCGTCTTTCCCGACATTTACCTACGATAGACTTGAGACGCTTTGCCGCATTTTTTTCAAATTCGGACTTTACTAGTCCGGTAAGGGCGGGATTCCAATAAAATTTTTGCTGAAATAATAATAAGCTTATTATATTTAAATCGTAATTTAAAACTTGATAAAATTAAAAATTATTTAAAACATACCACAAAAGATTTCCACCATCGTTGCTTAATATCTAGATCGGTATGTGTCCAATTGTAACACGACCGATCATAATCAGCTTTTATCGTCATTGTTATGTGACGATTAAGTTGATTATATCCAAACCTACAAATCAAAATGAAAGATAAATTAACATTTAGTTAACTATTTATAATTGAGATTTAAAATTGAGTATACATACCATAGTCCGCCGTTTCCTCGAATAGGGTCTATAAAAGGAAGCTTGTGTCGTTCTTCATCCATTGCTAAAATTTCTTCCACTATTGGTTCCTCGTATATATCAGGGTCGTGGTGCATTACTGGATCGGGTGGTGATTGCATTTGCGGATAATATGGAATATATTGCCCGGATTGTATCCATCTAGTGTTGCCGTCTCTTCCAACACGGCGCGACATACTGAAATGTGAAATTAAAATATTACGACACCGTATGAATCCATCTAAACATACGAAACCATCTAAACATACGAATCCATCTCTAAACATACGAAACCATCTAAACATATAAAATCATCTAAACACATGAATCCATCTAAACATACGAAACCATCTAAACATAACACATGAATCCATCTAAACATACGAAACCATCTAAACATACGAATCCATCTCTAAATATACGAAACCATCTAAACCATGAATCCATCTACCTATCGATGGGGCGGCGACGGGGCAGCGACGGTGGGGAGATGCAAACGGGGCGACCGGTGGGGAGACGGAAGGTGGGGAGATGCGAACGACGCTAGTGCAGATACGGACGGTGACGGGGCGGCGACGGTGCGAGCGGTGGGGAGCTGCGAACGGGGCGACCGGTGGGGAGACGAAGGAGGGGAGGGAGATGCGAACGCGGGCTGAGATACAAACGACGACTCGGAAATTTATATGAATTTGGGGAAAGATACATAAAGTTCATCCCCAATTGGGGACGGGCTTTATGTGTCCGTCCCCAATTGGGGACAGTTGAGACACATCCGTCCCCAATTCCGGGATCAAGACGATTGACCGGGGCCTAGACGATAGATCGGGATCGGGACGATTGACCGGGACCGAGGCCGGGACGATTGACCGGGGACGGGGTCAGGACGATTGACCGGGGTCGGGACGATAGATCGGGATCGGGACGATAGATCGGGATCGGGACGATAGATCGGGATCCGTAAACGTCTACTCATTGAAAAAATAGAAACAATCCATAAATGTATAATCATAAAAAAACGTATAATCATTATTAAGAAACAATTCGTAAACGTATAATCATTAAGAAATAGAAACAGTCATTAAAATATATATAAAAAAACATTTCGTAAACGTTTTAACATGATTCATCATCAGAGTCACACAATTTTTCCGTCGACTCTTGTGTTTCTATATCTGATTCAAATTCGTCATCTTCTTTTTCTTATATATCTTCATAAAGATCATCTTCATTTCTTTCGATTTCTTCCATTTCACCGTGCGTAAGTTCTTCAACACGTACCTCGTCAATAGCAATAATCTCGGTCATTTGTTGTTGCACTGGCAATTGTTGTTGTTCTATGTTGTCGATAAATTTGACCCTCGGAAGTATCTTCATTGCGACACGCCAACCTGAAGATCTTCTAATATGCGGATAGGAAACGTAACAAACTTGATCGGCTTGTGATGCAAGAACAAAAGGCTCGTATTTTGCATATCTTCGTGTGGAGTTAACTTCTACAACGCCTAGTTTGTTTACTCTTGTTCCGCGACCGATTATTGGATCGAACCAATCACATCGAAATAATTTCACTTTTAAACCGACATAACCTACAAACAATATCAAAATATGAGTCAATATCCAAAATGACATACGTGGTAAGGATAACATTGTTTTAAACTTGTTTTCTATACCTGGATATTCCAATTGCAAAATTTCCTTTAAAATCCCATAAAAATCTGGTTCATCAACCGATGCACAATAGCTTTCACCTTTCACACATACACCATAATTCATCGTCGACTTCAATTTCCCATGTTCGTAAGTGTGAAAATTATAACCACGTGTAAAATACATAGGCCAACTCATAACTTTCACAATCGGTCCTTTGCCAAGATCTCGTAGCCACAACGGGTATGTGGAGAAATCTTTTTCTTTACAAACTTAGACACATCGCCATAATATTATAAAAGTTATTTGTGTAAAATTTCATTACTTACATATTGTCAGATCCATGTGAGAAATCTTTTTCTTTAAGTTCTTGGAGTTGAGAATCATCAATGTTCGTATATTTATTCTTCAATATATCATAAAATGTCCCGTATAAAAAGAAACAAATTCTATAAATATTACAAAAATAAACAAAATTTCCATTGTGATAACCATAGTTAATTATGGGATTTTACCTTTCAAAAAGATGTAGATATTCGCAGTTTAATAAAACATATGTATGTGCGATATGGATATCTCGTTGTGATAACCATATATCTTTCGTCTTACTAGCATATCGACCAATTCTGCAAAATATGTCCGGAACATCTGGTACTGGATATGAATACGCCACACCACCCTGGATATGAATACGTCACACCATCATCAAAACATCTGTCTGGATTTCTAGTCCGCGTTTGAACATGTGGCTCGAAGTAGTATGAAGTGAAGAACGATATTTCCTCATTCACGTATTGTTCCACAATTGAACCCTCCAGTCGAGCTTTTTGTTTCGTTTTTTTCTTCAGATGAAACATAAATCGCTCGAACGGATACATCCAACGAAATTGAACTGGACCTCCTAATGCGGCTTCGTGCGGTAAATGAACTGTCAAATGCTCCATAACATCGAAGAATGATGGTGGAAAAATCTTCTCTAAGTTACAAAGTATAGTTACTATGTTATTTTCGAGTCGACGAACCACATCCATACTCAGATTTCTCGAACATAAATCTCGGAAGAATAGGCCAATATCTATAACATGAAAGTATTATTAGTGTATTTAACAAATATTCACACTACATATTAATATAAAATCAACCACATACCTCCAATTGCTTCGTGTGCATGTTTGTCCATCAATTCAGAAAAACATATCGGAAGTAGTCTTTGCATGAATACATGACAATCGTCTTTTCATCCCTAATAACTTTCCTCCTTGAATGTCAACGCACCTTCCAATATTAGACACATAGACATCGGGAAATTTCACATCTTCTTTCAACAATTTATATTTC
>CM071874.1:32707238-32743426 GCA_036759665.1 Gynandropsis gynandra
TTTTCCACAACATTACTAGGTCGTGGTGCAAAATGTTCTCCATGACATAACCACATGAAATAATTCGGGGTAAATCCTCTTAAATAAAGATGCTTCCAAACAGTTCTCTCATTAACAAATTTTTCATTCTTGCATTTGACGCATGGACAAACCAACGTATCCGTTTCTTTGTAAACTTGTTGATTCGTTGCCATTGTCATAAACTGTGTGAGGCCTTCTATAAACTCTTTTGATACGCTTTGAGATTCTGGATCAATTCTTCTGTACATCCATTGTCTAGAAACGAAAATGTTCGATCTTGATGAAGATGCCATTATAATCGCAAATACTATAGAAGATATGCGGTGAAAAATATGAGAGTTTCTTATGAAAAATGAATCAATGGTTGATGGGTTAAATAGATTATTTATAGACGAATTAGGGACGGATTACGGACTAAGAAATTAATTTTCCGAAAAATCGTCCTGAATACGTCCCTAAAATGGTTTTTGAAGTCCTAAATTTAGGGATGGTCCCAAATCCGTCCCCAAATTTAGGGACAGAAAGAGATGTCGTCCCTAAATTGGGGACAGATGATCTGATCGTCCCTAAATTTAGGGACGACAGAAATGTCCATCCCAAAATTAGGGACGGCAACAAAATCCGTCCCCAATTTAGGGACGACAGCAATTTTCGTTCCCAATTTAGGGACGCCTTACTCATCCGTCCCTAATTGGTCCGCAAATAGGGACGGATTAGGGACGGCTCTTCGGTATCCAAAATTGGGGACAGATTCGGGATGGATTTCATTTTCCGTCCCTAATCCGTGTATAATTCGTCCCTAAATTTAGGGACAGAAATGTTAGTCCTCAAATTTCGTCCCTAATCTTGAATTTTCTAGTAGTGTGGATTTAGGTCTAACTTAACCAAAAACTAGCTCAAGAGTTTAGTATTGCACAATACCATATATAGAAATACATGATTCATGTCCTATTCAATTTGGTGCAACACAAAATAACATCTTAAGTTTATTTATGTTCCTCTAGTTTTTAACAATTTGTTTGTGATAATTGTATTTTTTTCAAAGTGTTAATGATTCTTTTATAGCATTACTTGTCTATGTTGATGAAATCTTGATATTTGATAATGATGTTTCTACTATACAATTTGTTAAGTGGGTTTTACATATATAATTTCGAGTGAAAGACATTAATTCATGTAAATACTTTTTTAGGTTTAGAGATGGCACATTCTAGTAAAGGTATCGCCATCAGCTTGAGGAAGTTCACCTTACAATTATTGAAAGAGTTTAGTTTATTAGGTACTAAATCAGTTTCAATATCAATCAAGGTTAACTCCTAATTTTTGTTTAACAGTGAACCATTGACTAATCATATATACTATAGACAGTTAATTGGTAAATTGATTTACCTAACATCACTTGTTCAAACATTAGATTTGTTATAAATAAGTTAAGCCAATACATGATTGCCCCAACTCAAATACATCTTACGGTTGTTCAAAGAATTCTCAGGTTCTTGAAAAACAATTGTGTCGAAGGACTGTTTTATCCATATGTTCTCTCTTCAAAACTTAATGCCTTCGCAGATACAGATTGAGACACGTGTTTAGACCCTTTTAGTTGAATGATGGGTTAATGCATAATCTTTGGTAATGCCTTAAACAAATATAACGATTTCATGAAATAGTGTGTAAGTAAAATAATGTGCTATGGCCAATGCGACGTGTGAATTGGTTTGGATTTCTAGTTTACTTAATTAATTTTTATTTTCTATTTCGAAAAATATTTTATTTTGGAAACAATACAACCGTGATTCATATAGCAAGCAAACTAGTGTGTAATGAGCAAACAAAGCACATCGATATTTACTCCGCATCTTGTCTTGATGAAATTATCAAAAAATAACTATTTTAGGCTAGTTAGGTAATTTTTGGTTTTCTGGTTTAGTTGATTTGGTTAAATTGTAATTTTAATTTTTTTGGTTTGCATTTAATATTTTTGGCTTTAGGTATAGTATAAAACATGTATTTAACAGTGTATCATTTTTTTCATTCAATAAAATTTCGATCGTTTTCTCTCTTTTCGTCATAAATATCTGCATTTTATTTTCATATTTTTTCCTTCCGTTCAAGTAAATATGTTTTACACCATTTCTAATTATATGTATATAAAAGTGTATGTGTTTATATGTATGTACGCATGCATGCATGTGTGCATGTATGTATACAAATGAATGTGTGTTTCTTGTTGTGAAAAAAAGGACTAAAAGAAAAGAAAAAACAATTATTCATTCTATCATTAAAATTCCGACATGGTCGGACCTCATTTAGTTGTATAATAAGTTTATTGGGGACGTTTGACCCTACTCTTTACTATATTGCACCCGCCCCTCCCCTTATCTATGCAAATTATAGTTGTACTTATTATTTTTGCTTCCTGAATATTTATATGTACGCTGTCCAATTTTGTAATTTTTGAATTAGGTTTTGAAATTAGTTAGGTTTGACCTATATTTGATATGTTGGATGTCCGATTACGATGTATACGCTCCAGGATCGAATCTGTGCATGAAGGAGAGTATTATGATAAGTTGTTCCACATCGATTACGACATGAACTTTGGTATTAGATAACCCTAAACTCTTGAGTTAGATTTTGAAATTAGTTAGATCCAACCATATTAGACATACTTTTAATTGCGTTTCCAAAAGGGTTTTGGGTTTATGATATTTGGGATTCGTTTAAAATTATCGGTTCATTTTCCTTTTATTCGAGTCGAACAATTAAAATATCGATACTAAATAGAATAGGGTCTTGTTTTAGTTTCAATCATATCAGATGAGTTTAGTTTGGGTTCAAAGGAATTTGTCCATTTTGGTTCTATGAGTTTTTAAAACAAATAAAAATATTAAATAACAGAAATTATTCAAAAAAGATTATAAAAAATTAACAAATATGGTTTTTAAAAATCGTAAGAGGTTGGTATAGGAGAGAACAATTTGCATGTATATATGTACGTATGTATGTGTATATATATACATGTACGTGTAGTCCAAAAACAAGAACCAAAGGAGCAACACTTTTGTTTCATCTCTCTCTCTCTCTCTCAGAATAACTTACAATGACGCAGGCAAAGCTGTTTTATCACTACATTATTACACACTTCTTCAAGCTTTGCTTGGTCCCTTCAATGGCGGTTTTAGCCATGAAGGCTTCTAAGCTTAGCGCTAATGATTTCCACAACCTCAGCTTCTTTTGTCAAAGCAATCCTGTGACCGTGGCCGCGTTCTTTGCCGTTGTCGTTTTCGGTTCGACGATCTACTTCAAGACCCGACCCGGACCCGTTTACCTCGTAGACTTCTCGTGTTATCTCCCTCCATCGCATCTAAAAATCAGTATAGAGAAGATCATGGATCACATTAGACAAACAAGAGATGCACATGAGTCGTGGAATGACAACCTCAAGAATGAATCTTGGGTTGATTTCATACGCAAGATTCTTGAGCGTTCTGGTATCGGCAACGAAACGTATGCCCCCGAGGCCTTACATTGCATCCCTCCACAGCAAACATTGGCCGCGGCCCGTGAGGAGACAGAGCAAGTCATATTCGGTGCACTCGACAAGCTTTTCGCGAATACTAAGGTTAACCCTCGTGATATCGGTATCTTGGTCGTAAACTCGAGCACGTTTAACCCCACTCCTTCACTGTCCGCGATGATAGTGAACAAGTACAAACTGAGGACCAATATCAAGAGTTATAATCTTGGAGGAATGGGTTGTAGTGCTGGGGTCATCGCCATTGATCTTGCAAGGGACTTGTTGGGAGTTCATAGGAACACTTATGCTGTTGTTGTCAGCACAGAGAACATTACTCAGAACATGTACACTGGTAATAACAAGTCCATGATGGTTACCAATTGCTTGTTCCGAGTCGGAGGAGCTGTGATTTTGCTCTCCAACAAGTCAGGCGATAAGACACGTTCCAAATACAAGCTTCTTCACACTCTCCGAACCCATACCGGAGCTGATGATAAGGCTTTCAAATGTGCCTACCAAGAAGAGGACGACACAGGCCAGATGGGAGTTTCATTGTCCAAAGACTTACCCTTTGTCGCTAATAAAGCCCTTAAGTCCAACATTGCAGCATTGAGTCCACTTGTTCTTCCCATGAGCGAAAAACTTCTCTTCTTGGCGACCTTCACTGCCAAGAAAATGTTCAAAGCAAAGATCAAGAATTACATCCCAGACTTCAAGCTTGCATTCGAGCATTTCTGTATCCACGCAGGTGGTAGGGCACTGATCGATGAACTCGAGAAGAACATGCGGCTTTTGCCAATAGATGTTGAAGCGTCACGAATGACGTTGCACCGATTCGGTAACACTTCCTCGAGCTCGGTCTGGTATGAGTTAGCTTACATAGAGGCGAAAGGGAGGATGAAGAAAGGAGACAGGACTTGGCAGATTGCTTTAGGGTCCGGGTTTAAGTGCAACAGTGCGGTTTGGGTGGCTTTATGCAACGTCAAGCCTTCCACGAACAATCCTTGGGAAGAAAGTTTACATAAATATCCCGTTAAAATCGATCTTTGATCTAACAAAGTTAGATCGATTCGTAAAAAGGGTTTAATTCTATTTATCCGAATTCTCCATTCATTGTCTCTTTATTTGTTCCCTCATGATTTGATATCCTGTTTTGTATTTATCTCGTATGTGTGTTATTGAATCAAGATTGTTGTTTTATGGCTCATGAATTAGTTCATGGATTTCACGAGCATCTTCATCCTCTTTTTAATGATGCAAATGAAAATAAAAGAAAAATGGTAATGTCTTATGAGAATGAGATTTGCTTTTGGTTTGCTGGTGTGTTTTCCACGAAGGAATGTGACACTCTTCACACTCTTACCATTAGTATATATTGTTCTTTACCCAAGAGAGTTTGATCTAAAGACAAACTGTTCTAAAATACAGTTCTATAATATTTAAAATAGATAGTTTTTATAGTGTTTGACTCCTTGATTTCGTTGAAGTAGTCGTTGTCATGTTTTCTTCCATCTCTAATCAATTTTTCGGTTTATGTTTGACATGAACTCTTTGCTGAGTGGACTTCATGCTGCTGCTGGCCTTCACATCGCTATTGGGCTTTGCTTGGACGAGTTTGGTGATCCGGCTGGGCCTTCTGGCGTCAGCTCCTTTCAGTTTCATTTGGGCCTGAAGAAGACGCGGCTCACCTCGTGCATTTTCTCTTTGGCTTCTCGAAGGCTCTTATCTAGACAATTCTTCTCTTGTTTCTCGATTCTTCTCTTCTCTTCCATCGCATCGTCGTCGGTCACTCTCTTCAAAGATCCTGTTGTTGGTGTCGAATTAACATTTGAGATAACAACCGAGATCAATACGTGTCGTGACCTATGGCCTTATGACAATGACGACGCCGCATGCAGAATAATTTAATACTAGCTTTAGATGTAGAGCGGGTTGCACCACTCAATCTACCTTAATTAGAATTTTTGGATTGGATACGTACATTTCCATCTCAAGACTAGAAATATCCACAATGAATTTATCGGTGATTAAGCGTGTTCATTAGATACACATCGAAAAATTTATGTACAACAGTTCAATTTCTTTATATTATAAAATAAAATTAAAACAACGAGAAAAATGAAAATTAAAGAAATAAGAATCCGATGAGACTTTGGCACATACATCCTCGTTGTCCTCCAAACCTTTCTCGTTCGGGGCCAGGTCCACTCCTAAACTTAAACTACTAGTTTGCCTTTTCACCCTTGTCCTTCCACGATAATGTACAACATATATGATATGATCTCTGAACGTAAAAATGTAAGATAGACGTTGAAAATAAACCAAGACTCCTAATCAACCAAAAACGATAAACTATACCCACACAATCAACGGTTAAGATGACCGGTCCTAGTCCCTCGAATAACTCGGATTAACAATCTTGATTTGCTGAATGACTCCACAAACGTTTATGAACCAAGTTTAATAAGTCAAAACGAACATCACAAACATAATCACTCCATCCAATAAGTTTATTGGTTCCAAAAATAACCATTAGCTAAAAGCTCATGAATCACTCTATGTGAAACTCAAACTCATAAAACTCTATTTTTTTTTTATCAAATAGTTTGGTCTTTTTATAGGGTACAAATGTTTAATTAACATAAATGTAACACTAAAAATAATATGAAAAAATACGATTGTAGACTTCTAGAGAAGATATATAGAATCTCATGTGATTTTGATACTTTTCATGAACAATCAATGCAACATTTATAAGAAATCTTCATTCTTCGATTGATTTTAGTTCGTCGTTCGATTGAGTGGTTTTGGCATTGACCCGAATCGACCGTCTGTTGAGGAATTTTTTAATATAATCTGATCGTTCTTGTATTCTTTTGTGTCTCCTCGTGATCACATCAATCTCCTTCTCATAAAAAAACTTTGTCCTTAAAGCTTGACCCAACTTTTGGTGCTTACAATCTTAACTCCTATAGGCAAACAAAAACTCGAAACGATAAAATAGATGTGAAAGCAATGAAGAAAAATAAGAACACCTTAAATAGATAAAGACACAAAGTAAAATACTAACTTAGAGAATTCCAACTCTGATACCAAATGATATGATCCCAGAACGTAAAACTCTTAAATAGACGATGGAAATAAACCAAGACACTACAGAAAAACACAGATTTCACATGGAAAAATCCATCTGGAAATGGATTTACGGACGGTTTTGAACGAACTCCTTCCGTCTGGAAATGGGTCTCTGTAAATAAAAATGCATACATGAGACGTAGTTCATAAACCGTCCGTAAATCCGTATGAACCGGATTGTCTGCAAACCGTCGAAAAATCGACGAAATTACGTACACTAACCCGTCATAAAAAATTTTTACTATAAAAAATATTTTTTTGAAAATTAAAAAATTAAATTTTTAAGAATTAAAACTTATAATTAGCCGATTCTTATTGAGTGTCCGCCAGTTTCTATTGCGACTCGTGCGATGTTTGTTCATATTGCATCATTTTATTACACATTTGCTCATTTATTGCTTTCATTTTACCTTTTGGAGGATGTAGAATGTTGTGATATTATTCCTCCAAGACAAAAAATGTGACATTTGTACGTACCTCTTTATAAAAATCTGCAATTTCAATTTTAGAGCATATAAACTTTGAAATTATATTAAAAAGTTATAGAATTACATCTTGATACAACTCGTTGTATTCTTATTGACTTAGAGAGGTTTATGACACTCATTTTGATGTCATACTATGAATATAATCTAACCACGTTTTGCTCTAACATGTACCCACGAACCATAAGATTTTTTATGCGTACACTCGAGCAGTTCAATGTATGATGGTTCAATGCATTTCTCTTTCTCCTAAAACAAATTATAAACATATACCTTATAAAATATATCATTAAAATACCAATTTTATAATTTTCTAAAATTCTGAAATCTTACCTTTTGTTCGCATATTTCCACGAATGAACGAGATCCTGTTATATGTGTGCTCATCCTATAACCTTCCCTATTCGAAAGGCGAGATTAACTTGATACCTCATTTTTTTGTCTAAATTTGGGATCATCCTAATAAGCGCATATTTTTCCCACACGCAGACACCATCCATATGAGTTTTACCTTCTTCTCTCGATAATGCTTGATGTCGTTGACGAGAGTTTTTGACCTAATTCACCTAACCCGTTAAAATTTAGACAATGAAACAATTTTGTGAAAAAAATTAATTAATTAGTTTATTGAAAAATAGTTTAGCATATGTGTTATAATTAAAAATTATTAAAAATGTACCATAAAAACCTTCCATTAACGTTCCTTAATTTTGAGATCGGTACGTGTCAAGTTATAACATGGACGATCAAAATCAGCTTTCATTGTCTGTTTTATATGACGATAAAATTGATCATAACCACACCTATTGAATTAGATTAATATTAAATTAATTAATTATGAATTTAAGTCTAATTTTATTAATGTGTACCAGTGTGTGTCGTTTTCACGATCATGATCTAAATATGAAAGCTTACATCTTTCATCATCCATTACTAATAATTCTTCCACTGTAGGTTCGTGATGCATCTGAGACGTCGTTGGCTTGATCGGTGGAGGCATTGGTTGGTAATACAGAAATGACATAAATTGTGAAGATCTAGAGTTCTGAAATAATGCCGAATTTATAAAATCAAAAAATCCTGACACAGAGACTCAAGTTTGTTGCGGAGGAAAAGACCTATTTGCACGTACCAATGTGTGTCATTTTCACGATCATGACCTAAATATGAAATCTTGTGTCTTTCCTCATCCATTGCTAATAATTCTTCCACCGTAGGTTCGTTATGCATCTGAGACGTCGTTGGCTCGACTGGTTGAGGCATTGGTTGGTAATATAGAAATGACATAAATTGCACCGATCCAGACTTTTAAAAAATAATGTCGAATTTATAAAATTCGAAAATCCTGACATAGAGTCTGAAGTTTGTTGCGGAGGAAAAGACTCATTTCCATTGTGTTTGGAGTGTGAATGTGTTCTACAACTACCATCTAATCTAACATGAAGAGACATGGGGTTTTATTTCAATTTTCATAATTTAAATATGACTTCAATATTAATGAAACGAGATCATTGACAATGCAATGAGTCATCAACAAAATAGTTGTCAGCATAATGGAACCATCATGATGAGTCATTGAAAAGATCCTTCATTGAAAACGTAACGTTATTAATGAAATCGTTGACAACTGACCACACTAGGACATTCTAAGGATAGAGACGTGACAACTAGACTGCATGCGCTGGAAGGTTAAGCTGCCCATGTGGGACAACCAAAACTCCTTCGCCGAATCGGGACACAGATGTCAACCGACCTAAATGCAGATGCCGACCAGTCGCGCCAGATAGCCTGCAGAAATGGTGGTTGATGTTGCATTCAAGTTAAATAAAATTAACCTAAAGTACCCATAAGTGCATGATACGTGTGTAGTACTTTAGGTATCGATCCCACATGGACTACACAACAACAAAAAAACTCAAACAAACAAATAAAACTTGCTACGAACGAATATGGTTTTGAGATCAAATAACTGAAGACAATAAACTAACAAATTCTCGGCAATGAAACAAACGTTCTAGGATACGTTTTACCACAAGTCTCTTTGGAACCAACAATCAATCAATCAATCTAATCATGCATTCCGAATTAAGGCATCTAAGACGGACGATCCTGATATGATTTCTACCCTCTTTCAAGGCATAAAAACGCGATTTAGTCAAGTTACCCCCTATTTTAGTGGCTGATACCTTAACCTAAACATATCAAATTTTGTGATTCATCAACCTGAATGTCCGGGATTAGAATTCTCCTTTCGGTCCTTCTCCTAACCCCCTAAAACATGCATCTACTTGGCTTTTATAAATACACGACATTCAAATACGAAGACAAATAATAGATAAACCAAAATAAGGAATTGCATTCATCAATCAATCAAAAGAGGTTCCGAAATTACCAAATGACTAATCTCTTCTCCTAGAACAAAACTACTACTTAGACATGAGTTAAAAAAACATATTGAAAGAAATAGATTGTCTAGAGAACATAGAAATCAAATGAAACGAGGTTCAGATCGATTTTCCAATGTCTCTGAATGTCTCCTGCTCGACGGTTGTTGCTCCTCTATGAGAGAATCCGAGCTCAAGCTCACCGAATCTGAACTCTCCCCTCCAAGACGTGTTGCTTTCCTCCTTTCCCTCCAGCGGCTTGCCTTTCCTTTTTCTCATTTTTTCCTTTTCGTTCGATTTCCATTTTGTGCAGCCTGCATCTCGGTTTCCATTTTGTGCAAGGAGCCGATTGTTTCCTTTTTTTTCCAGCAGCCTGTTTCCTTTTCTCTTCTAGCGTGTGTTTCCTTTTCTCTTCAACACGAAAACAAGTTAACAACATATCTTACTCATTTCTTGTCTGTTTCTCGTCCCGTTTGCTCCGTTGTGATCCTCGACGCTCGTACTTCGTTCCATGTATGTCTTTAGCTCTCGAAATGAACCAAATAAGCCTAAAAACCTGCAAAAATATGTGAACACGAAAACAAGTAAAAGGAATACAAAATCACACGTAAACATTGCAATTATCATAACACATATCTCTAAAATAATGTGAGAAACGTGTATGAAAACGAGATGATCGGTGGCAGCTGGTTTTGAACGTTAGCAGACAAAGACAACAATTGACGACAATGGACGATAACAAAAATTTAGATGAATGGAGGAGAGAAGTTCAAACTCAAAATTTACAAGAATTTACATTCAGAGTCCAAAACTCGTCTGCATTTACGGATGAAATCTACGTGTCATCCGTAATTTTTGTGTATTTGTGGATGGAAAGATGTGACATGTCCCAATTTACTGATGGATTTCAGACAATTTGTCCGAAAATGTTAGCTGTCCGAAATCTGTCAGTAATTATGGATGATTGTATCTAGAGATGCGCATGGACGGATGGACCTAGATGGTGTCTGTAATCCATCCGCAAATACGGATGAACCACGCGGCTTTCCATAATCCATCCACAAATACAGATGAGACACGCGACCATCCATGATTCTTTCGCAAATGCGGATGAAACGCAATCATCGATGATATGTCCGCAAATTAAGCTTGATCGAGAGAGATGTTATTTTTAAAATAAGATATAATTGTTAAGAAAGATAAAGAGTGTTCAACATTTGTTTTCAAAAAATTTTAAAAGTTAATATCGAATTAATAGAAGTAGTTTATAATTAATCAAACAACCTGATGCTCAAGATCCAATTTTTTAAATTAGATATACATTTTTTATTCGTTAGGAGATACACAAACTCATTTACAAATCTCATCTTCAAATTTACAAATTTCGTATTCAAATTCATACTCATGTTTTCATTCAATTCATCTAAAAAGATAATTATTAATATAACATATTAATATCTTCAACTTTTCGTGTGAAGTTATGTTCGTTCGTATACAATGTCTTATTTTTCTTAATTCTAAAATCATGATTTTGATTTGATTTTAAAAATTTTCTAAATTCAAAATCCAACCTAACATGAAGAGGAAAACTACAAGAATCCTATTTTTTTTAATTACCAACATTATGAAATTCAAATTGATACCGAAGACAATATAAAAGACAATCATGGAAGGATGTAATGCTTTGTCATTTATCACTCTAAGAATAAGTCCTTTGAAGCCAACTAGGATGAACTCACAAGAAGAAATTGCTTTACCCGCACCCAACTTTGAGCAGAAAGAACAATCCAATTCAAATCACTATCATAATATTCTCGTTCAAGTAAAATTTTTGGTTAATTTTAAACGTTATATTACCTTAATCATGGATAATCTTTCAGAGGATTAGCCTTTCTAGTATACTAAAAAGTATATTGTAATAAGCTATATTTGCAGTCTTTCATTCATGCTACATTTGCAATCTCTCAAGGCTATTAATCTTAACTTTAACCCTTTGATCTGTATCATTTTGAAGGGCCAATAAAGGAAAAAACCATAAATATGAAACAAATGCTTTCTCTTAATCTCAAAACATACGGTTTTACTAGCAAAACCGTTTTGTGTGTACACTTTACGATAAAAGGTTTTTTTTATCTGAATGGTAAAAAACATTGACTAAAAGCAAATGACAGAAAACTGTTGCGATTGCTGTTCTGAAAAAAAAAAGTCAGAGGATTTTACTGACAAAAACATACCGTTTGCACTCGACGACGTTTCTATCGACGATCGACAACGTTTTGTTTTATTTTATCTGAATGGTGAAAACAATGACTAAAAACGAATGGAAAAAAACTGTTGCAATTGTTGTTCTGAAAAAAATCCAGAGGAAGCAATTCCGCAGTATAACATTTTGAGCCAATCAGGTCTAAGTTTGATCAGCTGGAACACTCAAACTGTTCTTGCAAGTGATTTCGATAAGCTCTAGAGGATCTTGACATAAGATTCAAACAAAGACGTGACATATTTCAACTCAAAACCATTTTCCCCCTTTCATTTGTGCAACTCATCTTATAGCTTCTATGTATATTAAGAATCAACCTAATTCATGTGAGGAGGTGGGCATGAACTGTTGAATCTAAACTCCCAGCAACTCCATTAAAGCACTCGTATAGGAAGGCTATGTGTCGGGTGATCCAAACAAAGATACATTGTAGAATGTCTTGGTTGAAAGCAACGACACCAATATCTAAAAAGATGAGTCAAGACAAATCAATAAGGCCGATAAACAAAAACACGAGACAGAAACTAGTTGTGGGTTGCCCTAGTGTAGATCTGCTGGCTTGCATGAGCAGACACCATTCTGATCGAACCCCGAGCCATCAGTTCCCTGATTGCCTTCCTCGCAAGTGAACCGTTAATCTGAAACGCATGAAATTATGTTATTCAACAAGAACACATTATCAAAGAGTAACAAGAACATGCCAAAGTACAAATTAATCAAATTAGATAATCACGGCAGAACAAGTTCCTAAACTAAACAATTCACTGAAGACAGAAATAGTTAGAACTTGTTTCACAATCCATCACTAATGAATCAGTTAAGGCTACTGAAATCCTAATCCGAATTCATCTTATAGACCCTTCAATACTTAAACCAAATTACACTAAGTGTATCAAGTGTTAAAAAGATTCAAAAGACAGATAACATTAGAACATTGAACACAGTGGAATCCATTAGACAACAGTTGCAGAAAGATCCAAACATTAGATCTGAAAGAACAAAAGAATTATACCCTCAAACGGTCGGAGAGAATAGAAGGAGTGATCAGCTTGAACTTGGGAGCCTCAGACAAAAGCTTATCGTAAGTTGCCTGATCGAACAGAACCATGTTGTTCACCTTCTCCTTTTGCTTTCCCTTGCTCCACTTCTGTTAAATCAATTAAAGAACAACACAAAAAAACCACATATTTTTTCAGAAACAGCATCAAAAATCAAATTCAAGCTACACATTAATAAGTTCAACCCATATAGATGCTTGAAATCTGCTTAAACACCGATGTATATGGAAATTAGACAAGAGTAAGGATTCAAGGGACTGACCTTCTTCTTCTGCTTGCCACCGCCGGACTTGGCGGGTTTAGAAGACGGAGGAGGAGCTTTGTCTTTCTTCGGTGCCTGGAATCACGTCAAAAGAAAAACCTAATTAGATAAACAGAAACAGAGAAAGAGAGAGAGCTATGAACAGAGTGATAGAGAGAGAAAGCACACACCATTGGATCAGGACGAGAGACAAGAGGAGAGAAGCGGCGCACTCGCAGGAAGGAACTAAAATGGAGAAAAAAACCCTAAAGGTTCAGTCTTTTATAATCAGATATTTATTAGTGATTTCGACCCTACGGCCCAAAAGAGAATTATATAACGCCTTCCTCTTAAATGATCCAACACTTCAAAATTTTACGTACCGCAAATAAGCAAGTTTTTTCTTACTTTGATCGTACTGCCGCGTAGAAAAAAGAAATCTCAACTTTTAAAACCAAAAAAAAAGAAAATTTATTTCGTTAATTTTCTTCTTATCTATGAATATATCATTCTATTTTCCCTTCACCTTCTTTAACATTTCTTAAATATATTTTCTCTGAATTTTATCATTTTCCATTCGTTCTTCTTTTTCTCTCCACCCAATACTTATATCGTTTCCGCTTCCTTTTTGTATAGAATGAAATTTAATCTTCATTCGATATTAACTGGTTTGATCTTATACTTCGCCACCGGAAAAGAATCATTGTATCCCTAACACGATAAAGGATGTCTTTATCTAAAAATTCTAATTTTTTTGTTGTCTCTATCTAAAAGAAGATAAAAAATAACATAAAATTCAAATTTTTATACTTTAAAAATGGATGTTCCACAACAATTTAATTCAAATTGTTTAAAAATCTCCAAATTATCTCGATTTACGTTCCAATTATTTACTAAACTTAATAAAATAAATATACATTTTTAAACAAACACAAAATATAATTGTAAAACATCCCAAAATTGATACGGTTTTATATGAATTTATATGTATTACTTAAAGTTGATGAGAACCTAAAATTAGTGTCCCATTGGAAAATCAATTCTAAATTTCAACGAGAATACAAAATCATTGTTTCAGTTATAGTCAATATTATCAATATTTTTATTAACATATTTTTTATTCTTTCTTGTGTTTGGGAGAGAAAACTACGTTCTATGAGACACATAGAAAAGGAAAAAAAGGAATTTACTGATAAGGAAGAAGAGATTTGGAAGAAAGTTCTTTGCACATCGTTATTCATCTTTCTATTTTCTTTATATGATGTTATGACGATATTTCTTCAAAATTAGACGAGTACGTGTCGTTATAATATAATAGTGCATGCAACCTCCATTACATGTTGTTTTTACGCTCGATCACTCCATTTTGTTGTGGAATATATGGACAAGTGGTTTGACTTACAATGCGTTGATCCTCCAAATTGTTCAAAAGTGATGACTTGTGTATTCTCTTCCATTGTCTAATGTGAGGTACTTAATTCTAACATAAAATTGTGTTATATACTTTCTTAAATGCATAAAATACACCACATTTGGATGTTAACAAGGAAAAACTTTTTAGAATTGAAACAAGCTATACAATTTAAATCTTGAGCCAACTTCTAACATATAATAAGTTATTTGAGAAATCTGATACATATAGGATCATTGTATTTATTAAGAATCCTAAGGTCTTCTATTTTTTATTGAATAACGTTGTACATTCTGAATTAAATTCAAGTTATTTATCATTGACTCGTGGCTGTAAAATCGAGTATAATGTGATTGTTATATTTATAAATTGGGGCAATGTTATCTGTATCAATTTGTTTACCCATGCCATGATCGAGGAGAAATTTGATTTCTTCTATGCAAGTCTTGATTGCATAGGTGGATTCTTCAGTGTAGTGATTTGGTTGAGAAAGGGACGGAGCAACTAACACTTCTCCTTAATATGACCCATTTTCTTGTAGTTTTCGCACTAGAAAACTTTGCATTCAAGCTTAGAATAGCTTTATTGTAATAAGCCACCTCTAGAGTGCCTCCATGAATAAACGTAATGATCCTTTCTTTTTCTGAATTTGCATGCAAACTTCATTGGATGATGAAATATGATTCTCAATGAAAGATATAATTGATGACTTCAATGTAGAATTTATCCAGAGTTTGAAGTAGCTCGAACACCTGATTTTAATTGTCTCTTTCGAAAATCTCCGTAGGAACAATGGTGAAAGGATAAAGCTCACTAAACTTTGAGCAGAGATATTTGAAGTCCCCGAGATGATGGTTGAAGGATTTTTCATCTTACTAAAGCATGCTCAGCGCCTTCTTGATCTAAAAATACATGCTAGGTTGGAGGTATTGCCAAACACTTTAGCCAGTTCATTCCATAAGAGGTAAACTGCTCATATTCTCCTAAGACCTCAGAATATGAGGAGCTAGAGAATTTTGTAGTGATACAAGAGCTTCCAAGGCTTTATGATCGACAATGTCATCGCCTTCCATATCCTTCCCATTTGAGTTTGATGAAGACTATGACCGATTTGCCACATACTTCCACAAACCTTGACTTCCCAAGGTTAGATTTAGAAAAATGCGATCATATAGGGTACTTATCACCATTGAAAACGATTGGGATGGTCCCTTTATTAGGAAGACATAGGACTTAGATAAAGAAAAAGAATTAAGCTGAAGCAAATCAATAACCTAGTTTACATGTAACCAAGATTTGATATCATAAAGAAACTTAAGATTAGAAAAAAAAAAATAGAAGAGATTAACAAGAGAATCACTACAAAAAACACGGGATTTCCAACGGACCGGGCAACGGATCCGTCCGTTGGAAATGCGAACCAACGGATTGCAACGGATGCGGTGAAATTGCAACGGATTTGTAACGGAAAACCTCTGTTAGAATGGCCGTTGGAAATCCGTAGCAAATTTTAACGGATGGCAATGGAAACCATCCGTTGGCAATGTCCGTTGCCAATGTCTGTTGGAAGTTCCGTTAGAAAATATTCCAACGGTCGTCCGTTGCAACTTCTAACGGATGCCCATTAGAAATGGCAACGGATGACCCGTTGATTTTGTGAATTTCGAGGCCACTGGTTTAATTAAATTCACGTGAACCTCCAACGGGCATCCGTTGCAAGTTCCAACGGGCATCCGTTGCAAGTTCCAACGGATGTCCGTTGGAACATTAACTATTTAATGTCGTCGTCTTCGAATCGAAATATATATAGCTCAAGGGAGTGGATGTATAGAAGAAAAGATCCTGTAACCGAAGAGATTACGCAAGAATTCTTACACGGATTAGAGCAATTCATGAGTTTTGCATCGATGCAGCCTTTGTGTCAAGAATGTGGGACAATGTTATGTCCATGCAAAAGATGCAAAAACATGAAGTTTCGAAGTCAAGAAATTGTTTGCAAACATCTGTATAAGGTGGGTTTCGTTGAAAATTATGAAATTTGGTTTTTTCACGGCGAAGATTGCGGTGTTAGAGATAGTGTGCAAGATGCACAAGTACAACGAAATGAAGAAGTTATTTATGAAGAATCAACGACCAATCCATATGTGGAAATGGTGTCAGATGCTTTTCCTGGAGTTGTTAATGAACAAACGCATGAAGAGATGCCGAACATCGATGCATGTCGATTCTTCAACCTATTGGATTCGGAGAAACAACCTATATATGAAGGTTGTCGTGAAGGTCAGTCTCGTTTATCTTTATCTTCAAGATTGATGAGTATTAAAACAGACTACAATGTGGCTGAAAATTGCATGGATTCATTTTGTAAAACAATGCGGGAATATTTACCGGAAAATAATCAAGCTCCCGAGATATACTACGAAACCAAGAATGTGTTAAAAGATTTGGGAATGCCACATGAGAAAATTGATGTTTGTAAAAACAGTTGCATGTTGTTTTGGGGAAATGATAAAGACTTGTTGGAATGCAAGTTTTGCGGTGCAAGCAGATTTCGGCCTAAAAAACTATCTTCACAGAAATATGTACCATACAAGAAAATGTTTTATATGCATGTAGCAAACAGGTTGAGAAGGTTATATGACTCGAAAAAAACCGCTGCAGCAATGAGATGGCACGCAGAACACTCCACGACCGAAGGTGTAATGCAACATCCATCGGATGGTCAAGCTTGGAAAGATTTCAATGAAATATTTCTGGAGTTCGCGTATGAAACGAGAAATGTTTATCTTTGCCTGTGCACGGACGGTTTTTGTCCCTATGGACAATCTGGAAGTCAATATTCCCTGTGGCCGGTGATTTTGTCTCCGTATAAGTCGAGATGTGTTTGAAAAGAGAGGTAATGTTTCTGACGTTGCTGATTCCAGGACCAGAATATCCGAAGAAAAGTTTCGATGTATTTTTGCAGCCCTTAATTCATGAATTACGACAGTTGTGGAACGAAGGAATCCTTGCTTATGACGTCAGTACTAAGCAAAATTTCAGATTGAAGCGGTCTTGTTATGGACAATTAGCGATTTTCATGTGTATGGAATGTTATCTGGATGGAGCACGCACGGAAGATTAACATGTCCTTATTGTATGGAGGATACAGATTCATTTCGACTAGTACACGGTAAAAAACCATGTTGGTTTGATTGTCATAAAAGATTTCTTCCTCGTGGTCATGTTTTCTGGAAAGATAAAAAACATTTTCGGAAGAACGTTGTACAAAAAAAAGAGGCACCGTGCATGCAAACCGAAACACAAATCCTTTACGAAAGATTGAACACAATGGAGGATTTACAAGAATCGGTAGAATGCGGTGGAGATCGTGGGCATCATAAACCAAAAGGTCAAGGTGAATGGCATAACTGGTATAAACGTAGTATCTTTTGGGAACTACCATACTGGAAATCATTGATATTACGTCATAATTTAGATGTTATGCATATCGAGAAGAACTTTTTCGATAACATCATAAATATTGTTTTGAATGTGACGGGTAAAACCAAGGATAATATACAATCAAGAAAAGATTTGAAGTCAATATGCCGACGATCTGAGTTGGAAATACGAGATGGAAGGTCACCTATCCCGGTATTCAGATTGTCTGGTCCGGCGAAAACATCATTATTCAAAGTGGTTAAAAGAGGACGTTAAGTTTCCCGATGGATATGCATCGAACATTGCTCGGTGTGTGGATATTGTCGGTTCGAGGATGATCGGATTGAAAAGTCACGATTGTCACGTTTTCATGCAGCGACTCATTCTAATCGCATTTGCTGAGCTCTTACCACGGAATGTTCACGATGTGTTATGTGGAATCTGCATATTTTTCAGAGATATATGTTCGAGGAATTTAAAAGGTGATGACTTGGAAGTAATGAAAAACAATATCTCTAAAGTATTATGTGCATTGGAAAAAGTTTTTCCGCCTTCATTCTTCGATGTCATGGATCATTGCCAATACATTTACCAGATGAGACAATACTCGGTGGGCCAGTTCAATTCAGATGGATGTATCCTTTCAAAAGGTTTTTCTTTCATTTAAAGAAAAAAGTAAAAAACAAAGCAGCAGTCAAAGGATCTATTGTCAAACAATACTTGATGGAAGAAATCACATATTTCAGCACATTTTATTTCGAGTACTCGTATACACATTTATGTAAATTAATTGCATATAAGAGTATTAATTTGTTTTTTTATACATACATGTGAAATGTTCTGATGAAAGACTTCCTACGTGGATAAAATATTTGGCTAATGGTCCCGCACGAAATGTCATGTGTTGGCCAATCTTGTTTACTCGCGGCTACACGTTCCACACGTACGAACACGGAAAACATAGAAGCACATAAAACTATGGCGTTTGCGTTAATAGTGATATAGAGGGTGATAACTTCTACGATATTTTGCACCAAATCATACAACTGGAATATTCCGGTCTCGTTGGGTTGAAGGTTATGCTTTTTAAATGTCAGTGGTTTGACCCAACCGTAGGACGTGGAATACGAAAAAACCGTTGGGGAGGAATTGACATCAACCCGACACGACAATATGGTAAATATGATCCATTCATCACAATAGATCAAGCAGATCAAGTATGTTACGTGCAATATCCAACAACATTAAAACGTCGCGTCAATTTAATCCTTCCGTTGCAATGACGTGTTTTCCAACGGGCATCCGTTGGAATTTCCAACGGATGCCCGTTGGAAATTTCGATATATATAGTGCGACAGAACTGTTCTTATTTCAACACAATTCAAACACAAAAACCTTTTCAACACAATTACAAACACTAGATAAAAATGAGGGCTAGACGATTTATAGGATCGGGGGAATGTTGGCTGGTTCCGCGAGAGCGCCTCCCCTGCCGCCACCACCACCATATCGTCCTCCGTCTCCAGTATCGGCACCGCTGATATTTGTTGACGAGGACGATATGGTAGATATCGATGCTTTGATCGATGATTTCGATGGGCGTCCAACCCGTCCGATCATCGATCCAGAACGTGCTCTTGGAACGTTAATGGTAAATAATATCTAAGTTTTGATTTTTGTATATTATATTTCATAAAATATTATCTAACTTTTTATTTTTGATATGTAGGTTTGATGAGGATGATGTGTTAAAACACACCAACAACAACATCATCCAAGGGTTGTTACATGACGATCTCTACTATTCCTGGCAAGTTACGCCAGAAGTTGTGCGCCAACTATTCCTGGCAAGTTACGCCAGACTTTGTGCGCCAGCGATGGTGGCGCACTTTTGTTGTAAGTTTTTTTAATTATATTTCAATTTTATATATATATATATATTTGAAAACTAATAATTTTATAACTTTGTTTGCAGCGTTCATACAGATGGCGGCGAACTCATACAACGCGCATCTACACAGCATGGATGCGCGACATGCAGGTTCGGATGCGCCTAATGATGAACGGTGCAAAGCGCAACTACTATGCCAACAACAACAAACCGAGATGGGCAACCGAAGCGGTCTTCAACAAAATGATTGAGCACTGGGAGTCCGCGGAATTCAAGGCCAAGAGCGAGAAGACCAAACAAAATCGCTACGGTGAGAAGGTTCCCGGAGATGGTCCGGATCGCCATACTTCGGGATCAAAATCCTTCACAAAAAGAAAAAAGGAATTGGTAAAATTTTAATTATTTAGATTTTTTGTTTACTTAAATATTTATCTAACAACATTTATTTTATACTGTAAATGCAACGGATGGGAAGAGAACCGACTCTTCTTGAAGTGGTATTAGAAACCCACGCAAAGAAGAAGTCGGTTGTCGGGGAAGAGGCCGACGAACCGGAACTCGTCGATCCTCGAGCGGCGCGAACCGTGAGAGCTGTGACGGAAAAGATCACACAGCAATCTCAGGCTTGCGGTTCAAGCCCCGACGACCTCAGTCCTTTACGAAAGGACCAAATTTATTTAGAGGTAAATGGTTATTATTTTATTTCTAAATTATTAATCGAATAATTTGTGAAAATCTAACGTTACTTTTGTTTGTCTTGTAGTCGGTGAGACCGTATAAGGGACGTCTTTACGGTCTCGGGGCGCTTCAAAAGGATATCATCAAGGACATCACGACGGTACCTCCCGCGGTGCAAGAGAGTTTTTCGCAACAACGGCGGATCGAAGATCTCGAAACACAACTTCGAGAAACTCGAGTCCAAATGGCGCGACAAACATCTCAAATACAACACTTGGAGAGCGTCATTGAGTTGATGTCCGGCCAGGTGAGGGGATCAACACCACAGCAAGAATCGGGGCTCGATTCGGATGCAACTCCGTCTAGAGGTGGTGGTGATCGTGGCGGAGATGATACGTACGTAACTGATCTGAATGATTTGTAATAGGAAATAATTTTAATTTTAATGTTTTTTGTAAAATAATTTTAATATTTTATTTAAAAACTTTTAGTTTAAAAAATATTTTTTTTATTTTTTTTTTCAAAAGTTCCAACGGGCATCCGTTGGAACCGCTAACGGGCATCCGTTGGAGGGTAGTTCCCACCAAATATTCTCCCGCCATCTTGCAACGGACGTCCGTTGCTATTTCCCGCCAAATGGCAACGGATGCCCGTTGGAAAGATGAATTTTTCCCCGCCTAATTTGCAACGGACTGCCGTTGCTTTCCAACGGTCGTCCGTTGCAAGTTTGCAATGGTGATCCGTTGCTTACTCTTCCAACGGGCGTCCGTTACGACCTTTCCAACGGAAAAATCCCGTTGCCAAATCCGTTGCAACGCTGCAACGGATATAATTCGTTGGATGGCCGTTGCGAATTGCAATGGATCCTCATTTGCAACGAACATTTCGCAACGGACGGAAATCCGTTGGCGTCCGTTGGAAATAGCGCTTTCCAACGGATTTTTGCATTTTCCAACGGAAATGTCCATTGGAAAATGCCAGTTTTTTGTAGTGAATAATTGAGAGAATCAAAGAGATAATAAAAGCATTACTAACTCAATTATGAGCTTGGTATTGTATTACTTTCATCTATTATATATAGGTAGAATATTTCCATGCTATAAATGATTAATTAAAATACTAGTAAATTAAACTAATTACAAAAAGAAATGCTAAATATATATTATGCCTAAATTAGAAGGAGCGGATGGCACAAGGACAGGAGGAAAGATAATCTTTTTGTTTCTTTTTCTTTATGGGCGACGAATAAGAGGAGAAGAAACACTCTAAGTAGAATAGAGTATTTACCACATGGAGAGTGATATGAATAATCTAAGTGGAGCAAAGTGTTTAATATAAGGTTCAAAAAAACAGAGGATGAAATGTACTAGAAGTTCAAAGAATGGAAGAATCAAGTTAAAAATCAAATACGAAATGATCATGCTTGAATATTATAATCTCCCGTTCGATGCTTTATGCAAGGATTTAGGAATCACGAGATATCAAACCTGCATACACCTCATTAAAACAAAATTGCAAAGAAAATAATTGGCACGATTATTAACAATGTTAGGTGCATGTTAAGTAATTCGGAGTCCAGGGTTCTGGGGTAGAAGCTGCAATAACATATGTTTACATAATAAAAAGATTCATATATTTTTGAGGTTCTAGAAAAGAGATGGATTGGTCATGAACCAAACAATAGAAATCGGAGAAGATTTAGTTTCATTCATATGTACACAATGATCAAGGAAATTGAAACCAAGAGTAAGGAAAAGATTATTCTTGGGCACCTTTATGGCGTTTAAGGTTATAGGGTATGGATACCATAAGAAAGGAAATGATTCATAAGCAACGATGTTGTTTTCAATGAAAGGATGGTAGATCGAGATCTCAATAATGTAAAGGATAAGACTGATGATAGAATAGATTTTAGGACAATTTCAACACCAATTAGACTAGAGAAAAAGCAACCATCACAAGATCATTAGGTTACATAACTAGGTGAAAGGAATCCTTAAAGAATCTGAAGAAGGTTCGTATAAATTAATGTATCAAGAAGGTGATCAAGATAAGGAAGTTCAATATACACAAGCAAAAATATAATGAAAAATATACCTATACGCGTGCTTGTGATAGAAAAGAAGAAACATTGTTCCTCGAGCAAGGTACTCGAAAATCGAAATAGCAGATTGTAACTAAATGTACACAAAATCTAGAAATTGAGGAACCAAAGAAGCTCTAAAATGCAAGGATCGAATCCAAAGGGAACAGAATATGATGAAATAAATGAAGTCTCTATATAGAAACCAAACACGAGAGCTATTTGATAGATCAACATACAATAAAATAGTTGGATGTAAGTGGATTTATAAGAAGAAGACATGTATTCTACGAAAGGAACAACCTTGATTTTTACGACAACTTGTGCCAAAAGGGTATTCACAAGTTGAAGGGATAGAATATCAAGAAATGTTCTTCCCAGTAGTGATGCATGTTTCAATTCCGTTTCTTTGGCATTAGTTACAACTTAGGTTCTTGAGTTAAAATAATTCGATATAAAAACAACATTCCTTAGCAGGAGGTTAGAGGAGCAGATTGTGATGACATAACCAAATGGTTTTGTTGAAAGGGAAAAAGTAAAGTCTATCTACTAAAGAAATCATTCTATGAACTTAAATAATCTCCTCAACAATGGAATATGATATTTTATGAATTCATGATCAAGCATAGGTATGTTAGAAATAAGTTTGATTCATGTGTTTACTATAAGATATTTAGTAACATAAACTACAACTATCTACTTCTATATGTGAATTATATTATAATTGATTCAAAGAGCAAAAAGGAAATCAATAATTTTAAGAATTCTCTGACCAAGGAATTCAACATGAAGGAATTGGAAAGTGCAAAAAGGATTATAGGTATAGATATAATATAAACAGGAATATGGGATTGAAAACACGAGTATTATCACAAAAATTGCATCTTCATAAGGTTATAAATCAGTTTGGGATGTCAAGTTCCGAAAAATTGAGCATGCCTTTAAGGGCACATTTCAAGTTGGCTACATTAAAGGATGATGAAGAAGTCTTAGATGTAAATGCATATCCATATCTGAATGGGGTGGGGAGTTTCATGAATGCCCTGATTGGCATGAGACTTTACTTATCGTATTGAGTTGGAATGATTAGTATATATGAGATGACTAGGGAAGATTCATTAGGTAGTCTTCATGTGGATATTAAGATATATGAAGGAAACGATGGAAGTTTGATTAGTTTACTCAGAGGAACACAGTTTGAAAATGCAAATATATTTTGTGATTCAGATCATGCATTTGATATGGATAGACGAACATCAATATCATGATACATATTTATGTTGGGGCATGTTTAGTTGGAAATATAGACTCTAACATGTTAAATGTATATTTTTTTATGACTTTGTAAGAACATTAAATGTGTCACTCTTCATTTACAGGTAATCATGTTCGTTGGGTGGCCTTGAAAATTGACTACATGAGTGGATATATTAGTGTTCGTAATTTCCAATCAAGGTTTTGTATGAATATCAACACCGTGATGGTAAAAATCGTAGTAAATTTTTCCTAGGCAATGTAAATGGGTAAGATGCATACATTGTATGAAGGGGAAGAGAAATGATATTATGTATATGTTGAAGGTTTGCCAAAAAATAGTAAGGATATTGATTATGGTATCTTTACTATCAATTACATAAAGGTTATTCTCAAGTGTAATGTGTCATATATGATGCAATGAAAACATCTTGTTCATAGAGGTTCCATTGAATTTTGTGTGCAAAAGAAAGCAAGGGCCGAAAAATTGGATACATATGTGAAATGAGATAAAAGCTCCTATAGATATGTCATGATAAGGGAGACGAGAAGGAAAGGAGAAAGGTAAGATACTTCTGTATCAAGGTGTTGAACGATTGTGTTTTTTCAATCAACTAAGCTCTTTCATATTATGTCATTTTAGAATTTATTGATCAATCTCATATGAATCGTTGGTGGATGTCTGATCTAGATGTCTTGAAAAAGCCAATATTTTGGGACAAGTTGATAGTAGGAACTAGGCTAAACACTTAATTTAGGTTGTTATAGTAGTTCATATAGAGGTCGCACAAAGGTCATAGAGTAATTGTACTTTAATTCAATTAACTCGTAAGTCACAAAAATCAACTTTTGGGAGCCTAGGTTTTAGTGTTTGGAAAATAGGTCACAACGGTCGTAACGAAGTCTCAAACGGTTAAAGATGCAAGTAACATGATTAAATTCACACGAAGTCGCAAAGGTTTCACGATTAAAGTCACACATGAGAAAAGTTAATGACACAGATTCATGAATTAAATTATCGGAATGTTAGTGTCCAAATAATTAATTTTTTGTCTTTTATAGCATGTTAATCGTACGAGTGTGGTTCAAATATTTCATTTTTCACGTGGACTCCTACTCTTAGGGGAGTCAAGACACTTTGAATGGCTCACATTAACTCGGTTCACAGTCGATCCCAAGGCATGTCTATGTGTTGGTTAGATCTAAAGAAAGTTTCAATTCCAGATAGTAAACCAACGTGTTGGTAAATTTTAAGCTATAAGAGAAAATCTTATGATTATTCTCCTACTTATCTATTTAAAAAAACTATACATGAGTTTTGCACATAATAATTTCTCTATTTGTCTCGTAGTACACCATAACAATACACGAACTTATAAATATTCTCCATGGCGATTCACAACCGTTAACACCGTAAAAGTTGTTCTATTTTTTTAAAACTAGTATATGTCGAATAGATAGCTACGTCATCACTAAAAGTCAAAGTAAAAAATAAAATAAAAAATTTGTATTTACATTTTAATTAAAAAAAGCTTTGGTTGATATTTTAAAACGTTAATAAAAATCTAAAATAAAATTAAACATACATTTTTGGAATATAACCAAGAGAGTCGAATAGACTTTTACAATCTGGAACGAGAAAATACTCGACATTGGTGGCGACACTCGACATTTGATTCTTTCTCGAAGATTTTCGCTATTATTTGTGCATTTTAAAGTTTTCATGGGTTTTGAAGTTGTGTTTTGATTTGGGTTAAAATATGTTTTTTATTTTAATTAGGTTTAAAGGTTCAATTTTATGCAGGCTTTGTTTTATTTAGGGTTCAATTTCTAATTAGGGTTTTGATTTCTAGTTAGGATTTGAGTTAGGTTTCGAGTTTGATTTAGGATTTTATTTGTGATTGGTTTATACGAGGTTTCCATTCAGATTTTCATATGCAAATGTTTTTGTGAGGGTTTGAGCATTTTAATGGGATAGTCGTTATTCGAATCAACTAATTGAATATCTTAATGAAATGTTACGGTTTTTTAACAACTCTAATGTTTATGTTTTTATTTCAACCAATTAGATAAAATCAGCATAAACTTCCACGTGGATGGAATGATGATCACAATAAACAGACATGCTCTGAACAAAGGTGGGTTTTTGTTGAAGGGTAAAATTTCATCTTGATTTCTTATCTTGGTTTTGTTTGAAGAATTTGTATGTTCCCGTAAAATTATGTCACCAATACATAAAATATGGTATAAACTAACATACCAAATATTGGATGAGAAGTTTTTTGTGCGAGAAAATCCAGACTATAATATATGAGATATGTTCAACTGCAAAAAGAAGGAGGTGAACTTGATATATACTGAGCATATGCTGTCAAAGCCAATTTTGGTTCCTTGTAGTGGGTTGAATAGTTATGAAAATGACGGTTTAGGATATTTACTATCTTTAGTAGTTAAAGAAGAAGTCATTGATTAAAATGTGAAGGATTGAGGTGATGGGGAAGTTGCTTATCAAATGTAGAGGATGAAGATGATAATTTAAATGATGATTTAGATAAAGAATACGAGGTTGGTAATGAGAATGTTAATGAGAGTTTTGATGGTGATTTTGTGTTGGATAAGAGGTTTTAAATGAGAATGGGGATATGGGTTCCTGGGAGGAAGAATGTAGATTTTTGTGATGTGGTTGATGAAGTGGAGGAAGATGAGTACGAAAGTGATGCTGAGTATGATGACAAAGATGATGTGTATCTAAGAACACCAATGATCACGAATGATAAGTGACAAAGTTTGAAAAAATACTTAAGAAGACACACCGATCAAGAAATATAAGCCTTAATAACAAATTTCTTTGTTTCGATAAGAATTTTAAGAGTTTAGAGATATGTTATTATTCTACGTTACTCTGTTTAAAATGTTAATAACAAGGTTAGCGAGTAATAATATTACTACAAAATGCTAGATAGATAGTATATTGTTCGGTGGATAAGATGAACAATACTTGGAGGATTAAAAGGTACAATTCGGAGCTCAATCATCTACCTAGTGGCCATGAATTAATGTTGTCACTAAAGCACATTGCAACATTTTTGACATATATCATAAGGAGAAAACCAAATTATCCGGCAACATAAATGAATTTTGAAATTAAGTCGCAGTGGAATTTGGTTGTCCCGCTTTTAAAATGTTTTAAGGTACGGTGTATTGCATGGATATGGTGAAGGAATTAGAATGTGCAATTTAGTAAATTTTGGGTTACGAGTGTGAGCTGCTTAGATCCAATCCAATGCATCGATATCACTGGAACAATTACTGATGACGAAGAAGAACTATTTTGATAGACTCTACATCTATTTTGATGTTTTGTGTCAAAGTTGGATGCAATATTTTCGTCTTGTTATTGGATTGGACGAATATTTCTTAAATAAGATTTTAAAGGTGAATTGTTGGCGACTATTGGTAGGGATGTTGATATCTATATATATCATGTCGCGTGGATTGTAGGTAGATTTGAAATCAATGAAACTTCATTTTTTCTAGGCTGGCTAGGGATATTTTTTTTTCTCTATAGATTAAGGGATATTAGATAGAGGTTGGCTTAAAAGGAGCTCCCAGGTTGTTCGAAAGTTAAAGATGGAATTAGATCTCGGGGATGGACACAAATTAATTGTGCTTTCTGACAAACAAAAGGTCTAATTTAATCATCATTCATTTTTATTTAAGTTTTTGATTTAGTGTTTTTTAAGTGATTATAAATGCAAAAGGTCTGACTTATTCATCATTTCTTTATTTCAGAGTTTCATAAATACAATAGAAAAAAAATTGGCATCTACAGAACATCATATGTGTGCCGGAGATATATATATATATATATATATATATATATGCTAATTGGAAGCAAATGTTTAAGGACATGGCGGTCAAAGTGCTTTTTTGGAGGATTGCTTGAAGTTGCCATGAAGATGATTATTCACAACATATGGAAGTAATCAAGTAAAGAAAATCTAATGCATATGAAGCCCTTCCCTATTTACAAACCAAAAAGTATGGTGTGAAAGGGTTTTAAAATCATAATCGCAATAGATTGATGTCCATATCAATCTGTCTGAGAGTTGTAATCGGAAAATCAGTTAGGCAAGACTTAGACTAGTTATTGATATGGTAGAAGAAATATGAAGACAATCTATATTATACATCGAAAAAAGGTGAAATAATATGCAAAGTGTACTGATGAGTTTAGATCAAAAGTGACGATGGAGTTATAAATGGCAAGAGAATGGAATAGACGATTTACTATGATATCAACTGGCCACAAGATCCTGAGGCATTAATAACTTTCTGTTTTATATGTTTTATGTTTTTGTTTAATGTGTTTTAATTTTTTGTTTTATGTTTTATGGATTTAACAATTTCTGGTTTGCTTTTTTAGTACGAAATTTTTGTTTTCGTTATGACATAGAACTAAATGCTAGAAATTGCACGTGTTGATATTGGAATTTGATGAGGCTACCATATAACCATATATTATGTGTTATAAACGGGTAAAAATATAATATTTTTGGGACACAACTTTCTGTTTGATGTGTTTAACATTGTGCTTTATATATCTTGAATACATCGTGCTTAACATTGTGTTTTATATTTTAGCTACATTGTGTTATTGTGTTTTAGGTATGTACTGAAATATTATTCGAAGTCGAGATGAGAAACATTATATAGAGAAAAATTATTTCCTATAAATGAAAAACCATAGTTAGAAAGTTATTTAAGGAATCCCATCAGTGTGTATGAACAACGAAGCATGCCTAGGCGACCCAAAAAATACCATCGACAGAAGGATACCATTTAGAGATGTCAATTTGGGTTGGGTTTAGCGGGTTAACCCAACCCAACCCATTTAAAATATAGATGAGTTCTTAATAAATGGGTATAAATCTATATGGGTTTATTGGGTATAAAGCCCATAGACATTAAGTTTAATGAGTTTTGTCCATTTAACCCATTAAGCCCATATATCATTAACTTCAAATTCACCGTCATTCTGACTATCCGATTTTAACCAATATTTTACCCGATTTTTATTTGAATTTTAACCCGATTTCACTTAATTCATCGAATTTCAAATCGTCACACAATTTTAACCCGATTTCACCCAATTTTAACTCGATGTAACTCAATTTCTCCCGATTTCACCTAATTACTCGATTTCACCTACTTTAAACCCTATTTCACCTAATTTTAACTCGTTTTCACCTAATTTAATCGAATTTCAAATCGTCACTCAATTTTAACCCGATTTCACTCAATTTTAACTCGATTTAACTCAACTTCTCTCGATTTCACCTAATTACTCGATTTCACCTACATTCAACCCTATTTCATCCAATTTTAACTCGATTTCACCCAATTTTAACCCGATTTCACCTCATCTTAACTCAATTTCACCGAATATCAAACCAATTTTAAATTGATTTTACCAATTTTAGCTTGATTTCACCGTTTTAACCCGATTTTACCCAATTTAAATCGATTTCATCCAATTTCACCGGATTTCAAATTTATATCACCCAGTTTTAACCCTATTTCAACTCGATTTCATCACATTTCACCGAATTTCAACATGATTTCATCCAATTTTGACTCAATTCCACCCAATTTTACCCAATTTTTAACTCGATTTCATCCAATTTTATTTAGTTGAAATTCAATGATATTGGGTAAAATCGGGTTGAAATTCGGTGACATTGAGTGAAATCGAGTTAAAATTTGGTGAAATCAGGTTAAATTGGGTGAGATCGACTTAGAATTTTGTGAAATTGGTTTAAAATTAGATGAAATCGAGGCAAATTGGATGAAATCGGGTTGAAATTCGGTGAAATCGGGTTAAAATTCGGTAAAATTGGATGAAGTCGAGTTAAAATTGTATGAAATTAGGTTAAAATTCGGTGAATTTAGATGAAATCGAGTTAAAATAGGGGGAAATCAGTTTCATAAATTATTGTTTTGAGTATCGAAATATTAATTATAATATCTATCATATGTAAATATATATCATAAATGTTAGGGACGGCCACCATCTGTCCCAATTTTAGGGACGACCACCATCCGTCCCCAATTTTTAGGGACGACCATCATACGTCCCCAAATTCCTAGTCCTATTTTGGTCCTATTTTTTAGGGACCGTTTGCAGACTGAAATTTCCGTCCTTAAATGCGAACCGTTTGCGAACTGAATTTTACATCCTTAATTGGGGACAGATGACATTTGACGACGCGCGTTTGCGGACTACCGCTGGTCGTCTCTAATCCGTCCCTAAATAGGTTTAGGGACGGATTATTCAGTCCCTAAATCGTAATTTTCTTGTAGTGAAACAATAAAAATATATATACAAAATATTAATTATTTCACCCAATTATACTATAAAACCCATTTAATTTTAATGGGTTGGATACAACCCAACCCATTGACATCCATAATACCCATTAGTCTCCTCAAAATATACATTTCAATGTTTACCTCTTATGTTGAACATCGAAAGAAAGCTCTCCCTGTATTGTTTTGTGTTCTTAATGTCCATATTGATATAGTACCTCCCTATTAACATTGATTTCGTAACCTCTCCACTTACGAAATTCATTTTGATGTGATTTTTAATTAAAAAATATACTACTTCTAACACCATGTGGTATATTATCCATCTTCACAAATAATGCTGAGTAGTTAGTTCGGTTTCATATGAAGTAAGGTGTACCCAAATCAAAAATTTCGGTTCGATTTTATTTAAACAATATGTGATGTCACCCACAAATTTTGGTTCTCAACTACATATTTGAAAAAAGAATCCAATAATTACATTGTATCGAACCCCTAAATCAAAATAGTGGATCTTTAATCAAAACATCAAACCCTAAACCAAATTATCTGATCCTAAATAATTTTGAACCTTAAATCAAACCATTATATCAAATTGGATAAAAAAAAATTGAACATTAATTCTATTGATGACCACAAATTGAACCACTACATTAAACTGAACCAATTTATTAATTACATTGAATTGGCGTACCTCTCGAACTAAGGAGGACCACTAAAATGCCGTCGATGACCACTTTCACTATCACCGATGACCATTGCGCGACTCGCTGCCATTGACAAAGAAGTCACTTGCCACCAGTAACCAAGAAACTACACGAGGACGTCGGGTATCCTCTTGTTTTTGTTTGCCAAAGTGTTGTCTAGATTATATTAGAAAAATGTATGTTTAGTTTTACTTTACTTTTTTTATTAATTTTAAACGTCAATTAGCGATTTTAATTAAAATATCAATAACTTTTTTTTACTTTGACTTTTTTGGGATGATATGGTTATCTACGTGGCATCCATGTCATCGAGCTTTAATAAAAATAAAACAAATTTGATAGGGTTAACGATTGTTTATTGATTTGAAAATATTTTTTAAATTCATACATTGTTATATTTGCTCATACACGGACGAATATATATGCCATAGTCCCCCAAAAATCATTGGTGGACTATTTTAGTGGTAAGTTACAATAAATTCTGTAAGAATTAGAAAGGATGTCAGTTGGAATTTTTGAAAAAAACAATAAAAAATAAAAATATTTTTAAAACTAAAAAGTTTTTGATTAAAATATTAAAATATTTTACAAAAAACATTAAAATTAAAACTATATCCTATTATAAATCATTAAGATCAGTTGCGTCCATATCATCTCCGCCACGATCATCACCACCTCTAGACGGAGTTGCATCCGAATCGAGACCCGGTTCTTGCTGCGGTGTTGATCCCCTCACCTGGCCGGACATCAATTCAATGACGATCTCCAAGTGTTTTATTTGAGATGTTTTTCGCGCCACTTGAGCTCGAGTTTCTCGAAGTTGTGTTTCGAGATCTTCGATCCGCCGTTGTTGCGAAAAACTCTTTTGCACTGCGGGAGGTACCGTCGTGACGTCCTTGATGATATCCTTTTGAAGCGCCCCGAGACCGTATAGACGTCCCTTATACGGTCTCACCGACTACAAGACAAATAAAAGTAACGTTAGATTTTCACAAATTATTTGATTAATAATTTAGAAATAAAATAATAACCTTTTACCTCTAAATAAATTTGGTCATTTTGTAAAGGACTGAGGTCGTCGGGGCTTGAACCGCAAGCCTGAGATTGCTGTGTGATTTTCTCCGTCACAGCTCTCACGGTTCGCGCCGCTCAAGGATTGACGAGTTCCGGTTCGTCGGCCTCTTCCCCGACAATCGACTTCTTCTTTGCGTGGGTTTCTAATACCACTTCAAGAAGAGTCGGTTCTCTTCCCATCCGTTGCATCTACAATATAAAATAAATGTTGTTAGATAAATATTTAAGTAAACAAAAAATCTAAATAATTAAAATTTTACCAATTCTTTTTTTCTTTTTGTGAAGGATTTTGATCCCGAAGTATGGCGATGCGGGCCATCTCCAGGAACCTTCTCACCGTAGCGATTTTGTTTGGCCTTCTCGCTCTTGGCCTTGAATTCCGCGGACTCCCAGTGCTCAATCATTTTGTTGAAGACCGTTTCGGTTGCCCATCTCGGTTTGCTGTTGTTGGCGTAGTAGTTGCGCTTTGCACCGTTCATCATTAGGCGCATCCGAACCTGCATGTCGTGCATCCATGTTGTGTAGATGCGCGTTGTATGAGTTCTCCGCCCTCTGTATGAACGTTGCAAACAAAGTTATAAAATTATTAGTTTTCAAATATATATATATAATTATAAAATTGAAATATAATTAAAAAAACTTACAATAAAAGTGCGCCACCATCACTGGCGCACAACTTCGGGCGTAATTTACCAGGAATAGTAGAGATCGTCCTATAAGGACCCTTGGATGATGTTGTTGTTGGTGTGTTTTAATACATCATCCTCATGAAACCTACATATCAAAAATAAAAAGTTAGATAATATTTATGAAATATAATATACAAATCAAAATAATTAGATACTATTTACCATAACGTCCTAGGAGCACGTTTTGGATCGATGATCGGAAGGGTTGGACGCCCATCGAAATCATCGATCAACGCATCGATGTCTACCATATCACCCTCATCAACAAATATCGGCGGCGCCGATACTAGAGACCGAGGACGATATGGTGGTGGTCGCGGCAAGAGAGGCGCTCCCGCGGAACCAACAAATAAACCACCCTATCCAATGAAACGTCTCGGTCTCATTGTTTCTATAATTTTCGAATAGTTCGTGTGTGATATGTGAATTTTAGAGAAGGTTTTTGTGTTTGAAGGTTGTTGAAATAAGAACAGTTCCATCACACTATATATATCGAAATTTCCAACGGGCATTCGTTGGAAATCCCAACGGATGCCCGTTGGAAAACACGTCATCACAACGGAAGGAGTAAATTGACGCGATGTTTCGCATTCCCAAGGCGACGGAAGGATAAATGGCGGATCGTTTGCCTTTCCAACGGATGACCGTTGGAAAGCTTGCAAAAACGGTTGGGAAAGCTGCAATTTCTGCAGTCATCATTACGCTTTCCAACGGTCATCCGTTGGAATTCCAACGGATGCCCGTTGCAAAGGCGACACGTGGCGTCAATTTACAGCTTGTTTTCCAACGGTCATCCGTTGGCAATTCCCAATGGATGACCGTTAGAAATATTGAAAATTCAGACATTTTTTCTAAGTGTCGGAGGCGAGTTCGTGTTTCAACGGACAACCGTTAATATTTTCAACGGGCAACCGTTAATATTTTCAACATTGGTATTAGATTATTTTAATTTGTTATACATCAAACATCGTTTATATAACATGTTCAATTGTATTAACATTTCGATTATTCGATTACACATCATACTTCAAAGATCAAACATGGTTCATGGACGTTATACGTCATTTACATTACACATCATATACATTTATTACACATAGTAAACATTATTGTATTTATATTTCTTCTTCAGTAGATTCATCGATGGACGAGTCGTCCTTCGCTTGTTCATTGAATTCATCGTCGTTTTCATCTTCAGCATCTTCCGGTTCAACGTCTTCATAATCGCGTATGAGTTCTCCGTCTATGTCATTCCTCGCAAGAATCTCCTCGCGATATGTTACAATTAAACGAATCGGCTGTGGATGATCGGGTTGCAACGGATCTTCTTTGTCATCAGAGCTTATGATCCCTCGTGGCTTGATCTTTACTACGGCCCACCACTCCTCTCTTCGACGTTTCAATGTTGTTGGATATTGCACGTAACATACTTGATCTGCTTTATCTATTGTGATGAATGGATCATATTTACCATATTGTCGTGCTGGGTTGACGTCAATTCCTCCCCAACGGTTTTTTCGTATTCCACGTCCTACGGTTGGGTCAAACCACTGACATTTAAAAAGCATAACCTTCAACCCAATGAGACCGGAATATTCCAGTTTTATGATTTGGTGCAAAATATTGTAGAAGTTATCGCCCTCTATATCACTATTAACGCAAACGCCATAGTTGTATGTGCTTCTATGTTTTCCATGTTCGTACGTGTGGAACGTGTAGCCACGAGTAAACAAGATTGGCCAACACATGACATTTCGTGCGAGACCATTAGCCAAATCTTTTATCCATGTAGGAAGTCTTTCATCAGAACATTTCACCTGTATGTATAAAAAACAAATTAATACTCTTATATATATAAAGATTGAAATTATAATATGTACCATGTACGTACCTTTCGAACGGTAATAACTCTTGCCAATTAAGTAGTATATATGTGTGGACATGATTATACTCCTCTGGTGTTAACCAATATTCATCGGATTTTCCTCCTGTACGTCCAATCGGTGTAAACAGCTCAGGAATTGTGTCAAACTGCGGATTATATTGATACAGATAATTTGTGTGATCATCCGCTGCACGTCGCTCTTTCGTCTGAATATGCGACTCGAAATAAAATGAGCTGGAATATGTGATTTCTTCCAGCAAGTATTGTTTTACAATAGATCCTTCGACCGCTGCTTTATTTTTTTGCTTTTTTCTTTAAATGAAAGAAGAACCTTTCGAAAGGATACATCCATTTGAATTGAACTGGCCCACCGAGTATTGCCTCATCTGGTAAATGTATTGACAAATGCTCCATGACATCGAAGAGTGAAGGCGGAAAAACTTTTTCCAATGCACATAATACTTCAGAGATATTGTTTTTCATTACTTCCAAGTCATCATCTTTTAAATTCCTCGAACATATATCTCTGAAAAATATGCTGCTTCCGCATAACACATCGTGAACATTCCGTGGTAAGAGCTCAGAAAATGCGATTGGAATGAGCCGCTGCATGAAAACGTGAGAATCGTGACTTTTCAATCCAATCAGCCTCAAACCGACAATATCCACACACTGAGCAATGTTCGATGCATATCCATCGGGAAACTTAACGCCCTCTTTTAACCACTTTAATAATGTTGTTTTCGCCGGACCAGACAATTTGAATACCGGGATAGGTGACCTTCCATCTCGTAATTCCAACTCAGATCGTCGGCATATTGACTTCACATCTTTTCTTGATTGTATATTATCCTTGGTTTTACCCTTCACATTCAAAACAGTATTTATGATGTTATCGAAAAAGTTCTTCTCGATATGCATAACATCTAAATTATGACGTAATATCAATGATTTCCAGTATGGTAGTTCCCAAAAGATACTACGCTTATACCGGTTATGCCATTCAGCTTGACCTTTTGGTTTACGATGCCCACGATCTCCACTTGTAAATCCTCCATTGTGTTCAATCTTTCGTAAAGGATTTGTGTTCTGGTTTGCATGCACGATGCCTCTTCTTTTTGTACCACGATCTTCCGAAAATGTTTTTTATCTTTTCGGAAAGCATGACCACGAGGAAGAAATCTTCTTTGACAATCAAACCAACATGGTTTCTTACCATGTACTAGTCGAAATGAATCTGTATCCTTCATACAATAAGGATATGCTAATCTTCCGTGTGTGCTCCATCTAGATAACATTCCATACACAGGAAAATCGTTAATTGTCCACAACAAGACCGCTTCCATGCAATTTTCAGCAACATTGTAGTCTGTTTTAATACTCATCAATCTTGAAGATAAAGATAAACGAGACTGATCTTCATGACCTTCATATATAGGTTGTTTCGGCATCACTTCATGCGTTTGTTCATTAACAACTCCAGGAAAAGTATCTGACATTTTCAAACACATCTCGGGAGGCAAATTATACGGGGACAAAATCACCGGCCACAGAGAATAGTGGCTTCCAGATTGTCCATAGGGACTAAAACCATCCGTGCACAGGCAAAGATAAACATTTCTC
>CM071874.1:32743547-32872253 GCA_036759665.1 Gynandropsis gynandra
CACGTTCTTGACACAAAGGCTGCATCGATGCAAAACTCATGAATTGCTCTAACCCGTGTAAGAATTCTTGCGTAATCTCTTCGGTTACAGGATCTTTTCTTCTATACATCCACTCTCTTGATCTATATATATTTTGATTTGAAGACGACGACATTTTTTTGAAAATGTTTTTGTTATTGATGGTTTGATGCACTCTTTTGTATGATCTAAATAGTTAACGTTCCAACGGACATCCGTTGGAAATCGCAACGGATACCCGTTGGAGGTTCACGTGAATTTATTTAAACCGTTGGCCTCGAAATTCAGAAAATCAACGGTCATTCGTTGCCATTTCTAACGGGCATCCGTTGCAACGGACGACCGTTGGAATGTTTTCTAACGGAACATCCAACGGACATTGCCAACGGATGGTTTCCGTTGCCATCCGTTAAAATTTGCGATGGATTTCCAACGGCTAATCCAACGGAGGTGTTTCGTTACAAATCCGTTGCAATTTGCAACGGATTTGTAACGGATTTCTGCCCGTTGCAATTTCACCACATCCATTGCAATCCGTTGGTTCTCGTTTCCAACGGACGAATCCGTTGCCCCGTCCGTTGGAAATTCCGTGTTTTTTGTAGTGGAACAATTATTCGACAATTGAGAGACTTTGTGTTTCTTCTCTTATGAAACAAAAATATTTTTATCTTTTGTTTATATGTTCATTGGAGACCACAACCCATGTATTTATAGAAATACAACTTTAGTTATTTCTAATTTAACCCCTCAACAAATTAGAAATTACGAATTGGTTTCTACACTTTTAATTCATAACAATTACACCGATTAGCCATAAATTACTATACAAGATGAATTTAGTTTTGGCTAATAATATAATGACACCATACATTTAAATTATACATATATGGCTCCAAAATTCCTTACAATCTCCCACTGGGCCATATGTGTATCTGAAGAAATGTATGTACTGTATGAGCTCAAATGTCACCATCAAACCTTAGAGTATAAACAATTTCGTCCATTAACCATAACAAATATAGAATCATGGCGGCTTTCACTACACTTTTCGTAATTAAACCTTCCATGGTTACTAAATCTGATATGATGAAATGACATAAATCTTGTTATGAACGTGTAGCATGAAAATCACATGGATGTTATCTACACATGTCGATTTTCAACTCGTCCTACTTAAGTGAGATCACTGAATAACTTTATTGTATAGAGTGAAATAAACACAATATTACTTTATTTCTGATCAGAAAATGTATATATATTTAAACATAGAACACAAATACAAAATAGATAGAAAACTCCCACTAAACAATAGAATCCTTAAATCTTGAAACACCCATTTGAGCAGTATGCTCATGAAAGACCTTGGGTGGAATACCCTAGTAAGAGGATCCGCTATCATGGAATTTGTCCCAATGTGCTCTATGAAAATTTGTCCACTCTGAACCCTTTCTTTTACAAATAGAAACTTAATATCGATATGTTTCGATTTTGTTGAGCTCCTGTTGTCACAATATATCTTTAATGGTCGTTCTATACCATTTACAATCTGCAGTCCTGTGACAAAGTTTCTCAGCCAAATTCCTTGATTTGATGCCTCAAAACAAGCTATGAATTCTGCAGCCATGGTTGATGATGCTATGAGTGTCTGTTTGGCACTTCGCCATGAAATAGCTCCACTAGCCAATAAATAGATGTAGCTCGAAGTAGATCTCATACTTTCTTGACATCGAGCAAAATCAGAGTCAAAATACCCAATGATCTCCAAATGATTTGATCTCTGATAAGTGAGCATGTAATCTTTTGTTCTCTTTAAATACCGCGGGACTCTTTTGGCTGCTTTCCAATGTTGCATGCCTAGATTGCTTGGGTATCTACCTAACACACCAACAATGTATGCAACACCTGGACATGTATACACTTCAGCATACATTAGGCTCCTAACTGTTGATGCATAAGGAACCTTCTGCATCTCCTGAATTTCAAGATTATTTTTAGGACACTAATTGATACTAAATTTGTCCCCTTTATCGACCAAAGTGTTTCCTAGTTTACTATCTTGCATGCCAAATCTTTAAAGTATTTTATCGATATAGCTCCTTTGTGATAAACCGAGAATAATATGGGTACGATCCTGATGGATTTGAATTCCTAAGACAAAGGAGACGTCACCAAGATCTTTCATTTCAAAATTTTCTTAAAGAAATCTCTTGGTTTCCTATAATATGTCTATATCATTAGTGACAAGTAATATGTCATCTACATATAAAAACCAGGAAAAGGAATTTGCTCCCACTGAACTTGTAATACATATAACCATCTACAAGATTCACTTCAAAACCAAATGAGATAATCACTTGATGAAATTTGTGGTACCACCGACGATATGCTTGTTTGAGCCCATATATGGATTTTGTCAATTTACAAACCATTTTGTTCGGATCTCTTGATACGAAGTTTTCTGGTTGTTTCATGTAAATTGTTTCTTTAATGTCTCCATTGAGAAACGCTGTTTTGATATCCATTTGATGAAGCTCTAAATCATAATGTGCAATAAGAGCCATGATTGTTCTAAAAGAGTCTTTTGATGAAACTGCAGAAAACGTCTCTTTATAGTCAATCCCTTCCTTTTGAGTATATCCTTTAGCTACAAGACGAGTTTTATACTTATCCACATTACCTTTAGAACCCCACATGGTTTTAAATATCCATTTGCAACCAATGAGTTTCTTACCTTCTGGTAAAGGGACTAATTCCCAAACTTTCTTGCATAGATTTATACTCTTCATTCATTGCCTCAATTCACTTTTTCAAGTTAGAACTACTAATAGCTTGATGGACATTGATTGGATCATCATCCACTAAACTATTATTTTCCTCATGTTCTTGAGGAAACACTATATAATCATTTGAAATAGCGCTCCTTCTCTCTCTAGTAGATTGTATTAAAGGAAATTGATCTTGTTGCTCAAGTTGTTGAGTTTGATCTTCATGAACAATGTCAGATTGAGGATCCAAATTTGTTTCATCTGAAACCGTTATACAAATAGGTTCAGGAACTGAAACCAAGCCTTCCTCAAAGACAATATTCCTAACTTTATTTCTCCCACCAAACTCAATAGCCTGAAAGAACGTAGCAGTTCCCGTCTCAAAAATTGACCTTAATTTAGGGTCATAAAATTTGTAACCTCTCGATCGCTCAGAGTAACCAGTAAAGTAAATACTAACTGTTCGGGGTTCCAGTTTCTTTTCATGTGGCTTGTAAGGCCTTGCCTCAGTTGGACATCCCCATACATGAAGACGCTTCAAACTTGGTTTTCTACCAGTCCAAAGCTCATAAGGTGTTTTCGCAGTTGCCTTCGTTGGAACTCGATTAAGAACGTAAGCTGCAGTCTTTAGTGCCTCACCCCAAAGTGTTTCTGGTAAGGTTGAATGAATAATCATACTCCTTACCATATCCTTAAGTGTTCGGTTTCGTCTTTCAGCTATACCATTCATGCTAGGTGACCCCGGCATGGTGTACTGTGGGACAATTCCACACTCTTCTAGGAACTTAACAAAAGGTCCTAGACGTTGTTCACCCGAACCATCATATCGACCATAGTGTTTACCACCACGATCAAATATGACAGATTTAATTTTTTTCTTGAGTTGATTCTCAACTTCAGCTTTAAAAGCTTTGAACACATCCATCGACTGAGACTTTTCATGAATGAGATATAAGTATACATATCGAGAGTAATCTTCTATGAATGATATAAAATATTCCTGACCATTCCATGATGGAGTTGGAAATGGCCCACAAATATCTATATGTATCAATTCTAGAACTTCTATATCTCTATATGCACCAATTCGCTTTTTCTTGGTCTGTTTACCTTTAATACATTCAACACAAACATCGTAAACTGTGAGGTCAACAGAATCTAGGATTCCATCCGACACTAGTCGTTCAACTCTATTTCTAGAGATGTGACCAAGACGTTTGTGCCATAGCATCCCTGAAGTGGCGTAATTAAGTTTACGCTTTATATCATGTGATTCAGAATTCAAACTTGTATGGTATGTTTCAAAAGTGTCAAACATATAAAGATTATCATAACCCGAAAGCGAACCTGTTCCAACAATATTTGAATTTAATGACAAAGTAAATTGATTGTTTTCAAATGAAAAAGAATAACCAAATTTGTCCAAATAAGAAACCGAAATCAAATTTCGTCTAAAAGACGGTACAACAAAAGTGTCCTTTAAATCCAAATAGTATCCAGTATGCATCAATAATCTAAAATGTGCAACTGCCTCCATTCCTATTGATTTGCCATTTCCCACATAAATGCATCTTTCAGCATCATTTGGCTTTCGGAAGCTTAGGTAACCCTGCATAGAAACACTGATGTTAGTAGTAGCACCAGAATCTAACCACTAAATGTTTCTTGACACTGAAGTTAAATTAACTTCAGAACATACCAAAGTAAGGAACATATCCTTTTTCACACCGAAAGCGTGATAAGCGGTACAGTCCTTCTTGACATGTCCAGATTTCTTACAGAAGAAACAATTGTTTTCAACCGTTTTCTACTTCTTTTTCTATGGAACCTTTGCAGCTTTATTCTTAGAACTTTCAAAGTTCTTTTTTTTGCCCTTTCCTTTAGAGGTATGAAGCATATGAGCACTTTCTATCTTTTGTTGTTTCATTCTCTTTTCCTCTTGTACACAATAAGAGATGAGCTCATTAAGAGACCATGACTCCTTTTGACAGTTGTAACTTATTTTAAATTGGTTAAACTGTAGAGGGAGAGAGTTCAAGACAAAATGCACAAGAACATCTTCTGAGAAGATGATCTTAAGAGTCTTGAGCTTTGAAACAATATTGGCCATATCCAAAATGTATTCCCTTATGCTTCCTTTACCATGATACCTCATGGTGCTAAAGTGGTACAATAACGTACTTATTTCAGTCTTATCGCTTTGTACAACATGCTTTTCAAGCTCAGTCAGGAAATCTTTGAGATTGACCTCTCCACTACCTGGAATGGTGCTCATAATGATCTGAAGACCAACGCGGTTTGAGTATTCCCATTTTTCATAAATTTTCTTCTCTTCGGAAGAATTTGAATCTAAAGGGGAAATTGGTGGCTCAATCCTTAATGCAAGGTCCAAATCCATGCACCCTAGAACTATCTTGACCTTACCTTTCCACTCCTTAAAATTGGAACCAATAAGGACTGGAATCATACCTATGTTGGTAGATACCGCAACAAGATTAACTGAAAAGAGAATATATGATAATATGATAAATGAAATCAATCAACTATTATAATCAAAATTGTACAAATATAAATCAAGATACCAAGTACAACATCAATATCAAGTCTTTGGACAATAATATCAACAACTAGTGGTATTCTTGATGTAATGATCAAACAATGATAATTAGACATGAATAATAAATCTATCTTTGGACCGATTTATTATTACATGTCAAACCATATTATTATCATATATTTACCATCACAAATATATATGAAATTCGGCCAAATATGAACCTACCTTTGGGTCGATTAATATTCGCATGATATTCACATATATAACATTCAATACTTTTTCATATGAAATATTCACAATAGAGAACACTTTGGTGTCATATTGCTTCAATTAAAAATTTAAAATATTGAATCTATACAACATTGAAATTATGATACAAATGTCGATTGAAACTAAAACACTATCGAGAATACGATAACACAATATATATGTCATAAGAATAAGAGCATGCGTTATCATTAATGAAAATTGTGCTTGGCCTAGTGACTATGTTTTCCTTAAAACCAATACCATAACATATCATGGGTCTGACTCCGAAGAGAAGGCATTTACTCTCTATTTGCTCATTTTTTTAAATATCAAAACTCACCGTTTCAATTATTATTATTATTATTATTATTATTATTATTATTATTATTATTATTATTATTGTTGTTGTTGTTGTTGTTGTTTTTTAAATAATAAAACAGAAGTATATACATACATACATACATACGTATGTATCTCCTTCTTCCTCGTTTAAAACAGTAAATCGAAAAAAGAAAAAAAAAACAGAAATTCAAGAGTCACAGAAATGGTAAAATTCAAAACAATCACCCACGAAATTGTCATTTTACACGAAATGTTATCATACAAAACGTTACCATAGATGAAACGTTGTGACTTTTTCCGGCACCGTTTCATCAAAACTTTCATTAACCTCTTACACCCATTTTCGTCACTATTTCGACAATGAACATCATCGACGGCGTTCAATAACACAGTCAAACGACCAAATCTCACTGTCCAACCATAATGACAGTGAAAAAATTACGTTCGAGTGATGGTGAAAATCAATTTTTTTCGGTACGTTATTCGACGGAAAAAACACACCAAAACAAAGACGGTGTTGGTCCGTCGAGACGCATCTCAGTATGGCGAAGGTGTTTGGGTCTCGTCAAAACAGAAATTGGGTTTTCAGGTATGAAATTCGGTTTTGCTTTTGGAAAGGGAGATACATACATAATATATATCTATATATGTGTAAACGAAAACATGTTATAAATATAAATCCGCGCATTATTTCGTTGAATACTGCGCTTGGCCTAGTGGCTAGCGTCCCTATGTGACTATCAGCAAGCAAACGAGTTCAAATCCTGATAGGTTGAAGATTCAAGTTATGCAAATCAGATGATAAAAATCAAATTGCATAAACTTTAACAAATAAAAAAATTTGATCCACAATTATTTTATTTGTTATACATAAGATTTTATGTTCATAAACAATGATACGTATAACAAAAAAAAAAGAAAAAAATCATGATTTCTTTATAATTCTACATGCTCTAATACCAATTGTAAGAATTAGAAAGTATACAAAAATTTGTGGAAGCGTACCTTTATCCATAGAGGATACCGAAGAACTTCGGATTGAATCTTCCAACGAACAATTATTCGACAATTGAGAGACCTTTTGTTTCTTCTCTTATGAAACAAAAATATTTTTATCTTTTGTCTATATGTTCATCGGAGACCACAATCCATGTACTTATAGAAACACAACTTTAATTATTTCTAATTTAGTCCCTCAACAAATTAGAAATTACAAATTGGTTTCTACACTTTTAATCATAACAATTACACCCTTTAGCCATAAATTACTATGTAATATCACTTTAGTTTTGGCTAATAATATAATGGTACCATACATTTAATTATACATATATGGCTCCATAATTCCTTACAAATTCAACTGTATTAGTAAATAATTATATTTAATTTGTTTTAATTATTTTTTAAATTTTTGTATTTATCAAGAATGATATCTAAACCTCAATACCATCAATAAAAGAATCTAGTAACAGAAGCATCTAAATCTCTAATGACGAAGGAAAAGGAGATTTGATTCTACGATCCCATTTCAAGAAGTGCTCTCCGGACATAAACTATTGCATAAACTAATCGACTAACTTTAAGATTATATGTGGTTCTTTTACCTGACACACACACGCACATATATATATATATATATATATATATAAATAATTGGAAATAAGCAAATTGAAGTTATATAGTGTTTTTCCATATTTATATATTTCTTAGTTTATACATTCATTATGGTTCAATTTTTATTGGGATAAACATCATTTTCTTATATGTTATAATCTTGATAATTATTATAATTCATTTTATAACCTATATTTATAATTTTAATATATTTTTAATCATATTTTAAATAATTATTATATAAATATTTTGGTTGAGTATAAAAAAAATAAATTGCTATAATCTTAACATATTTATACATATAATTTTTCAATATTAAAATATATTATGTGTTTTCCTTATTCGTATAATACAACAATTTTATATAGGTTGAAAATATATCAATTATATTTTTTCACTAATCAAATATTACTTTTAAAGTTATTTGATAAGAATGGAATTTTACATATTTGTCTAAAATTTGACTAATAATTATTCTGAAAATATATAAGAGTATATGTTTTATAAACAAAATAATAATAATTGAAAATAGTTTTAGCTAGTTTAAAAAACGTTAGTAAAATTACTCCTACTACTTTTAACTTTATAAAAAAAATCCTGAACTATGATTTTTAAGAAAAAAAACATGACAAATCTGCATTTTTTTTCTTAGAAAACAGAGTTTATGGGTTTTTTTATAAAATTAAAAATAGAAAGTTTAATTTTATTAAAAGTTATTTTCAGAGTTTTTTTGGGTTTATCCCTTTTATTTATTATAGAGAATGACATCAAAATTATCTACAACCAAATATAAAATTTAATTAAAATAAATTTATCTACATAAATAGTTGAAAAAACACGTAATTACTTTTCAATATAATTAAAAAAAGGTAGCAGTAGAATTTAAAGACGGAATAAATTTTGTGTTTATTCGTGTGCACCTGTTATTTAAAATTATCATTTATTATAATTTTTTGTGTTAAATAAATATTTTTTCTACTAATAATAATTAAAATTCTAATATCTTCAATATATTTCATTTTAGAGTATCAATTTCTAGGGCTGAGCGAAGTATTCAAAGTATTCGTACTTGATCCATATTCAAGCCGAAAATTTAAATATTTGATGACATAAATACAAATACAAATATTACAAATCAAATATTCGACAAATAAAAATACAAATGCAAATAGTAGAATTAATTATCCAAACTATTCACATCCATAAATACTAAACAAAACATTTATTTATTATGTAAATACATATATTAAAAAAATTGATGTTAATGATCAAATTATAAATAAAAATATTATTAATCTTATTTTAACACTCATTATATAAATATATAAATATGGAATATATTTTTAATTGATAGACTAAAATATCAAATACATTAAAATAACTAATATTGTTGAAGCTTTAATTTGTACTCAAGATTGGATTCTAATCCAAATAGGTTGGAGATTAGATCACTTTTATGCAAGTTTTATTTTAATGTATTAATTTGATAATCTAACAATTTGTTTCATTGTTTTAGATGAATTGACGATATTAATAGAATTATCGGCAAGACTAGATTTAAATAACTGATTTGGAGATGGATGTGAAGATTTCATGTTTTGTTTTATTTATATTATGTATCTTTGTGTTTTGTGTGATTTGAATTTTAGTTTTAAATTATATTTGATGATTATTCGTTTTTTATTAAAATCTTTTTTTATATTTTTTACATTAAAAACATTTAGGTTCGAATACGGATATCCATCAGATATCATATTTACAAATATCTGAGTTTGCAAATACAAATAAAAATAGTAAATCCTGATATTCGTCGAATACAAATGAAAATACAAATAATCGGATATTCGTGAATATTCGTTATTTGACCACCCCTAGAAATTTCTCAGATTATTATAAAATATAAAAAACGTTTATTTATCTAAAAACGTACAAACTAAAATTATTCAAGAATATCATAAATAATCTATAACTATATAAAACATATTTAATAAATTAAAATTAATTGTATAAATTTTACTCAAATATAATTATAAACGTATATATTGAAATGAAAATTTACATTTCAAATATTTATTGATATAAAATTATATGTTTATATGTATTAAACCTCTAGAACTTTTATTTTGTTATATTACTTATGTCACATTTTATGTAACAAAACACATAATTTTAATATTAAATATTATTTATATATTAAAATTTTTCTTTAACCCACGCATCGCGCGAGTTACTATTTCTAGTGAATGGTATTTCTAAATTTATGCGGTTTATTATGCATATATATATATATAATAACATTAAACACCATTATACTGATTACTTTCATCAATTATGTTTCGATACTAGTGGAACACATAACCATCACGTAGATTGTCCAACAATCTTCGACGATACCTAATCACTCGTTGGTGTGTGATCTCTTATTTTTAACACTAAGCTCATAGCTAATTAGTCTCACTAATTGTCTAATCGAGACCGATGTCTAGCAACATTCCTCAATGGCTAGAAAACATGATTAAACATCCTTTATTCCAATGAATCGTAGTATTTCCTTTTGTTATTCTAGCTTCGAATAAACTTAGGGTATGGTTTGACTATCAAACCCTAATAGATTACTAACTCTGCTTCATGTCTATCGTAACCAACTGTCGAATGAATTCCAGAAACTTCTTTCTCTTATCATTCTCTTCCTTCGACCAAAGACTTCATCAACCGTTATGATCTATGAAAACCTATAGCTCAAACTCTTACCAAGAGTTGACGGATCTCATCTTGATCAAATATCTATTCCATAGAAAAATGATCATTTTTCAATATCTTTCCAACATGGGTTCTACTTCACAAGATGTACTGAATTAAAGAATGACAAATAACTTATTAATTACTCTTTTGACCTCAAATCCATGGAAAATTTGACATTTAGATTTTTTTAAGACTCGTATTGACAGATAAATGGTAATTCAACGATTACAAAATATCACTTTAGGCTAGTTCCACTATCACATCAGTACGTGAATCATCCATATATGTGATTTAATAAACGAGATCTACTAATTTCTGTTAGATAGAAATCATCACATGTATGTTGATTTATTCAGATAACCATGTTCATATTAGTCATCCCACAATCAAGAACATGATCCATATCATGATGTTGAGTTCCAATACTAATCATGGACAAATGCATATCTCACGAGCAATATATATATTATCATATGAAATAAAACAATGCCATATTATTAAATTAAAATGTTTAAACATCACACAAATGTATACTAATTCTAAATAATGTAGATCTTTTCAATTCCGTCAATCTTTGTTGTATTTTCTTCCGCTTTAAGTGCTATTCCTCGGTATGATTCTTTGCTAGTTGATCCTTGTTCCAGCTGCAACTCCATTTCATAGGCTGGCAATATTCCTATGATTTCTTTGAAGGGCGTTGTGTCAGTATTGAGTGACATGTTCATCGCTGCTTTTTGTGACAAGTTTTCTTGACAAGATTTTGTCTTCATAAGGTTGACCAAGAATATGTGCTTCATTGACCAAGGCATTCAATCTTCCACTAAACTCTTTCGCGATTTCATTCTCTTCCATTTCAATTTTTTCAAATTATTCGAGAATATCCAACCTTGATCTCTTCACATATTGATTGTTTCAAGCGTGTTCCAATCATCTTTTGTCGTTTCACACCCTTGTATTTGTTTGAATCCGTTCCTATCCATGGAAGTGAAAATTGTATCTAACGCCTTTGCATTATATGTTGACGATCTCTTCTCAGTCGTTGCCCATTGATCAAGCGATGTTTCTCCTTTTTTTCCTTTGTCATCGATCACCATGGGAGGATTCCATCCATACTTCAAGACCCCCATGCATCTTCGTCTATACCGCAAATGTTGGTTCTCATCTTAACCTTCCAATATCCATAATTGGAGAAGTTAAGCATTACGGGTTTGCAATACGAGTATAAGTCTCATGAACCTTCCATCTCTCTCTTAACTTGATCTCGAACGGATATGTAAGTTTAAATTCTTTGATCCATTTCTAGCTCTGTTAACAATTGAAAAAACTAAAGAGTAGATGGACAAGAAGTTTGGTGGAGTTTTCAAAACTACAAAGGATTTCCTATTTAGTTAAAACGGTTTTCCAGATACACCTGAATACAGACTCAGACACACCCTGTATGTGACCACCTAAAACTATTCTTATAATAGTCTTAGATTTCTAAATGAATCTATGAATCACTCACCCACAAATCTCAAAACACGGTGTCTAAGATTTGTGTAAAAAACACTCTCACATGTTAAAATGAAACACTCTAGTTTTTCGGTTTAAACTCACACTTCTATCTTGAATATTTTTGTTCAATCTTTGCTAATGCAGAAATTGCATTTCGTCCATGGTATTAATCCTCTTTATATAGGGGTCTTGATGTGTTTGTTGAGAGATATTCTCCATATTTTTATAATCCTTGATATTCTCCATTATATCCTGTAATTTTTTAATCTTTTACTTGTTCAAATTTGACCTATTCAAACATAAGATTTCATAAAAAAACTTAATATCAAAACAATACTCTAACAAAATCTTTGATCTCTCGACGAAAGCAAGACTGAAATAATTTGTCCGAGACTATATTTTGTAATATAACTAGAGGAGATGTTCCATTTTTCACTACATGGATTACTCTTGCAATTCTACTTCGCTGGTCTTGGGGGTTATGATTATTAATATTGTGTCAAAGAAGTTCATGTGAAGATGGCAAGATGAAGGTTGACCTCTTCACTACAAAAAATCAGATCATTTCCAACGTATATGTCCGTTGGAAATGACTAGATTTTAATTGGAAAATGTCATTTTCAATGGATTTCAATGGATTTAGAGTCATCGAGAATTGATCGTTGAAAATCCACATCTATTGCGATTTTCAACGGATAATTTTCGTTAGTAACTGTCAACGAAGTGCAATGGATATATCCATTAAAATATTGCAACGAATGTCCATTGATAGATGTCAACGGATGTCCGTTGAATGGCGTTGGAAAACTAAAATGGCGGGAATTTAAAATCATTCGACGTATGTTTGTTGGCAAAAAATGGCGGGAGCCATCAACAAATACCCGTTAGAAAGAAAAATGACCGGAATTTAAAATAATCCAAAGGACGCCCATTGAAAAGATTGAAACTTTTCAACGGGCATCCATTGAGAAATGACGGAAAAAAAATTAAATTAAAAATTTATAAAAAAGAGTTTAATATAGATAAAATCTATACAAATTAAAAAACTAATTTACTACATATGATCTAAATTGGTACCATCATTTTTATCCCGTGCTCTCCAACGCCTCGTGAAAGGTATGCATTGGATTTGATGATTCGTTCTTGTCTCGGTGTTGTGGCCCCCGTCGATGGTGGTGGCTGATATGATCGACCGGTCATCAACTCGATGATATTCTCCATGTGACGCATCTGCGCTCGAGTATCTCGAAGCTCATCTTGTGTTTCTCGAAGGATAATCTCGAGTTGCTCGATACATCGTTCTTGTGTGTAAGTCTCTTGGGTGCGGGGGTATCCTCGTAGCATATTCGATGATATCTTTTTTTAGCGAACCTAGACCGTATAGACGCTCCTAATACGGTCTAACAGACTACAATATAAAACACGTTAAAGTTAGTATATCGTTATAAATTTTTTTATATAATTAAATACTATAATAGAAATAATCTTATTATATACCACTAAATAATCTTTTTCCTTTTGTAAAGGACTAAGATCGTCGAGAGTTGAAATGATGGCTTATGATTGTTGTGTGATCTTTTTCGTCACAACTTTCACCGTTCGTTCTGTCTGAGGGTCTATCAGCTCAGGTTCATCGACCTCTTACCCGACGACGGATGTTTTATTGGCGTGGGTCTCTATAACCAACTTAAAAAGAGTCGGTTCACTTCCCATACTCTGTATTTGTAAAATTATAATAATATGATCAATTAACAATTTTATATAGCAATAAATTAAAAAATTATTAATATAAATAATTTTTTACCAATTCTTTTTTTCTTTTCGAAAATAACTTTGATTCTGAGGTAAGACGATACGGACCATCTTCGGGCACTTTCTCGTCGTATCGATATGTTTTTGCCTTCTCCCTTTTGGCTTTGAAGTCCTCTAACTCCCAATATTGAACAAGTTGATTGAATACCTTGTCTATTATCCATGTCGATTTGGCATTCTTCTTGTAATAGTTGCGCTTGACATTGTTCATCATGAAGTGCAACTAGGCTGGCATATCGTGCATCCAAGCGGTATAGATGCACGATTTATCCTTCTTCCACCATCTATATGCGCGCTAAAAAGTTGAATTTCAACAATTTAATTTATGAATAAAAATATATAATAATTTTAGAATTAAAATTTATACTAAATATATTTACGATAAATGTACACCACAATCGACAGCGTATAACTTATGGCATCACTTGCCAGGAGTAATACAGTCGATCTTGTAACGAACCTTGGATGATGTTGTTGTTCATGTGTTTAAGAACATCATCCACATCAAACCTGCACGTGTAAACCAAATAATTAGATAATATTTATAATTAATTGCAATATAAATATTTCTAAATAATATCTTACCATAACGTCCTGTCAGGACGTTCACGAACAATAATAGGGATGGATGGACGCTTGTTGAAACTATCGATAAATTCGTATATATCCACCATATCATCTTCTTCATCAAATATCTATGGTGCCGATATGGGTGAATGAGGTCGATATGGTGGCGGGGCTCCTGAGGAATCTGTTAACATTCTATCGTGACCGACAAATCGTCTAACTCTCATTGTTTTTAAGTGTTTAGAGATTACTTTTGAAAGAAATTGATATTTTGGTTTTAAAATTGTGTTGAAAATAAATTGTTCAACACTTAAAATGCAGATTTTTCCAACGATGTTACAATGATATAACTTAATGTAAAATTATTGTTGAGAATCTTAATGTTAGGAGAATATTGTGGAGCATATTATTCTAGATTACAATCTCTACAGTATCTCCATATTTGTTAAGTTAGCATATTATTCTAGATTACAATCTCCATAGTATCTCCATATTTGTTAAGTTAGCATATTATTCTAGATTACGATCTCTATAGTATCTCCATATTTGTTAACTCATCATTGTATATATACGTTGTACATCATTCATCAATTCAAGCAATCTTTTCACAAACTTTCTTTGTCTATATGATATCAGAGCACCAAGTCGTAAGACAATTACCCTAAATTTTTTTTCTTCTTCTTTCCATCGCCATCTCCTTCTTCCTCTATAGCTATCGACGACAACAACTCGGGCATTCCCCAAGCAAGTGACGTGGTCACCCCCTATAACTTCGCCAACTCTCTTTCGACTCTCATCCATGTGTTTCTAACGTCACCAAACTCATGGTGACAAACTATCTTACATGGAGCATTCAAATTCGAGCCATCCTTCAAGGATACAACCTTGACAGTTTTCTACATCCTGCCCTTGCTCCGGCAACGACTCTCATAATCAACAACAATATCATTGCGAATCCGGCCTATGGCCCATGGTTTCGTCAAGATCGACTGATCTTCGCGGCCATCCTTGGATCGATTTCGATCTCTTGTCAGGCTCTCATTGCCTCTGCTTCCACTTCCGGTGAAGCTTGGGCCACTTTGGCCTCCACGTATGGTCGTTTGAGTCGCAACCATCTCAAACAGATCAAGGATCAGATGAAACGCCACACCAAGGGCACTAAGACGGTTGATGAGTACATGAACTTCTTCAAAACCAAGACCGACGAACTATCTCTTCTCGAGATACCCATGGATCATGAGGATCTCCTTGATCTTATTTTGAGCGGTCTTAGTGATGAGTACAAACCCATTCGAGACGCAGTGAATGCAAAGGATACGAAGATCTCGTTTGTTGAATTGCATGAGAAGCTTCTCAATCATGAGGCTGATCTTCTCATTGCGGAACCGGTCTCCTCGGCCCTACCCATCACTGCCAATCACGTTAAAAAAAACCATGTCCATCCTGGTGCTCAGACTCCCGTGGTCCCGTCGAAAACCGCGGCCCGCCCGCACATTGTTTTTCTTTCCGTGGAGATCCCTCACGTGGCTACCAAGGAAAGTGCCAACTTTGTGGTGTACATGGTCATAGTGCCCACCGCTGCAATCTCTTCCGTCCGTCCCATGGGCCTTCGGCGTCCTCACAGACCCCTCGCAACGCCTCCCCGTGGCCACCAAGTGCTCATCACACCACACTTTCCTCGGAGGCATCTCCAACATGGATTGTCGATTCCGGAGCTTCTCACCACGTCACATTTGATCTAGCCAATCTTGCCATTCATTCTCCATACATGGGTAACGATGGGGTCATGCTCGGTGATGGTTCTGGGCTTGCGATTACACATACGGGTTCTTTATCCTTACCCTCCTCATCACGTCACCTATCTCTTAGCCATGTCTTTTGCACTCCGTCCATGAATAAAAATCTTATATTTGTCCATCAACTATGTACTCACAATAATGTCTCGGTGGAATTATTTCCTCATTATTTTCAGGTGAAGGATCTGAACACGGGGGCACCAATAACGGCGGTCTACTCAATGATGGGGTGTACGAGTGGCCTTCTCTTCCCGTGCTGAACTCCACATCACCCTCTTCTTCCATTCGAGTCCTATCCAGTATCAAATTTAATATGTCCGAATGGGCATTCTCGCCTAGGACATTTGTCCTCCGAGGTTTTGAATAAAATTATGTCATCATTTTCTTTACCTTTATCACGAACATCTACAATGGTTTTCTCTTGTGGTGCATGTTTAAGTAATAAAAGTCATAGACTTTCTTTTTCCACTTCTACTATACGTTCCACTCGTCCCCTTGAATTGATTTACACGGACGTTTGGACATCTCCTGTGACTTCGTTTGATGGATACAACTACTATGTCATTTTCGTCGATCACCATACTCGCTATACATGGTTTTATCCATCGCAAAGAAAGTCTCAAGTTGCTGAAATATTTCCTCAGTTTACAGAACTTGTTGAAAATCGTTTTTCATCTCGTATTGTCCCACTTTACTCGGACAATGGCGGGGAGTTCATTACTCTTCGGAATTTTTTAGCGAGTCATGGCATTTCACATTACACAACACCACCACATACTCCTGAACATTATGGGATTTTGGAACGAAAACAGCGCCATATTGTCGAGACGGGACTTGCTCTTTTAAGTCATGCATCCATCCCTCTTACCTATTGGACTTTTGCTTTTCCTACGGCGCTATACCTCATAAACCGCCTACCTTCCTCTTCTATTGGTTTTAAACCGCCTACCTTCCTCTTCTACCACCTCCCCCGACACTGAACCTACGTGTGTGCCTCAAGCCCTCAAACATCCAAAGTGGAGAACAACCATGACTGAAGAATTTGATGCTTTGGTCCGCAATGGCACCTGGCACCTTGTCCCATCGAATCCTTCTTACAATGTTGTTGGATAAAAATGGATGTTCAAAATTAAACGTCTCTTTGATGGCTTTATTGACAGGTACAGGGCACAACTAGTGGCTAAGGGGTTCCACCAAAGACACCGTTGTCGACTACAATGACACTTTCAGCCCTGTTGTTAAGTCGACGACGATACGACTTGTCCTTAGTCTTGCTGTTACTCGTGGTTGGAGGTTGCGCCATCTTGATGTGAATAACGCCTTTCTCCAAGGCTCTCTATCCAAGGAAGTTTATATGATCTAACCACCGGGGTTTGTTGATCGTGATTGCTTGACACATGTTTGCAAGTTGCATAAGGCTCTCTACGGTCTAAAGCAAGCGTCGCGCGCATGGTACACAGAGTTGTGTGGTTTTCTTCAAGCCTCTGGGTTTGTTCACTCTCTCGCCGATACCTCGCTGTTCATTTTTCGTCAAGATGATATCACCATCTATCTTCTTGTGTAAATTGATGAAATAGTCATCACCGGCAGCCACGCGGAGCACGTGGACAAGTTCATTGCCCTCCTCTCGACTCGTTTTTCTCTTAAGTACATGGGACAACTCTCTTACTTCCTTGCGGTAGAAGTTACACGTAGCTCTCATGGTCTTCTTCTCACGCAACAACGATACATCACGGATCTCCTTTCCCGTACAAATATGCTACATGCCACACCGGTTCACACTCCTATGGCTTCGACTACACGTCTCTCCTCTAGCTCGGGAACATCGTTAGATGGCCCCATGGAATATCAGAACGTTATTGGGAGCCTGCAATACCTTATGTTTACTCGACCGGACATCGCCTTTGCGGTTAACAAGCTCTCTCAATTCATGCATCGACCTACGACCAAACATTGGCAGGCTGCAAAATGTATACTTCGGTATCTTGGAGGAAAGCGGCCTCTTAGTATATTTTTGTCCCGTAGCAGTCCGCTTTCTCTTCATGCTTTTTCTAATGCAGATTGGGGTGGTGATCGTGATGAATACACTTCTACCGGAGCTCACGTCGTCTATCTTGGATGCAACCCTATCTCCTGGTCATCCAAGAAACTACGGTTTCCCTCCAAATCTTCAATTGAGGCCGAATATAAGTCTGTGTCCTCGACACCTTCGGAATTTCGTTGGTTGGTTTCTCTCCTTGCTGAGCTAGGCGTTTCCATGTCTACTCCTCCGGTGATCTATTGTGACAATGTTGGGGCCACTTACATATGTGCTAACCCGGTTTTCCACTCTCGCATGAAGCATATTGCGATCGATTATCATTTCATCCGGAGCTTAGTCACTGCAGGACTTCTTCGTGTTGCACATGTCTCCTCGAAGTACTAGCTCGCCGACGCACTTACCAAATCATTGCCACGGACACAATTTGACACTCTTCGGATCAAGATGGGTCTCTCGACCAAGACACATCTTGCGGGGGCATGTTAGGAGAATATTCTGGAGTATATTATTCTAGATTACAATCTCTACAGTATCTCCATATTTGTTAAGTTAGCATATTATTCTAGATTACAATCTCCATAATATCTCCATATTTGTTAACTCATCATTGTATATATACGTTTTACATCATTCATCAATTCAAACAATCTTTTCACACAATCTTTTTGCCTATACTTAATTTTTAAAATAAATATGTATATGGTAAATTTAATTATAATTCGTAACAGACGATAATGTTTCCACAATTGTTCTACCTAAACTTGGTCGGAAAACCTACATCAAACTACAATCTGCCGCACCTCTCGTACACATTGTCGACTACTCCTAATCCCAAAGGCCAAAACATGACAAAGAAACAAATTTTGAAGTACATCACATGATAATTGTATGACTCAGAAACCAATTAATAAAAGAGAAAATATAAAAAAAATAAACAAATAAAAGAGAGATGAAAAAAGGGTTTAAAGGTGAAATTATTAAAGAGATTTTGAAGACAGAAAGAGAGTGGGGATAACGGAAAAAAAAGCATAATGTTTTGAGTATCCAAGTCTTAGTGAAGAAGGAAATCACTTTCATTGTGTTTACATATTAGCAAATGGATTTTTTCTTTTCTATTTCTTTTTCACTAAAGAATAATAGATTTCATATTCAGTGTTTGGTCAAAATATAAGGAGATATAATTAATTAAAATACCTTTTCAGTGTCTTAGTATATAGTTTAGGTCATATTTGCCCCTCTCCTTAACACATGAAATGTGATCATATTATATTCGAATATTAGTTTATTCGAAATTATATATTTTTGTTATAAAAATGTGTAATAGGTTTAAATATTTTAATCCAAATAATTTTTATTTTGGTAAAATTATGAACTTTAAAATTTGATTTTTCCATAATATTGGTATAAAAATGAAAATTTTAAAAGATTTATTTTTTTTAAATAGCATTAAATTAATGCATAAATATTTTAAAAAATGGATTTGGATTTGAAAAAATATATTTTTTTGTATCAAAAACCTTTTGAAAAAAAGAAAATCATTTAATATTAAATGGATTAAGTCATCAATTTTCGCCTTTCTGAATTTGAGCTGAGTCATGGTTCGTCCCTGCATTTAATTACAATTTAATTTTATATAAAACATTTAAAGCAAACCCTTTTCATAAAAGATGGACAATCTTTATATTAAAAATTATACGTGTTATCTTTTTACGTGTATTATATTAAATTTTTTATTTATTTTTCTATGAATCTCCGTAACATAAAAAAAAAATTTTGAATGTGTTTTCCTTATAATTATGGGTAATTTCAATTATCCTATTTTGTGGACATATTCTTCCACATCATTGTCTATCACACATCATGTCAATATTCTTCCCTCTCAAAATTATATAATATTTTCATATGAAATTTGGTTAAATTTTTTAATTCCAAACCTTAATATATAGAAATTTAATTCCATGTTAGAGTAGTAGTTGGATGATTTTTAACCATAATCAATCAAACCAGTGAGATTAAGAATCAACCAAAACATAAACAATATAAATACATATATTTATACATATTTGCATAATTGCACATAACATATATGTATTTATAATTGTATAAATTCAATGTTAAAAATTCAAGAATAAAATGGATTAAGTTCTTTATGTGATCCAAGATTAAAAAAAAACAAAAAATATCAAATGCATAATGTATACAAGATGCAATTGCGCATTGGCATGGAAAATTTGGGAAATGACCACTTTGTAAACACAGAGAATATTAATAATACTCAAGAATAAAACTGCAATAATTTAGTTCATAAATGTTACAGCTTTGAATATATATATATATATATCAAATAAAAGTTAAAAATATATCTAAAAATGAAAGGAATAGGCACACCATTCCTTTGTGAGTACTTTTAAATTTAAAATACTATTAAATCTTCTCTGGCCTATAAATAGTAAGCCAATCTAGCAAAAATTACCAACAAACTTGACCCCAAAAGAAAAAAAAGAAAAAAAAAACAGATTGCTCTGTTTTGTTTCTTCATATCAACCATTATGAATATCATCGTTCCTTTGTTTTGTCTCTTGAGAGCAACACTTTTTGCTTCTCACTTCTTCTTCGGAGATATCATCTCTTTCTAGCACACAAAAAACCTCAAATCCTTTTTTTTTTTTAATCAAATTCATCTATTTTCTAAACGTTTTCGGATGGATTCCGTTAAGTTTCGCCAAATAAAATTGGAGAAATCAAGAAAAGTGATGAGCTTTACGTCGTTAAGAGCCTTCACAAGCTTGTTTCGACTCATCGAATTGCTTCTCCTTTTTGTCTTGATCTCAAAACTATACTTTCGAATTCCCATCGCCGTCAAATTCTCTAGCGACGCTTTCAAAAAAGCCGCTATTTTCATCATTAGCCCACGATTTGTTTTCGTTCTTGGCAACGTGATAGTGATCACTCTCTTCGCGAAATCTGGATGTTACTTTCAAGAATCTTCTAACACAACAGAAGGGGTAGATTTATATACAGAAATCATCCAAAAGAACGAGAAAAAATCTGAATTTGCGAAGGACAAGAAGGAGAAAAGAGAAGAGAATAGATTAATAGAAGAGAAAAGGGTTCATTTAACCGAACGAATCTATAAGAGAAGTCAATCGGAGAAATCATTTGAAGCAGCGAAAATAGAGAATTCTATAGTAAAATTAAAAAGGTATGAATCAGATAAGTATATGAAGATTTGTGATTCGGATATGAAACTGGTGAAATCTTCATATCAAGAAGATGGAATGAGTAACGAAGAGTTTAAAAGCAAGATTGAATCATTCATTGCCAGGCAAAAGAGGTTTCAAAAGGATGAAGAACACTTTGTAATTTAGTGTTCAAAAGGATGAAGAACACTTTGTAATGTAGTGTCACTTCATCACTGAATATAACTTAACTTTTTTTCGTTTTATTTTCTCTTTTTTCTTTTACTATTTAATCATTTTTATGTTTTAAGAATATTACTCTTTTGTAATCTTTTTCTAAGGTTGTGTAAATTATAGAATTCATAACCAACGGGAAGTTTAAATTATCCATATAATGTCTCCATCATAACATAATTCACATTATTAATTACTAATTATATAAATAGAAATCTTACATTTTTTTCATAAATAATCTTAAAATTACATGATTTTGTTCAATTCATTTAATTCATTTATAGAAAGAGATCAACGTCATCTAAAACTTTATACTCTTAAATATATATGATTTTAGTGCATATCATCTCCTTGTAAACGTAAAAAAAATTTTCTAACAAAAAAAATATTTTTCATTTTATGTTTTATCAATTTCATTTTGATAATATTTATTTGATAAACTCTATTGATTCTATGATGATTTTAATAAAAATTTGAAATGTATTGAATATGATTTTAATTCTATTTAATTCCAATAGTAGTTCAAAAATTTAGAATTTTTTAATTATTATATATGTAAGTTTATAATTTATATCCTAAATGATGTTAGACAACACTAGGGCTCGACAAATAACGAATATTTGACTATTTATATTTGTATTTGTATTTGTATTCAGGGAATATCCAGATTTATTATTTGTATTTTAAATTTGAATATTTGTAAACAAAAATATTTATCGAATATACAGATATCATTCGGATATATGGATATCCGTATGTGAACCTAACTTTTTAACGTAATATATATATATATATATAAATTTTAATAAATACCAATAATCATCAAATATAATCTAAAACTAAAATTCAAATCGCATAAAGATACAAATATACATAATATAAATAAAACAAAATACCAAAATCTTCACAATCATCTCCACATCAGTCATTTAAATATAGTTTCGTCTATGATTCTATAAATATCGTCAATTCACCAAAAGACAATAAAACAAATTGTTAGATTATACACTAAAATAAAACTCGCAAAAAAGTTATATATTTAGTCAGTTCTATTTTTTATATACTGTAATATCTATATAACATTATCCAACTCATTTGGATTAGAACCATTTTTTAGTGTAAATTAAATCTTCAACAATATTAGTTATTTTAAAATACTTGATATTTAGTCATTCAATCATAAATATATTGCATATTTGTCTATACATTTGTATAATAAGTGTTTAAATAAGATTAGTAATGTTTGTATTTCCAATTTGATCATTAAAATTAATTTTGTTATATATGTATCTATATATTAACTAAATTTTCTATTTATTACTTACGGATACAAATAGTTCGAATAATTGAGTATACTATTTGTATTTGTATTTTTAATTTTCGAATATTTGATTTCTAATATTTTGTATTTGTGTGAGCGGATATTTGAATTTTCGGTTCGAATACGAATCGGATACGAATACTTCGAATATTTTTTCCAACCCTACACAACACAACATATTACTCCTTTTCATGTTTACACTCGGTATTTGAGTGTGAACATCATAATTGAGAGTTCAATATCGATATATTCAAATCGTGACCAACCAAATTATAATATCATATCAAATATGTGTTTAGGTTTAACTAATCTCAAAACTAAATTAAAAATTCTAAATGTTATCGCATCATTGAGTACTATATATACTTTTATTTTTATTTTTTATTTAGAATTTAATTTATAAAGATTTTTGTTAGAAAATTTTAAAAAAAAATACAATCCCCAATAAAATTTATTTTTTATGTACTTTAATTTTCTCCCATTCTTTAGTTAAAAAAATTGATACAACTATGCAATTTTCTATTTTAGAAAGTATATATGTTTGAAGGATTGAATATATATATATATGTATATATATATATGTTAGGTGATAAAATGTAGATTTATATCGGATAGGTAGATCTATTTAGTGTAAGGAACCGAATATTTGGGACCTTTTATGCCCATTTTGTCGAGAATTCATAGGAGGATACAGAACTTTTATTTTTTTTTTATGAAAAAGCATAATGTCGTTCTTTCCATAGGTTTGGATCGCATTATTATTAATAATGTTATGGATAATAAAAAAAGTTGATATTATATTGAAGCATGGAATTGGTAAATAATAATAATAATAATAATAATAATTGCATGTCAATGCACTGGTTAAAAACCAAATACTTGGATTCTCCAGAAATTTCTTACGTAAAAATTATAAAATTTTAAGAATAAAGTGATAATACGTAAGGAAATAAATTACTTTTGTCTCGAAGACACTATTTCACGTTTGACTAAAAATACAAAGTTTATTCTTCTTTCTAAAAATATACACATATACTTAAAATGAGATAAAAGAGTTAGAAAAATATATTATCTTATACATTCGGTTTATATATAAATTAATTTTACCTAATATATCACCCTGTAAAATAATATTTTTTATTTGTGGAATTTGTAGTTATTATTCTTCATATACATATTGGATAAAATTTTTAAATTATATGATAATTTGCAAATTGTATAAATTATTAAATTTATAATAAAATAAAACTAAACTAACCATAGGAGACAAATATAAAATAAATAATTTGAAGTTAAATCCAAGTAAAATCCATTCAGAATTTACAAATTATGCTATAATAATACAATTAGAATATAATATATTATTTTAAATATATAACTTTGTTTTTAGAATTACATAATTGTTGGTATCGAAATATTTTTAAATTGGTACCATTAATATGCTTATCTACAACTAGGAAACAAAGATTTGGAAAAGGATAATTGTATATATGCTTTTGCATGACAAATATGCCAACGGAATTATATTGGAATAAAAAAAACACGTGGAGAGTGTCACACACCTGTCGAACAAATCCTCCGCATATATAGTAGTACATGTGCGGTTATATATATATATATATATATATATATATATGTGTGTGTGTGTGATTATATATACGTGGAGAAAGGTTTAAAAATCTTATCTAATTTTTTTCATTAAATCGTTGAATTTAATGTATCAGCAAAACATACATTAAAATGTATTATATAATAGAAATACTAAGTTTAACAAGTTTGTCCTAAAACTTTTAGCATCAAGTGACAAAAAAACTAAATGAATTAAGTTTTATATTAAAACGGTTGTTACATATATATATATATATATATTAACATGACCTTTAAATATATATGAAGAGGCTGAGCAGCGCGGGAACATGTCTGCAAGGGGACAACACAGAGAAGTAGCGGGGGAGACAAGACCTAGGAGTTTCGAAGAATATTCTGGAAGTCTTCGAACTCCTAGGGTTACTGAAGGAGCTCGGGTTGTCGGGTTGAAGGCTCGGGTTGAGGGAGCTCACGCGGAAGCTCAAGAGGAAGCCCACACCGAAGCCCGTTGTTTCATCATCAACACCGGCCCAGCAACATCAGAAGCCCACAAGAAGCCAAAAGCCCATGCACAAACAATTAAAACGGGATGAGCTAATATGAAGAATAAAATCAAGGTTAAATCGGGTATTTTACAAGGAGACAAAGAGAATATTTTTGTTGGGGTTTATTAGCAAAAAGAATATTTACGGTTGGGCATATAACAACCTAAAACAATCATATATATGTAAGGAAAAAACGGATAATGAAAAGTACGGTATTATTCACCAAAATCACCATTGCATTTTTACAACAAAAACTTGAGAGAAACACTTGAGAGAGAGATTCTGATCAAACTTTGGATATTCATCATTTTTAATTCTTTGTTTGCACAATCATAAGGAGTAAAGAATGTATAGCTCATGATTTATCAAATATTCCAATCATGAGCTCAAGAACAATATAACTACAATTGGTATCAGAGCTTCTCGGATCTAAGGCCGAGAGGGAGCACCACGCACAAGCACGAGACAAGCACAAAAACAAGCACAAAAACAAGCACAAGCAACGTACGAGAAGATGCAGAACGTACCACAAATTCCAATATTCGAAGGAAAGAGCTATAATCTATGGCTTATCAAGATGAAGGCGCTGCTACGATCGAAGCAACTTTGGAAAGTAGTCACAGAAGGACTACCACAAAAACCCACTGTCGTGGGAGTTCCTATGACTGAGGAGGTGCAGAAAGCTATCTTAGCATGGGAAGAACAAGAAGCTAAGGATCAGACTGCACTGCAACTATTGTTCAGTGCAGTGTCGGAAGAAATTTTTGCCGCGCACATATCAGTGTGCGAGACATCGAAGGAGGCTTGGGACCTTCTCAAGGAGAGGTTCCAAGGAGACCCAAAAACGGCTATGATCAAGCTCCAACGCTTAAGAGCAAATTATTATACACTAAGACAAGGAGATAAGAAAACGATAAAGGATTTTGCTAACAAAGTGACTGAGTTAGCAAATGAGATGAGGGCGTATGGAGATGATATGAAGGAGGACATGTTGGTGTCTAAAATTTTATGCTCGCTGCAGGAGCGCTTTGATCTCTATGTTGGGGTCATAGAATAGACCATTGTGTTCAATCTTTCGCAAAGGATTTGTGTTCTGGTTTTCATGCACGATGCCTCTTTTTTTGTACCACGTTCTTTCGAAAATGTTTTTTATCTTTCCGGAAAGCATGTCCAGGAGGAAGAAATCTTCTATGACAATCAAACCAACATGGTTTCTTACCATGTACTAGTCGAAATGAATATGTATCCTCCATAGAATATGGACATGCCAATCTTCCGTGCGTGCTCCATCCAGATAACATTTCATAGCAGAAAAGTCTCTAATTGTCCACAACAAGACCGCTTTCATGTGAACTTTTGCTTTGTACTGACGTCATAAGCAAGAATTCCTTCGTTCCACAAATTTCTTAATTCATGAATTAAAGGCTGCAAAAAGACATCGTAACTTTTCTTCGATAACCTTCATATATAGGCTGCGAGATAAGCGAGACTAACCTTCACGATAACCTTCATATATAGGCTGTTTCGCCGAATCCAATAGGTTGAATAATCGGCGTGGATCGATGTTCAGTACCTCTTCATGGGTTTGTTCATTAACAGCTCCACGAAAAGCATCTGGCACCATTTCCACATATGGATTGGTCATTGATGCTTCATAAATAACTTCTTCATTTCTTTCTACTTGTGATTCTTGCACAATATCTCTAACATCGCAGTTTTCACTGTGAAAAAACCAAATTTCATAATTCTCAATGAAACCCACCTTGTAAAGATGTTTGCAAACAATTTCTTGACTTCGATACTTCATGTTTCTGCATCTTTTGCATAGACATAACATTGTCCCGCATTCTTGACACAAAGGTTGTATCGATGCAAAACTCATGAATTGCTTCAATCCGTGTAAGAATTCATGTGTAATCTCTTCGGTTATAGGATCTTTTCTTCTATACATCTACTCTCTCGATCTATATATATCTCGATTTGAAGAAGACGATATTTTGTTGAAAATTTATTTCCAGTTGATGGTTTGATGCTACAATCGTGATTGTTATCATTAAATAGTTTAAATTGCAATGGACACCCGTTGGCAACCTCAACGGATTACCGTGGCAAGCTCACGTGAATTTATTTCCATCGGTAAACCTCGAAATTAACAATTTCAACGGTTGTCCGTTATGATTTCCAACGGGCATCCGTTACAATTTGCAACGGAAGATATCTGTTAACATCACGTTAAAAGTTGCAATGGATTGCAACGAAAATGGAAACGGACGATATATGTTACACGTCCGTTGAAGTTTGTAACGGATTGCAACAGATTTTTGCTCATTGGAAGTTCTCGTAAATCTGTTGCAATCCCTTGCCATTTTTCATCAACGGATTGCACTATCCGTTGGAAACGAGTTGTTTTTTTTGTAGTGAATAGAATTAGTTCTAGTACGTTACATCTCTCAATCCTATCAACAACTTGTACTTTTCCAACTCTTTTAACCTGAATGTCTTTGTGAATCTGAACGCCCCATGCTCAATAATCGCTCGGTCAAGTTGGATGCATCGTTGTGTTAACTTACATAATCGAAAATGATTCTCGGTCTGAGCAACAACTTGTTCGGTCGAGCACACACCTAGAATTCACAAAAATGTCGCTTTTGAGCAATTTTCTTTCGAAACATGCTGAAATATATCACTATAGACAGCTAAAAACTCTTACACCAATATTGGATTGTATGATGGGCAACATAGCATTTTATTACAATCAAAATATAGATATAGTCCGTTTTGATGATTTCGGTTAATGAGGTTATAATTTTTTCAAAACTAAACGCAAGAGATATAACATTTAAGTACTTCAAGGACATATGTGATGTAATTTAGATCGCACGAGACCTCCGTGAATCATCTACACTGAGATCGAATTCGCCGTTAACGTTTAACGCGGTTGAAATCTATAGAGAAGTGTTATTTTCTTTGGTTTTTTTCACTTGTTTTATGAATTCTCATTTTTTAACTTCTCGTTGTAAAAATTATGTTTTTGTGAATAATATATATATATATATATATAATATTATTATGTAATTAATTAATTTTAAATTCATTTTTTAATAAATATTTTAATTATACGTAGAGCATATATAATTTCAAAGTATCTGAAAAATAACATCTTTATTGATATTAAAATAATGTCTAATAAAGAAATAAAAAATCCAAAAGTATAAAATAAAAACTTAACAAAAGTTATATATGTATATACTTCAAATTTTAAAATGAAATCAGAATGTAATTATACAAACATGTCATAGTTAATCTAAATTCACTTTAGATTCTAATATATTTTAACAATTTTTTGGAAAGTTTTAATTCCCATCCACCTAAATATTAATTCTCATCCACCTACAAAGAAAGAAAATGAGAATTTTGGATTTAGAATTAATATCGGATATCTCTCATGAAAGTCCTATGCCTATTATGTAATATTGAATAAGTTGAGGGTTTAATTGTAATTATTAAAAGTGTTAATAATTATATAAATAACGAAAACAGGTTTTCGTTATCAGACGATCAGTAAAATAATCTAAACCCTAGAAACGCAGCCGTAAAACAGAAAACCCGAAGAACGAAAACAGTTTTCGTTCTTCCGAATTCCGCACCAAAAGGTTGAAGGCAGATCCCGATCTCGGCGTGGATACGCGTAGAGGGCTTGTACTATCAAGCCTCACATCCGATCCTCAGTTCAACGTTTCAGGTATCTCAGAAACTGTTCTTGAGTCGTTTAACGTTGAAACCGAACAATTAATCGTAAACATGACTAGATCTTAATTCGGGTTGAGTAAAACACGATTCCGCTTGAAATTCAACCCTACATCTCATGCATTTTAAATATGTACGTTCTTATTTGCCATAAATGTTTGTAACAAATTATAAATAATTTAGATGATAAACAATCTAATTAATATATACACATTTATATGGTTGGGCAAAATTTGAAATATTCGTATCTGATTCGTATTCTAAGTGAAAATTCGAATATCCGTTGAAACAAATACAAATATAAATATTAAAAATCAGATATTCGACAAATACAAAGACAAACACAAATAATATTCTCAATTCTCCGAATTATTCGTATTTGATTCGTATTCGACCCGAAAATTCGAATATCTGTTGACACAAATACAAATAAAAATATTAGAATTGAGATATTCAACAAATACAAATATAAATAATATTCTCAATTATCCAAATTATTTGTATCGAAAAATACTTATTAAACCATTTATTTAATATATATATAGATACATATATAACAAAATAAATTTTAATAATCAAATTGTAAATAAAAAATATTATTAATCTTATTTTAACATACATTATATAAATATATAGATAAATATGCAATTATTTATGATTGAATGACTAAAAATATTAAATACATTAAAATAACGAATATTGTTGAAATTTTAATTTGCACTAAAGATTGATCTAATCTAAATGGGTTGGATAATGTTATTGAGATATTGCAAGATATCGAAAAAGAATATAACGCACTAAATCTATAACTTTTATATGAGTTTTATCTGATGTATTAATTTGATAATCTAAAAATTTGTTTCATTGTTTTAGGTGAATGAACTATATTAATAGAGTTATCGATGAAACTAAATTTAAATTACTGGTGTGGAGATGAATGTGAAGATTTGGTGTTTTATTTAATTTATATTAAGTATCTTTGTATTTTTGGATAATTTTAATTTTAGTTTTAGATTATATTTGATAATTATTGATTTTCTATCATTTTTTATGTATTTTTTATTAAAAAATTTTAGATTTTGATACAGAATATTCTTATTTACAAATATTCGAATTTATAAATACAAATATATTCGTCTAATACAAATACTAATACAAATTGTCGGATATTTGTGGATATTCGTTCTTTCTCCAACCATATATATGTACACACGTATACACATGAGAATATCAGAATCTATCTACTTACGTCGGGCATAGCATCTTTACTCTTTCACACACGATCTTCACACGGAGCCAAGATGAAGAAAAATTCTTCCATTTATTTGATGGATAATGTGTAAAATTCGTTATGATATTATTCAGTTTTTAAAATTTTTAAATAAAATATACATTATTAAATTTTATTAAAAAATATATATACTATTGCTACATCTGAAAAATATACCAATGTTAATTTTTCCGCATCTAACACTGTTGAATTTTAATGAAAAGTTTTAAAAGTCATTCTTCATTTAGCAAACAATTTTTAATTTATATATAATTTCAAACTTGAAAATTTTATAACAAAACAACATTATTTTTAAGATTTTTTATATTTTTTCCCCTAAACTTTTGAAGTCTTCGTTGCGGTTATATTGGTCAGATCAGAATAGCTCAATCAAATTGCCCAACGACTACCGAAAGTTGAAATAAAAGAGACATAACAATATGTTACATTATTTTCAGAGTCAGTTTCATTTGCAAAGCTGGAATCTTAGATATATATTAGTAACGAAATACACCATTCTAAACACACCCAAAGAACACAAAATAGATAAATAAAAAATGAAAGGGAATAAAAATTCCCTCGTTTAAAATTTAAATGCAAAATAATAATAAAAATTCTAAAAAAAAATCCAACAATAAAAATATAAATAAAAAAAAACCTAAATCACCTTAGGACCACCAAACCAAGTCCCTGTGGAAATAAAGGATTCCAAAACCACATGTGTATTAACAATATCAATAATAATAACAATAATAATAACAATAATAAATAATTATCTTCAAATCATGCAAGTCTCTGTAATGCCATAGCCTGTGTCATCACCATAAACTCATATTCAGAATAACCTCAAAAGCAGATAAAAGCTAAAAGCTTTATATGAACCTCTTTAATGGTGAAGTTTTTTACCTTCAGTGAACAAAATCTTACAAGTTCCTCTTTGTTTCCTTTTGCTACAATTACCCATAAAAGAGCGTTAAATTTAACATATTTTTAATAAATTTAAATTTTAAAAAAATATAATTATAAATATTTAAAATTAGATATATTATTGAAAAAAATAAATGTTAATCATATCATTTACCACCTCTAATTAATGTATATTTTTTATACAATTTAGATTCAATCTATCTCTAAATTAATTTATATTTTTTATAACTAAAATAAATAAATAAATTCTCATATATTAAATTTCTACAAAGTAAATAATCCATAAAAAAATTAACATATATAAATAAACGAATATAATATAATTGATTTTAAATTTATATATATCTTCAAATCTATCCTTACAGAACAAAAATTCACTCGCACAATGCTACAATTACCCGTAAAAAGAGCGTTAAACCGCCATTTTCATTTCTATCTTCTTGTGAGGATCATAGCCAACGAGATCGAAGTCAGTCGAGACGAAAGAATCAATGTTCTTCTTCTCCGGGTTTATCTTCAAAATCTACAGACAGCAACAAGACAACAAGAGAAAATAGACTTAACTTAGTGAACTATGTTCTGTTCTGTTCTGTTCTGTTCATGACATTAGGTAATAATACTGACAGGAAAAGGTTTTGGTGGGTTCTTAAGTTGTTCTTGCAGCGGCCTGACGTGAGTTCCATAAACATGAGCATCCCCGATAACGTGTATAAAATCACCCGGAACAAGTTCTGTAGAAGAATTAACATCGACATTATTACTGTATAACGACGGTAAATCAAGAAAACTGTAATATTTTTCGTATTGAATTTCATATACCACAGATATGAGCAATGATGCATGTAAGAAGGGAATACGAAGCGATATTAAACGGTACGCCAAGGCCCATGTCCGCTGAACGCTGATACATTTGACATGACAGTTCCCCGTTTGAAACGTAGAACTGCGAGAGGACGTAAAAAGAGACTTTGACTGTAAATGAATATCGAATGGCAAAGGTGTATGTATATGTATATGTATACGTATGCGTATACTTACCTGCGCAAACATGTGGCATGGCGGAAGTGCCATCAACTTGAGATCAGAAGGATTCCAAGCAGATAATATAATTCGTCTATCATCCGGCTTATTCTTGATCTTATCAATAACATCTAATAGTTGATCAAATCCTTGGCCCGTATAATCAGCGTGCATATCAGTGTATCTGTAAAAGATAAGAAGAAAATCAAAACCCGATCGTTCAAAAGAGAATCAAAAACACAAAGATAAAGAAAGATTTTTCGACCGAGCTCCAAAGTGTCTCCATTGAAATCCATATATGGGTCCGAGGTCACCTTCTTCTCTTTCGGTAAGGCCAATACTGAAAATAGATTTGCCATTATCAGCTCCATGGATCAAATGGTGAAACTTTCAAATTTCGTGAAAATATAACGTCGAGTAAAAAGCTTGCCTGTCAAGATAGTCTCTCGACGCATTCCCGTCCCATATATGGATGCCTTTTTCTTGTAGTACCTGAGATTTGAATTAGTTATTCAGACGAGTCATCGTACTTTAAAGATGGTATTTTGTTACCTTGGCGTTTGTTGAGCCGCTTATGAACCACAGAAGTTCCTCGACAACGCCTCTCCAGAACACTCTCTGGAAAAACAAACAAATTATAATACGCAAAAAATACACTTCAACCCTATCTTTCCACTAGCACTGTCTTGCCATCGCCTCCCGAGATGAAACGGGTTGGCGTGAAATTGGAAAAAGAGACGATACCTTAGTAGTCAATAGTGGAAAGTTCCTCCGCAGATTAAATCTCATCTGTGGTTCCATAAGAAAGGTATGAGATTAGCAACAAAATTGAATTGAATGCATATAAAAGGTTTGAAATTGAATCACCTGGCATCCAAATTTTGATAAAGTGCCAGTCCCCGTCCTATCATCTTTCAAGTTGCCCGTTGAAATGATGTCTTGAATCAGATTCAAGTACAGTAATTCTTCGTGTCGGTCAAAAATCATATTGGGAAGGAATGAGAACTTTTTCACATCAAATTTAAAAGCCTCTGACCCTTCACTTTGATCAGAGGATTCAACTGCAGAACTCCTTACACGAACATAAGTCGTGAAGCAAAATCGAATTCCGTTTTCCGTTATTGGAAACGATGAGTACCAAGGCTGATATACAGAAGTGTCAATCGCGGGTATAAACGTATCACACTCAATCTTACCATCAATTTCGGTTAAGTGAATAGCGTCACAGCTAGGTCTGTTTAGCGCCTCCCTACATTATACAACAACAGTCATTGGCGATGAATCAACCGGAAAAAGATCTAATCAAAGCAAAACAACACTCACCTCAGTATATCTCCTCCTCCTATAATGAACACCCTCTCAATAGACAGACAATACGGAGGTGCAGCGAGTAAATCCAACGCAGAATCAATGCTACTGCAGGTTAAAACGTTCTCGGAATTTGCGATATCAAAACCGCCAGAACGGGTGAGAACAACGTTGAGGCGACCCGAGAGCGGCCGATATTTGGTGGGGATAGATTCCCATGTTTTTCTACCCATTACAACAGCATTCTTCTTCACAGAATCTGATGTGGTCAAAGTTAAATCCTTGAAGAATTTGAGATCTGTAGGCAGAGTCCAAGGCAGCTTTCCATCTTTACCAATACCCATTTCCCTTGTTGCGGCTACCACAATTTGGTATGTTCTTTGAGGATCTGATGCCACAGTTCCATTGGGACAGGTCGCCATTGTTGAAATTACCATTGCAGAGTATGGCTTAGGCCAGAAATTACTGAGCCACCTTTTGGAAAAAGGCAGCAGAGGCTGAGGTATTCAAATATCAAAGATCAAAATTCAGACAATTACATCAACGCTGATACACAAGAACAACTCAACTCGAGTAACAAAAACTACTCAAACCCTAACACAAATTCAGCAATGTCTGAGAGAAAATGCAACCAAAATTGTAAAAATAAAAGAAAAAGAAAAAGCAATTGAAACTATCTGATAACCATAGATTCGCATGTGTATGCAAGTAAGGTTAGATAATGAAAATTAGGGCAAGCATTCAACTCCCATTCACCAACGTAACAACGAAATAATCTCATGGACACAAGAGAGTGTCAACATACGGCAATAGACGAAAATCAAGCGAATGCGACGAAGACAGTATTAACACTGACCGATTTGGAGGCGAAAGGAAGAATCTTTGACGAATTACAGAAAAAATTTAGAATAGAAGAAGAAATTCGAGTGTGAAATTAAGGGATTTCAAGAGAGTTCAGGACGAAAAACCCAAGTTGGTAGGCTTCCTACGAAGTCCGCAAGCTAAAACCCTTTTTTTCTTCAACAGCTGCTTTTTTTATTATTAGAATTGAAAAGGAAAGAGAAGGAGAGGATAAGCGGGAGTGGACGGACGAGTCTCTACGCAAATATAAATATAATATGAAAAAGAAAATTATTATTATGAAATTTATATATCTAATATATACTAAAATTCTAAATGAACAATTAAATGACCATCTCTCCTTGTATCAACCGTTGAATTTTTTTATGCTGGACAATCGTAGACCATTTAGATTTTATTTAGTTATTGATCATGTAGTCTTGTGTTTTTAGCCGTTGGATTATTCTCCGGACATGATCTTGGTCGTTCAATATTTTTTTTATCAGGTGTTTTTCCTAAGTTATTCTTCACGATCAGGGAGTATTGGTATTTTAGGATTCTTGGGTCGGTGATTGGCGATTCCTTCGTTTCTTTGCGTTTTTTGGTTGAATCCTTGCGTTTTCCAGTTGTTTTCTTTATTCTCTTGTGTTTCTCGGTTGATTTCTTCCTTCCTTTGCGTTTCTCGGTTGTTTTGTTGATGATTTCCATTTGGGTTTGTGTTATCACTGATTGTTTTCGATTGATTTGGAGATTTTTCCTTCGAAATGTTTCTTTATTTATTTCGTCGATGATATGTTTAAGTTTGTTGTGGTGATTTCCGGCTGGATTTAAGTAATCATAGGTTTTTTATTGATTTGGGGATCTAGGTTTTTCGATAAGTTTGATTGTCGATTTCTCCTTGGAATGTTTTATTTGTTTGATTTTTTGTTGATATTCGTGTGAGATTCTTATGATGATTTGATTTCGATTGGGTTTGTGTAACCACGGTTCGTTTTCGGTTGAATTGGGGATCTAGGGTTTCTCGGTGGATTTGATTGGTGTTATATTCCTTTCGAATGCTTTGTTTGCTTGGTATGCCGGTTGTTGTTATGGATCATTTCAGAGTTCTATTGGCATTTCAAACCTTCGTACTACATCATTTTTGTGGGAATAGGTTTTGTCTTTAGGCGGCAGTGCATTATTCCGTGATGCTCTCGTTGATTGTTTCAATAGGATGGACTATCGGTTTGTTGCTCCCGTCAATTCTTCCGTTTGTTTTGTAAATCATATTCGGTAGGATAGATTTTCTCATTGATGATCTTGACCTTTCGAGTTACATCTCCTACAAGAATGGTCAGACCACTAATTGGTTATGCTCTATGCTATCAGCAACCACTATGGAAGCATGGGAGATGATCACTACACTGCCTTTGTCCAAGTAAGTGAAAATTGAATAAGATTTTATTGCTTTTGAAATGTAAATGTTGTCTTGCTCTATGCTATCAACAACCACTATGGAGGCATATGAGATGGTCACTACACTATCTTTGTCCATGTAAGTGAAAATATAATAAGAATTTATTGCTTTTGAAATCTAAATGTTCTTTTATGGCATTCGTGTTGGGGTAATGGTGAATCGTTTTATCAGATTTGATAGATTTGGTGGTCAGAATGGCTCTCATTAAATGTGAATTCGCTTCGAGATATTTCACCTAGATCTAATTGTTTCTCACGTTAGATTTCATATATCTATGGATGTATATATTTGTTCGTCTTTTTGTTGTGTCTCTATTTGTTTGGTTGGGTTTGCGGCTCTTATATATGATTGTCCTAAGTTGGTTTTTATATATTTATGGATGTATGCATTTGTTTGTCTGTTTGTGGTGCTTACATGTGTTTGGTTAGGTTTGCGGCCGTTGTTTCGGTTATGTATGTGTATATATACATATGTGTGTGTGTGTGTGTGTCTGTGTTTAATGACTTGCTGTCTATGTATTAGTTTGTTATCATCTCCTTTATTTGATACTTTATTTATATTTTGCCATGTGTCTTTTTTAAAATTTTCACATATTTGACTTTTTTTTTAGTTTCCATATTTTTGTATTCTATATATATGTATTATAATTTATAGTCCAATGTTTTAGTTCTCGCTTTGTGTGGATTTCCTTTATTACTTTATCATGTATACTCCTCTTTGCAATATTGTCTATTCTCAAGAAGTATCCTACAAAAATAGGATTAGAATCGTTCGTTTATGGACTTTTTCGTATGAGTTTGTGCGTGATCCAACAACTACCCGCGAAATGGTAGTTTGTGATGAATGTGTACATTATTTAACTATTCTATATCGTGCTATGTATTGTTAGTTACTTTGTTGTTTTTGTGTTTTTATTCTTTTGGAGCATATTTTTGCTTGGTTTATTGACTTTATCATTTTAACATATGTGTGTGATTAGTTATAGTTTACTCCTTTAGAGAAATACATGACAAAATATAAAAAAAACTTTGGTATGAGTTGTTTGGACCTGTTGTATGTTGTTTTTATCATAGTGTTAGCATTCGTTTTGAGCAGTTGCATTCTTTCTAAGTTGTTATTGCTAATTTTTGTGGATTTTCTTTGTTGCCTTTTTGTGTTTTTATTCTTTTGTAGCATATTTCTGCTTGGTTTATTGATTTAGTGATCTTAATATGTATTTGTCGTGTGTATTAGTCTACTCCTTTTAGGGAAACACATGATAAAATATAAAACAGAATTTGGTATGAACTGTTTGGACTTACTGTATGTTGTCTTTACAACAGAATTACCAACCTTTTTTAATTGTTGCCTTCATTTTAAGTTGTTGTTCTAGTTTTGTATGGATATTATTTTTTGTCTCATCACTCTTTTTTGCGATATTATCCAACCAATTCAAAAATATCTTACAAATGTAGAGTTAGAAATGTTCGTTTGTGGAATTTTTTGTATGAATCTGTATGTGATCCGACAACTATACGTGAAATGGTAGCTTGCGATGAATAGGTAAGAATCAAACTTTGCTATATTGTGTTATATATTATTGATTATTATCTGTTGTCTTTGGTTTTTTTAACATATTTCTGGTTTGTTTACTGATTTGATTATAATGGTTCATTTGCAAGTAATAGAATGCAGATGTCTGTAAGATCCATTTATTGGAATAAACATCAACGATATCTGCGTGATGGTAACTGTTGTGTAATCATTAACTTCGGTGTTTATCGTAGCTATGATGACTATATGGTTGTTGCATCCGATATAAAAATTGTGTTCAATTCGACAACCATTGTACGATCTTCCGAAAAACCGCCTAATCATGATAAGTACTACATCTTTGTTAACTTCACTGACATTACTATGGGGTGCGGGATGAAAAAGTGTCGATCAATTAGTTTTGTGATGATCAAACGGAACTATATCATTTTCTATTATTTTTCAGTGATTTCGCTCATTCTTTGTAGATTGTATTGGAGAAATCAAATCTGTTGTGAGTTTGGAAGATACAACCTATGTCGGTCGAATGCCAAAACGTTTAATAGTAGTTCTACGCGATGATAGGTATATCAATATTTTATCATCTAAATCTATTTTAAAAATATGTTAACTTTATGATAACTATGTTTTTTTGTTGTCTAATTATTATTGTTTTCTATGACAATGAAAAACTTTTAGAATGCACTTTATGGGGCAAAATTTCTCAAGAACTTTAAGATTGTGTGTACAATCATGAGAGAAGCCCGTTGGTCAATATATTTCAGCTATTCAAAATTTGTTCTTGGAATGGTAAGAGTATTGATACTTCTAATTTTTTATCATTGTACTGCAGATTCTCGGATTATAAGAAATGTCCAATACTCAAGTAAACTCGTGACATACCAAAATATGTCGTCGATTGTAGCGTTCAAGCAACGGTAATCTACATTATATTTCTATAATACTAATTTGTTATATTATTTTGATTTATATTCGCAAGTGTTAGTATTTAACAAACGTGTCTATTATTTAGTTTGGTATTAATCCAGAAAGTACAGTCACCAAATATGCAAGGAAGACAGATACATGGCTTTACTGAGAAAGGATAATTTTCAATCCGCTGAACTGCTTAATGAGACTTATTACATGGTTAAATACAGATCCAATTCTAGCTTTGCAGAAGACGATGTTTGGAAAGCTCCGAAGATGTCGGCAGTTCATTTGGCAGCAGCAATTACCGCTTGTGCCCGTAAATGTATTTTGGTCCATGCTTGCAATAGTTTGCCAGAACATGTCCTTGACATTCCAGCGATGATCAGTTACCTTGATCCTCGACCTGTCTCCACACACACATTGGAATATTGGAATTTTTTCCCTTTGAGGAGCATAAGTGATGTATATCAAATTTCGAAGGTGAGACTATTTTTCTTTTACATATTGTAATCACATCAATACTTGGAGTTTTTATAAAAGTTATGTTTTAACAAATATGCCTAATATTGTATAGTATATTTTTGCAGCGAACGACTTGTGTAATTGCTGCGACTATCACTAATGTAATTACTAATGATGACGATTGGTATTATCTTGGCTGTCGACAATGCATCAAAAAGGTCAATCGTATTATCGACGAGGAGTTAAATCTACAAGCGAAGACATATTTCTTTTGCAATGTTTACAACCGTGTGACGACTGATCCAATTCCAAAGTATGTTTCCTCTTAGTAAAATATTCTTTAATTTAATCAATTTTCTTATATATTTAATTTTGTTGAATGCAGTAGAGTTTACGTCAAAGTTGTTGACGACACTAATAATGCGACGTTATTTCTTTTCAATAAAGAGGTCGTTCAATTAATAAATAAATCTACATCCGACATTTGTTGCTACATTCCGTAGGTTATCATATCACATAAACTTTTATTAAATGTACTTTGTTAATATGTTGCTATTATTATTTCTACCATATGACGAGTTTATGAATATGCAAAGAAAATATGTCATTCGTAGGGTTCTCTGTATTTAGAAGAAAAAAAATTGATATTTCTTAAAATTGATATTTTATTTTCTTTTTTTAGAGTAACATGACATTGAAGATCCAGAATATTATTGTTCGTGTTGTGACACATCTATGTGGTATGATGAAAGAACTAACAAAAAAATATATCCCTTTTAAATTCTCACTATGTTGTTCGCACGACAAAATATCCTTATAAAAAAAATACTTGAACCCCCTAAATATCTGTAAAACTTTATATTAAAAAAAAGCCTGACGCAAAATATTTCTGCCAATACATTAGAGCGTATAACACGATGTTTTCAATTACATCAATGGGTGGAAAGATTGATGTTTCAGTGAACCAAACATCTAGACCATATATCTTCAAAATACATGGAAAAAATTATCAACGAATAGGTGGTTTATTACCTTTACCAGGAGATATGCCAAAATTTGCACAATTTTATATACATGACACTGTAAACGAACTTCAAAATAGAGTTACTTCTATAAGGTCATATTTATTTTAACACCTTAACAAATATTATAGTTTTTTTCTATTTATTCAGTAGTTTTTTTAACGTTGCAGGGGTATACAACATACAACACGTGAAGAGAATACAATTAAACCTAGTCTCGTGAAAGGTTTACAACAAATGCTTGATATGTATAACCCATATGTAAAAATACTTCGACAAGAAAAAGACATATTTAATTCAAAAAAAGAAATTAATATAAAATTCGTTTAATAGCTTCACAGAAAAATATTGATAAGACATACTCGACACCTCAAGTAGTTGCCGTTTTTAGTACGTGATTTTGACGCATCATTAGAATCCCGGGATCTTTTCTTACAAAAATAAACTAACGAAATAATACGCATTACTGAATTTTATCCTGCCTATTACCGCTTCAGTATCCATTATTGTTTCCCTACGGTGAAGACATTTATCATATCGATTTAGAGCTACATCCCTCATTGTCCTCTTAGAAAAAATCGCGATTTCAAATTAGTATCATAGAATATTTGGCTTACCAAATACAAGAATGACACTCTGAATTTTCTATTTTACACTATTGCGGAAGACTTTTTCAACAATTTGTTGTTGATGGCTTCTGCATGATTGAATCTAAACATATTTCTTACATTAGAAACAATCAAAACAAACTTCGTTGTGAAAATTATAATCGTGTTATTTTACCTTCTTCATTCACTTGGAAATCGTGTTATTTTACCTTCTTCATTCACAAGAAGTTCTCGATACATAAGAAAAAACTATATGGATGCAATGGCTATATGTCGACATTTGGGATTTCAAGACATATTTATAACTTTTACTATTTCGACTTTTGGGCCCTTCATCTTTCTGAATCTAGGCCCGTCCCGGCTCGAGTCGTTCCTACAACCGGCGGGGAGCACCTCAGTATACATGTAATCCAAAATGGCAAGAAATACAAAGATTTATTTCAAAATAAAATCTTGCCTCACAAAATCACCTAGTTATATCGACTCACGTATTTAAAATAAAACTCGAAAACATGATGAACAATCTTAAAAAATAAGTTATTGGGGTAAACAATTACACATCACACATTTCCATATTTTTTAATTTAAACTAAATTTTATATATTACCTAATTTGCAGTCATCTATATAATTGAATTCCAAAAACGAGGACTTCCACATGCTTACATGTTATTATTCTTAGCACGTGAATCCAAATTACCTACAACTACTGATATTGACTTAATCATGTATGTTGAAATTCCATACGAGTTTTCTAGCTTAGATTTGTACAATGCAGTCCAAGAAACCATTGTACATGGACCATGTGGTATTGCAAACAAGTTTTCTCCGTGTATGAAAAAAAGTAAATTTACAAAACGATTTCCTAGAAATTTCAACCAAATTACTTATATAGATCACGATGGTTATCCGATACCTGACAACCATAGATTTGTTATTAAAGATGATATCAAACTAGACAACAGCTATATTTGTACCGTATAATGCTTATTTACTATTAAAGTATAAAGCTTATATAAATATTGAATGGTGTAATCAAACAAAAGCAATCAAATACCTTTTCAAATACATAAATAAAGGATCAGACAAAATTACAACTAACTTATATTCATCAGATGCTACAAATAAAGAAATGATAATAGATGAAATAAATAGTTATTTTAATTTTCGATATATTTCAGGTTGCGAAGCATGTTGGCGAATTTATAAATTTGACATCCACTATCGAAGTATACCTATTAAACGCTCAAGTTTTCATCTACCTAAGGAGTAAAATATAATTTTTAGAGAAAATGACGTATTAACTAATATCGTCTCCTAACAAAATAACAATCATAGCATATTTACAGAATGGTTCAAATGCAATGCTACACATATTGATGCTAAATATTTGATGTACACTAATTTTCCAATTAAATTCGTTTGGAACAAAACTAAAAAGTTATGGACCCCAAGACAAAAAGGTTACACACTTGGTCGATTGCACCATGTTTCTCCTACAACAGGTGAAGCTTATTACTTAAAAATTCTTCTTAACAAAATGAAAATTCCCAACTTCGTTCAATTGCTTACGCACTATTAACAATATCACTTACACAACTTTTAAAGAAATTGTCGTGAATTACGCCTTTTAGACGACAATAAAGAGTATATAAATGTGATACAAGAAGCAAATAATTGGGCATCCCCATCTTATTTGCGATAATTATTCGTCGTACTATTAACGATGGAATGTATGACCGATACAAAACAAGTTTGGTCAACTATTTGGTTAGATCTTGCAGGCGATATCATATACAAACAACGAAAAACTTTGAACCTTCCACGTTTTATGCTATTTTGTATATTGACTACTCATGTTTCCATATACCTCGATTATTTATACCGTCCTTATTTTTCTTTGCAGATCTTGACATCTCATTACAAGAGTCGAAGCAAAAGACACTTATCCAAATTGAATATCTATTGCAAAAAATGGCATATCATTGAAACATTTTCCTCTAATGCCATTTCCTAACAATACCAACGTTAACCTCACACTGAACAAACTAATATATGAAGAAACATCATATAACCTATCCAAGATGAAATTAGAATTTAACGAATTAAAAACCAACTTATCAATGAAAAACATCAAATTTTAACTGCAATAATAGATTCTGCTTATCGATCTACTGGATAATTTTTTTTTGTTTACAGTTATGGAGGAAATGGTAAAACTTTATCATGGAAAACATTATCAACATGTAATCGCTCGAACGTCAGAATAGCTTCGTTGTTATTACAATATGGCCGAACTGCTCACTCAAGATTTGTTATTCCCATTGACATCATTAAAGACTCAATATGCTCCATCAAATTAGAGACAGAGTTAGCAGAACTAATAAAAATCACAAAACTTATAATCAGGGATGAAACATCGATGGTACATAAAAATTATTTTGAAGCATTGAAAGATCCTATGAATTCTGTTAACAGTAGCTTTCAAACCAAACCATTCAGTGGTAAAACAGTTGTATTTGACGACGATTTTCGACAAATGTTACCTATTTTTACGAAAGGTAATAAACATGATATTGTTGCAGCGTCAATAAATTCTTTATATCTATGGAATTACTGTCACGTTCTTAAACTTACAAAAAATGTGTGCCTACATGCAAATACCAACAATGAAGTTATACAAACATTCTCGGATTGGGTGTTACAACTGCGCAATGGCTCATTATCAGAACCTAACGACGATGAATGTTATATAGATATTCCTCTTGTTCTACTTATAACAAAAAACATTAATCCAATTCAATCTATCATACATCATGTATACGAGGGTTTAGCAAACAAATATCAAGACTAGTCTTTTTTCGAAGAAAGAGTATTATTATGTGCAACAAATGATATAGTAGACGAAATAAACAACGTATTACTGAATATGACACCAAGTCATTTTAAAGAATATTTTAGTTCGAATACATTATGTCCTTCGAGCGACAACAATAACGACACCGAATTATATAATACTGAATTTTTAAACGCAATTAAATAGCCTGGAATTCCAAATCATTGTCTAAAACTAAAAATTGGAATCCTTGTAATTCTTTTGTGGAATATTAATCAAACACTTGGATTATGTAATGGAACACGATTAGCAACTAGGAACGAATATAATTGAAGACAAAATTATTACGGGAACTAACAAAGGTGACAAAGCATGTATTCCGAGACTTTCTTGAATTCCTACAAAATTCCTACAAATTCTATATTACCGTTTCGGTTTAAACACAAAAAATTTCCAATCATACTCTGATTCATAATGGCAATTAATAAGAGTCAATAAAAAATTTAAATAAAATTGGCATATATTTACCGCATCCTGTATTTACTAATGGAAAATTATACGTCGTTGTTTCTAGAGTTAAAACACGTGATGGACTAAAATACTAATTTTAGATGAAAACTAAACAATATATACAAAAATAATAAACGTCGTGTTCAAAGAAATATTTCATAATTTGTAATTTATTTACTTTGTAATTGCATAAATACTGAATAACAAATTCCTTGTAAAAATATTGAACATTATTACATAATATACTTTGATATGATATTACACACATGTATATAACTTTTATTTAATCTTTATGTCAATTTTTATTAAAAATAATATCCTGCACGTAACGCGAGTACAAAACTGGTATATATATATCGTTTCAACTATTTTCCACATATTTAATTATAATTCATAAAATATTTCAAAAAACAACACTAACTCAATAAATTATTTTTAAAGTTATATATAAATGTTCACATTATTAAATTATTTTTAATTTCTATTAAACTACATTGATACCTGACACATCATAATCGAAGTAAAAAACTGTGAAACAAGCAATGTTTTCACATAATAATGTTTTTATTGATGGAGATACGATATCTACGGGAATATATGTACATATCTTGTAGTTTGTTAAGTTTTCTAATTGCCAAGATATGATATCTCGTACGTTCCTAATCGCCTATGTCTTGAACGTTTGTATATTGTATATGTACTGGGTTACGCCGAGGAATGAAATATACAAATTCTTCCAATTTGGTCTTCGTCGTATCATGGTATTAGAGCCCGGTTTGTCCTGATTTGAATATATCAATGTTGGGCCCCCGATTACGATGTTCACGCTCCAGGATCGAGCTTGGGCGTGAGGGGGAGTGTTATGATAAGTTGTTCCACATCGGCTAGGACATGAACTTTGGGAGTTGTATATATGGTGTTGGACAACCCTAAACTCTTGAACTAGCTTTTGGGATTAGTTAGGCCCAGCCCATATTTGACATGGTAGTAGATCAGAGGCTTGTCTCTGCTGATTCAGTTCCTATGACTTCAGACTTGTCTGGTGTCTCGTCTGAACAGTTGAAGGCGCTGTTGAAACTGCTTAACATTAACACCTTTAGCGTCGCGGAAACCGAATCTGGTAAGTCGTTCTCTTCTCCTTGGATTTTGGATTCAGGAGCGGGCACTCATATGACGGGGACTCTTGCTTTTCTTACCAACCTCTCGCCCATGGACCCTATCGTGGTTGGTCTTCCTGATGGGAATCATATGCTGCCGGTACAAAAAGGCTGTGTCTTTTTGTGCCATTCTGTCATGTTGTCTGATATTTTCTATGTTCCGGGTTTATTATGCAATTTGATCTCCATTTCTCAGCTTCTTGCCGACACTAATTGTGTTATTCAATTCTCTCCGAGATTCCGCGTGATTCAAGAGCCGAGTACTCGGTTGCTGATTGGTCTGGGTGAGCAAAACGAAGGTCTTTATTAATTGTAGGGTTTGGTTTCTGTTGCGGCTGTGCGAACAAAGGATGGATCATCCACTGAGTTATGGCATCATCGCTTGGGTCATCCTTCTCCACGCGTTATGGACTTAGTTTCAGCTTCTGTTGTTTTTGGTTTTTCTGGTTTTCTGAATAAAGCTTGTGATGTATGCTATCAAGCAAAGCAAACTCGGGATTCTTTTCCTCTTAGTTCTAATAAAAGCTTCTCGTTCCTTTGAACGTGTGCATCTTGACATTTGGGGGCCATATAGTACTCCGTCTTTTACCGGAGCTCGCTACTTTCTCACCATTGTTGATGATTAATCTCGCTCCATTTGGCTATATCTCATGAAAACCAAATCTGAGGTGGCCCGTTGTGTGAAACGTTTTGTTGCCATGGTTGAGAGGCAGTTTAAAACTCAGATTTCTACGATCCAAAGCAATAATGGATCTGAATGTCTTAGTCTCACGGATTTCTTTCTTGACAACGGAATTCTTCATGAGACGTCGTGTGTCGGAACGCCGCAACAGAATGGTCGCGTTGAACACAAACACCACCACATTATTAATGTAGCCCGTGCTCTCATGTTTCAGTCCCATCTACCCTTGCAGTTTTGGGGAGACTGCATTTTGACTGCTGGTGATTTAATTGTTTGAACTCCTACTTCGGTTCTTGGCAGTCGGTCTCCCTTTGAAGTTCTCCACGGCTCTCCTCCGGTTTTGTCTCATCTCCGTGTCATTGAATGTCTGTGCTACGTACATGATCAGAATCATAACGGTGATAAATTTGCTTCTCGTAGTAACAGATGTGTTTTCATTGGATATCCGTACGAGAAGAAAGGATGGCGGGTATACGATATGATTCGGGGTTGTTTTCTCGCATCTCGGGATATGATTTTCTTCGAAGATCAATTTCCTTATCGGGACTATTTAAATGATGTTGCGCCCGCTCCTATCTCTCAATGCACATCGTTCTTACCTGAAGACGATTCTTTGTTGTCGGCTCCTCTCTTCTCCTCTGCTTCAGGTTCGCCAGTGTTGGCCTCTAATTCTCCGTCTGTTCCAGATGTGCATGTCTACGGCTCTTTACAGGCAGGGGGGGGGGGTTCCGACATTCCCTCGGATTCTGTTACTCCTCTATCTGTTCCGGCTCCTGCGATCCCCGCTGAATCCAGCATCTTCGACGCAGCTCCCGTCCCAAGACACCATCTTTTCTACTCAAGGATTATATGGTAAGTACAATTTTTTTTTGCCGTCTGCATCCTCTTCCACATCATCCTCGCTATATCCTCTGGATAAGTTTATCTCGGCTGCCAAATTCACACCAGCTTACAGGTGTTTCTGGCGGCAATCACAGCACAATCTGAACCTCGCACTTATACTGAAGCTGTCCGCGATGCAAAATGGAGAACAACGATGGCTAACGAACTTCAAGCTCTAGAGCGGAATGGTACTTGGACTCTTGAACATCTTCCTCATGGGAAGAAGACAATAGGATCGAAATGGGTTTTAAGGACTAAGTACAAAGCTCTAGATTAAGTACAAGTTCGATGGTTCTGTTGAACGATACAAAGCTCGGCTTGTGATTCTTAGAAATAATCAGATTGAGGGTTTGGATTACACGGAGACATTTGCCCCGATTGCTAAAATGACAACGGTTAGAACTTTTCTTGTTGCGGCTTCTGCTCGGAATTGGGAAGTCCACCAAATAGACGTGCATAATGCGTTCTTACATGGTGATCTTCGTGAGGAGGTTTATATGAAGATTTCGGTGGGTTATTCTGGTCATTCCGCCGGACGTGTTTATCGGTTGCGGAAGTTTCTCTACGGCCTTAAACAGGTATCGAGATGTTGGTTCCACAAACTTGAGACGGCTCTTACGACATTCGGCTTTACTCGCTCGTATGTAGATTATTATTTGTTCTACTATCACCAAAATGACGTTCACCTTCTTGTCTTGGTTTATGTCGATGATCTCATCGTTTCCGGCAATTCAGTAGATGCCATTTGTCGGTTCAAAGAGTATCTCTGCGCATGTTTCCATATGAAGGATCTAGGCTCACTTCGTTACTTTCTTGGCATCGAGGTTGCTCCTAGCTCTCATGGTTTTTATCTGTGCCAAAGGAAGTACGTTGTAGATATTATTACTGAGGTTGGTCTTCTCGGAGCAAAGCTAGCGGGTTTTCCGATGGAGCACAATCACCGGCTTGCTAGTGACACGAGTGACTTTATGGATGACCCTGAACGGTATCGACGGCTTGTGCGACGTTTGATATATTTGGGCAACACACGACCGGATCTGGGCTATAACATTCATACTTTGACGCAATTTATGCAACAACCTCGTTTAGCTCATTGGGATGCTGCTCTCCGTGTTGTCTGTTACCTAAAAGGTAATCCCGGTCAGGGCGTTCTTCTCACCTCTCATTCTTCCCTACAGTTGACGGCTTGGTGTGACTCCGATTATGGCACGTGTCCGGTGGATAGACGTCCGTTAACAGGCTGGTTTATTCAGCTAAGGCAATCTCCGATTTCTTGGCGCACGAAGAAACAAGCTACCTTATCCTGCTCTTCGGGCGAAGCAGAATACCGGGCAATGGCTTCTACGACACGTGAATTAGTTTGGCTCAAGCATTTGTTACGAGATCTAGCGTTGATCACTCACGCCCAATGCGTATGTTTTGGGATAGTCAAGCTACTTGACACATTGCAAGTAATCCGGTGTTTCACGAAAGAACGAAGCATATTAAGATTGACTGTCACTACGTTCGGAACCATCTCGTTTCCGGACACTTGGTCACTCGCCACGTACGAACTCATCAACAACTCGCAGATATATTCACGAAAGCACTTGGGAAACGGGAATTTGACGAGTTCGTATTCAAGTTGAGTGTGTGTAATCTACACGCCCCAACTTGAGGGGGAGGGGGGGGGTATTGATGGAGATACAATATCTACGAGAATATATGTACATATCTTGTAGTTTGTTAAATTTCCTAATTGCCGAGATATGATATCTTGTACTTTCCTAATTGCCTAGGTCTTGATCGTTTGTATATTGTATATGTACTAGGTTACGCCGGAAAATGAAATGTACGAATTCTTCCAATTTGATCTTCGTCGTATCAGTTTTAGCGAAATTTTGGAATGTTTCAAGAAGATGTCTTATAAGATTGATTGAGGGAACATTAGGAAAATCGAAAATTCTCGTGAGGATGTGATGGTTGATTTGCATATTATATTATTTTTGCATATTCATTATTTTCTTTGAAGATTGAATTTGCTCTTGTGTAAAATTTCACAACAATTTCTCCCACATTCACTAATCATTATGCTTCGTACACTTAGAGCATAATTGAGTGCTTCATACTCAAGATAATAAAAATAATGTATTTATAGACATCAATATAAAATTATGAAACATAAATCCTTATTCATAATTTTATGCTAAGAATAATATAAGTCTTGCAACTCAGATTTAAATGTTTAAATCTAAGAAACAAAGTTGTTCAATATGGTAAAGCTCAATGACTATAATTCAATTTAAAATGCAAATAGAAAAATTGTAAGTCTTGAAATGTTTGTTCCAGTTACAATGTACTCAATCTAGAAATATTATTTCTCCATTAGCCATAACTCAAAAATAGTTCAAATTTTCCATCTTTCATTTCATTCTTTTTAATATCATAATTCAAAGTGTTTAGTTCATGTGTCGAGGGACCGAGGTCCCTTCAACACTATGTTGAAAGAAATTTATATCCTACAACTTTCAAGTTCAAACACTCAGATCACAATAATGAAACAATATTACCCAATGCTACATATGTTAAAGTCCGCGATAGTTTGACCTTTCATCTTCAACCTTATTCAATCATGGGTGGATTTAAGTTCTCAATTATATAACCTACCATGAATTAAACACCAAGAATTCTAACATTTTCTTTTCATTAAATTATAAATTCTAATATCCGTGATGGCACCAATTATGGCATTGACTAGCCATCTTTCATCGTTGTCGCTTTGTGGAGATATCTCCATTAATTCCCTCTTCACGATTGATCACATCGTTTCTACTTTATATTAACTTGTATGTTTCCACCATATTTTTACTTTATATTAACTTGACCTAAATCTTTGAAAGCAGTGTAACACTATTACATTGTGAAATGAGAAGAGCTTGTAGAACATGTTCACAACCAATTAAGTGGGAAGAAGCTACGACATCTACTTCTACGAATGTTCCTAGGTCCATAGAAATAATAACCTCCATGGTGACATCAGAAAAAGAGAAAGAGCGGAAATATGTTTCACTACCATCGATAATGCCCCTACCTTTTCCATCTTGTCAAAGAAAAAAGATTAATGCCAGTCAATTTACAAGATTTGCGGAAATGATGAAGAACACAATGCCATTCCGCGAATCCATCATGAAAATCTCGTCCTATGCAAATTTCTTGAAATACATCCTATCCAAGAAGAGTGTTATCGAGAAGGAGATGATGACACTCAATCCGGAATACAACACAATCATCCAACATGAATTGCTCTCTAAGTGGACAGACCCAACCCATGTAAATTGGACATTTTTTCTATTCAATGTGCTCTTTGTGTGGATGGAATTGCAATTGACTAATAAATCAATCAAGTACCCGCTAGGCATTCTTAAAGTCGTGCCTTTGAACGTGAGAGTTGGAAGGCTAACGATGAAAATCGGTGAGGTAACTGTGGAATTCACTCTAAAAGCATTGTTGGAGAGGCAAAACATGTGGACCCTTTGAAGATGGTCATCTTCGCTTCAAACGAGAGAATATATGTGAACCATACTGAAATGAACATATACACACAACAATTCTTCCATGATCTTGAAGCAAAAAATTGCAAAAAATGTAGATTTTGGTCTTAGGATTCTCAATTGAGTTGGTATTTTCGAAGAATCGATTTTTGCGAGTCCTTGATTCTAGTTTCCGTATGAGTTTTTTCATATATTTGAATAGATATTGAAATTTTGATGTTTTTCTTGTCTTGTGAATTTCTAGTGTTAGGTATGTATTCGTAGTGCTAGAAATTCTGTTGAATTGGGTTCTTGGATATGCTTTTCTTTGGTTACAATGGTGGAGGTGCAGGCAGTATGTGTCTAATGGTAGAAAGTTTGTTCCTTCCATGTCTTTAGTGGTTCGAGTTTGGATAATTTATGTATTCATCGGGTACCCGAGTCTCGGGTACCCGCATGTCATAGGTTGGGTTCGGCTAAAAACTTGTCTACTCGTTCGGGTTTGGATTCGAGTACTCTAAAAAGTCAAGACTCGTGGCCATGTCAACCCCTAAGTTCAACTAGGGTGGGATTTGTAGCTTTCAAATCAATGCATGCCCACAATATGGAGGTCATTGTCAAATCAAAGACATCTCGAAAGGAAGGGAAAAGTGTGAAATCAAATTGGAGCATCGAAAATGCCTCAAAATTAGAACTTAAACTCTCACCAACAGGGTTGAAATACCTTTTTCTAGGTCCCAAGATCATATATCCTAACATTGTTTATGCTGGTTAGATGATGTCCAAGTAGATGCACTTGTGAAAGCCCTTAGAAAACATAAAAAAGGATTAGGGTATACACTAGAGGACTTAAAGGGTTTGAATTCCTCATTATGCATGTACGGAATCTACCTAAAGGATGGCTCCAAGTCATCTATAAAGTATCAGTGTAGGCTAAATTCGACCATGCACGAAGTAGTTAAGAATAAAAGTTTTAAATTGTTAGTTGCGAGTATCATATATTTGATATCTGATATTTCATGGGTTAGTCATATCCTATTCGTACCTAAGAAGGGATCGATTCACGGTAATCTCGAATAAAAATATGCATTAATACTGATGAGGACACTAACATGTTGGAGAATGTGTATAGACTACTCGAAACTGAATTCGAAGACTATGAAGGATCATTTTCCGATGTCTTTTATTGATTAAATGCTAAAACATATTACATTTCATTATTATTTTTTTATATGAAAATTTGAAATTATTTCAAATCCCGATACATATGAACGACCAAGAGAAGACCACATTTATATGTCCTTATGGCACTTTTGCCTATTGGCGGATGTGGTTTGGCCTCTGCAATGCACTAGTAACCTTTTAGTAGTGCATGATGTCCATCTTCTCAGACTTTATAGAGGATATTATGGAGGTCTTTATGGAGTAATTTTCAGTCCATGGAACCTCCTTTGATGTGTGCCAAACAAATCATGTAAAATATTAGATAGGTGCCTGCAAGCTAACTTTGTGCTCAATTGGGAGGAATTTCATTTATGGTACAAGTAGTTATAGTGCTTAGGCATAAGAAATAGGCCAAGGGCCTAGGGATCGATAAATCAAAGATTGAGGTTATTGTAAAGTTACCACCGCCGGAAAACGTCAAAGGACAGAAGAGTGACCTGGGGCATGCATGATTCTATTGTTGATTTATTTGGGATCCCTCAAGGATATCGAGGCCACTCACCGAATGCAGAATGGATGATTGCCTTTGAGATGCTAAAGAAAACAATGATATCATGTCCCATCATTCAACTACTGTATTGAAAGTTACAATTTGAATTTATGTGTGATGCTAGTGATTACACAGTTGGAGTAATTTTGGGACATAGAAAATACTAGCTTTTACAAGCCATTTACTATGCAAGCTTCACTCTAAATGATGCACGGGTGAACTACTCTACGATAGAAAAAAAGTGGCTCGTAGTGGTCTTTGCTTATGATATATTCAGAACTTATCTTGTGGGATCGAAGGTTATTGTCTATACTAATCACACTACATTGCGGTAAATCCTCGCAAAGAAAGATGCAAAACCCAGACACATATGATGAATATCAATGCTTAAAGATTTTAACTTAAAAATCCGGGAAAAGAAAAATGTTGATAATTGATTTGTTGATTATTTTTCCCATCTCAAGATCTTCGAGGACGTTCGCCATCTTAGCTGTATAAATTCCCATGGTATGCAGATATTGTTAACTATTTGATGGGGAAGGTTCTACCATTGGAGCTGAACTATCATGGGAGGAAGAGCTTTTTCGCTTCACACGGGGAACATGAGGGCTTTTTGGACAATCGATCCCCGAAGAAGAGATCCAAAGTGTCATATTTTATTTTGGACACTTTGTAGCCTTGAAGACTTCTTCGAGAATTTTGCAAGCAGGTTTTTATTAGCTCAAATTATTCAAGGACGTTCAAAAATTTGTCTCAGCTTGCGACAAGTGTCAGAGAACAAGAAATATATCCCAATGTCATGAAACTCCTTAGCAATATATCTTAGAAGGGTAACCTTTTGATATGTGGGAAAGTGACTTCATAGGACTGTTTATATCGTCATTTGAAAATAATTATATTTTAGCGATGGTTGACTATGTCACTAAGCAATTCCGAGTTCGAACAACGAATAGAAGACTGTAGCGAAGATGTTTAATCGGATCATTTTTCCAAGGTATGGAGTATCATGGATCATGATAAGGGATGAAGGTTTACATTTTTTGAACATGGTCATCGAGATTCTATTGAGAAAGTATGGGGTACACCATGGAATCGAAACCCCGTATCATCCTCAAACGAGTGGTAAGTTGAATTCTCCAATAAAGAGATAAAGATAATATATGAAAAGGCATTGTCAAAAATGAAAAAAGATTGGACGCAAAAATTAAATGATGTATTTTGGGCATACAGAACCGCCTTCAAAACATCGATTGGGGATGGCATAATTACAATTGATGTATGGAAAGTTAATTTTCCACATCCCCATCGAAATCGAACACAAAGCGTACTAGATAATTAAAACCCTAAAATATGACTAGAATTCAACAATGAAGAAGCATTATGTTACATCTCCATCAATTCGAGGAACTACGATTTGATGTCTAAGAGAACGCAAGGATATACAAAGAAAGAGCGAAGAAATGGCATGATCAACGCATATTGCACTGCTTCTTCGTTGAGAACAAACACATCATCCTCTTTTATTCCCGAATGAAGTTGTTTCTTGACAAACTCAAATCTCGTTGATCGGGTCCTTTTCGTATTAACACGATTTTATCTAATGGTGTAATTGAATTGAGCAAAGAATGAGTAGAACGTTGTACTGTCAACGCACAAAGGATCAAACTATTCAATCTTAGTTAGCCCAACATAGGGAACAATGTATTATTGCTTTCGATGCCAAACCTTCAATAAAGAAGAAATGATAAAACCGAGGATATAAAACGAGCACTTCTCGAGAGGCAACCAGATCAAAATGTTTTAGGATTTATTTTTTGAGTAATTATTTTAGATTATTTTCTCTCAATTAAGATTTTTTATTAAATAAAGTCACTACACTAAGCTATCATTCATATCTGATCATCATAGGTACCATCAGGACGAACGAGAAAGTTTGAGAAAATGAGAAAAAAAAGAGAGAATATTTGCGATGAGCGAATTTGAATTTTTAAAATGCTCGATTGAGCCTCGGGATTCTAGAGATACTTAAAATGTAAGTTATGTCAAACTCTTTTCAGTCTAATGATTTCCCTCAAACAAAAACCTAAAGAACTAACCAAACCGCCAGCGAGCTGAGACAACCTTTTTTTGCTACAAAGATCATCCTCCACTGCAAAACTTATAGCGAGAACGACGAGGGATAGTGATGAAAAGATTTAAAAAAACCCCTTCTCTCTCTCATTTTTTCTTAGTGTTAAAATCCCTAGTTTTTCATTGTATTTAGTTCATAGGAAGGTAATTTTAGGTATTAAGGCGTTAAATTTGGAAACAAAGCATCGATTTTGTTTTGTATTCTTCGGCTCTTCGTATAGTGCACAACCAAGTGACACACCGTGCAACCTAACAATCTCATCAAGGAAGAAAATGATTAAAAAATGCTTGGGCTGATTTAGGTTAACCATAACGCTTCACCAATTTGCTCTAGTCATGCGATTTAGCTGGCCAATCTGAAATTTTATGTTTTTATCGACAAATTTGAGTTCTAACATGTATACTTTGATGTGTATTCTTATTTATATGAGCTTACATGGTTTTAATGTGTAAAACATACAAATAATGTCGTAACACTCACAATTGGATGTTACATCTTCTAGCGCACCATGCACCACCCACGCAAGACCAAGTTCCTCCACTATTGAGGCGTGGAGTCATCCAAATGATCATAGTTCTACGATGAATTATGGAGTCCCATTAGAAACATGGATCTCTCAAATTTATAAAGAAGAGCAAAATAAAGATTACCAAAGGTTTCAAAGACAAGAACTTTGACCATCCAAGTTCCAAAGCAGATTCACAGTAGAAAGTTTGAAACTTTATGACCAAGTGAGACAACTGATTGAAAAATTTGGATGGAGGCATCTGATCCAGATCGGGCTAAAGACGTACCAATATTTTACATTGAAGTTCCTATCCTCATTCCAGAGTCACTTTCTAGGGACGGGAAATGTAGACGATCTTCATGGACTTTCGTCTCTAATTCCAAGAGTACCACTTCAATATGGAAGACTTCGAGTGGATACTGGGATGGAGAATGAAAGCTCTGAAAAATTATGTATCTTCACACATATCAAATAAACAATTTCTGGTGCATGATAGGGGTGCGTGAATACACGAGTACCTCTACTCCATTATTACAACTCTATCTCTACTCGTAGTGCATAGGATACCGTCAATTGGACCAAACTTCTAGATCTCCAAGTTGAACTCCAACATATATACACAGATGATAAGTGGGGAATATGAGACATTAATTGATCGTCATTCATCGCTCAACATTTTTAAAATCTAGTCACCGAGAAAGAACCAAAGGATACACCCATATGCATTGGAGGTATTGTTTTCCTCATCTCACAATGTCTTAAAATAAACTTGGGACTATATAGTGATGACGTTGTAAAGGGATCATACACGTTGGATCATAACACTTTGAGAACAAAGGCGTATATTTGTACGGAAAGTCGACTCAGTTATTGGATCTACTTTGAGGAAGCAGATACCGAGTTATGAATGGTACTTCCTAATCGTTACCTTCCTCCCCTCACTGAAGAGGATCTACGACTCTGATTGACAGAGGCTCAGAGGAGCTAGTAGAGCCAGATTCCAGATCGCCAACTCATCATGACTACAGTGGATGGAGATCATGTTCTATAACGCATCACCATCACCACCACCCTTTTACTACAAGTCGGACCATTAGATACACTACTCCAACATACTGAGATGCTCTAAACTGTACATCGATGGAGATTTCGACAGTGACACATCTTCTATCGTTTTTCTTTCTTTTGAGGATTAATTTTATTGTTCTGTTTGTTAGATTAACACTTAGTTATCTCAGGAGTATTAGGCCATTTTTTATCTTGTTTGAGTTTACCATTCTTAAATATCATTTCATTTCACTCAAACAAGAGCTAGACATCTCGTCCGGGATTAGCGACAATCATCAAGTGTCAGTGTTAGACCTAGTTACCTGTCCTTTTGTCTTTACATATCATCATGATATCTTATACGTAGAAGGAAAAGAAAACAGACGAAAAAGGCCGAAGTCCAAAATTAAAGAAAAAAAGGTTTATAATGATAATGGAACAAAAAGTTCAAGTCTCGAAAAGAAGAAAAACCACGAAAGAAAAGAATCATTATATAACCTTAATTGAGCCTTACCTCAAGATTTGGACCGAATTACTCCATGAAAATGCGATAAATAGATTCGAGAAATATGGTTGGTATGATTTAATTCATATTCTATAGATTTGTACTATTAATATAGATCCCATGAATCAGAATCTCTCCCTAGTTAGAAAACTCTATATGAAGCAGTTTAATATCGTTCTTGATCAATATAGTTTGGAGGGCGTTGATATTCTAAAAATTCTATCTAATCTCGATTTACTTGTATTCATTTTCTAGTAGTATTCATAGACTATGTTTACCCGAGGACGGGCAAAAGTTAAAGTCTGGAAGAGTCTTATGTCATCTCTCTTACTCTATATTAAGTTGCATATGTCCACCACATTTTACACAGTTTTAGCATCTTTTAGTTGTTTTCACATTGTTTTCTTCATTTCTTAACATTACAGGCTATAGAAATCAACAAGCATATAATAGTGAAACAACGCATGTTACAACACAAAACGAGCATCTTTGGTTTAGATAATGAAAGCGCTCGATCCGAACAGTTAATCGCTCCGTCGAGCAAAAATAGAAGGAAGATGCACCAAAGTTCTAGAGGAAACGCTCATTACTTGGACACGTAGAAGGCATGAACGTGTCAATGTTAGATTCAGAATACAAGGCAAGCATGCAGAAACAACAATCCCTCGGCTCAAGAAGAAAACAGCTCGTCCGAGCAATACGTTGAAATCACTAAGGAATTTAAAATTTGAATTAACAAAGGAAGACTAAAGCTCTTGGAAAAAAGTAGAACGAACAACTGTTGCAAAATAGAGACACAAGAGAGACAAAAAGTGAGTAAAAACGGAGATTTTGGATTGAAATTGATGGATTGAACTACTGGAAGAGACGGGTAGAAAGCGAGGCCACATTGGTGACTGATCGAGAGATCGAATGAGCGTTCTCAACCTTCCTTCTATTTTGTTTTTTTTATTGTAGTTTAATCCTCAGATGTAGAATCATCTAGTTGATAAATGTTTTACCCTAAAAGTGTTGTGTATTTGGATTTACACTACAAAAAAATAGACGATTTCAAACAGACATATCTGTTTGAAATGGAAAAATTTCCGTTGCAAAACGAGCGATTCCCAATGGACGGCAACGGATCGAGAGCCGTTGGGAATCACTCGTTGCAAAACAAGATCCTGGTGCGATTTCCAACGGGTTTACAACATACATTATCCATTAAATATTTCAACGAACGTGTAACGGAAATTTCCATTGATAAATTGTAAAGGATGACCGTTACAATGTCTGCAATGGATGCCCGTTACAAAATCACAACGGATGCCTGTCACAATCCGTATAACAGATGACCGTTACAAAACTGCAACAGATGTCCGTTACCAATTTGTAACGGATATCTGTTGCCCATCCGTTGGTATGAAAAATGCGCGAGAATTGAAAGGTTCCAACAGATGCCTGTTGGCCAGATGGCGGGAAATGGCAACGGAAGTCCGTCGTAAAATGGCGTGAATTTTGGATTCCAACGGATGCCCGTTACAGTTTTTTAAAACTATCAACGAGCATCCGTTGGGAGTTTACGAAAAAATAAAAAAATAAAAAAATTTAAAATAAAATTAAAGTACCTTAATTAATTTAAATGAGTTCTTACAAAAAAATAAAAACATAATTCTATTACATGTCATCTAAATTTGTGGCGTCGAATTCATCACTATAGTCGCTAGCACCTCATGAAGAAGGCGTTGCATCCGAATTGATAATCGGGTCTTGATGTAGTGTTGTTTTCCCCGTCTGATGTTGCGGTTGATACGTCCGGCTGGTTAGCAATTCTATGACGCTCTCCATGTACCGCATTTGTGCTCGAGTTTCTCGAATTGTGCTTCAAAAAGCTTGATATGTCGTTCTTGTGTATAACTCTCTTGTACCACGAGGGGTACCATCGTGGCGTCCTCGGCAATATCCTGTGAAGCGAACTGATACCGTATAGATGCCCCTTATATGGTCTAACTGAATACAAAATAAAAAATTGAGAGTTAGAATCGTTAGAAAATTTTTTTATTTACTAATCAAATCACAAACAATAATTTTTTTACCTCCAAATAAATTTTGTCCTTTTGTAAAGGAATGAACTCGTCGGGAGTTGAACTGCAAGCTTGTGATTGCTGTGTGATGTTATCCATTACAGCTTTCACAGTCCGTTCCGTTCGAGGGTCGACGAGTTCAGGTTTGTCACTCTCTTCCCGAACGATCGATTTCTTCTTGACGTGGGTTTCTACAACCATCTCAAGAAGAGTCGGTTATCTTCCTATTCTTTGCATCTGTTATATAATATATATATATATATAATTATATAAATATTGTAAAAAATTTTGAATAATAACTAAAAGAAATTTACCAATTCTTTCTTTCTCTTTGGGAATGATGTTGATCCCGAAGTATGGCGATGTGGACCATCTCCGGGAACCTTCTCGCCGTACCGATATTTCTTGGCCTTCTCACTCTTGGCCTTGAAGTCCTCAGACTTCCAATGTTGGACGAGTTGGTTGAATACGTCGTCTGTTGCCCATGTCGGTTTTGCATTCTTCTTGTAGTAGTTATGCTTGGCGTTGTTCATCATCAAGCGCATTTGGGCTTGCATGTCGTGCATCCAAGCTGTGTAGATGTGCGATGTGTCCTTCTTTCACCATCTGTATACGCGTTGCAAAATAAATTATAATAAATTAGTTTAGAATAAATTTAATTAATCATTTTAAATACAAATTTTATAGTATTTTTAACTTACGATGAAAGTACACCACCATCGACGATGTATAATTTCTGGCGTCACCTGCCAGGAATAATAGAGACGATCCTGTAGCGATCCCTGGATAATGTTGTTGTTCGTATGTTTTTGAACATCATCTACATCAAACCTGCACATTAAAATAAAATATTCAGATAATATTTATAATTGAAAACAATATAAATTCATAATTTGAATTCATATCATAACGCCCGTCATGGCGATCAGGATCGATAATCGGAATGGTGGGACACCCGTCGATATTATCGATCAAGGCGTCTATATCCACCATATGTCCTCTTCATAAAATATCAGCGATGCCGACATTGGTGTAGGAGGTCGATATGGTGGCAGTGGAGGCAGGGGCGGGGCGGGGGTGGGTGGAGTCGGGGCAGGGCTCTCGCTGAACCCGCCAACATACCACCACATCCTATAAATTGTCTAGCTTTCATTTTTTGTTTTGTGTTTAGAAGTGTTCGTGTGTGATAGATTTGTAAGATTTGGGAGGATTTTGATTTAGACTTGTGTTGAAAATGAAACTGTTCAAGTTTTAATAAACAGAATTTTCCATCGGGCATCTGTTGGCATTTCTAACGGATGCCATTAGAAAAAAAACATCCTCTCAATGGATGCAATTAACTGACACGATGTTTTGTGTTTCCAACGGGCATCCGTTGGCATTTCCAATGGATGCCCATTGGAAATGAGTACTCCCGAGGCAACAGACGCCAAAACGACCGTACATCTCCCCAGGCAATGGGCATCTGTTACAATTTGCAACGGATGCCCATTGGAAACAATCGTAGCGTAGGTTAGCCATGAGGAAACTTCGCAACGAACATCCATTGAAAATTGTAACGGATGCACATTGGCATTATCCAAGTGTCAGCCGTTGTCTGTTGAGCTCTTCGCAACGAAGTTACCAACGGATGCCCATTGAAATTATGAAAACCTTGAAATTTTTGCTAAGTGTCGAACACAATTTTTCATTTTAGCAAGCATTCATTGGCCAACACATAACATTTCATGCAAGACCATTATCCAAATCTTTTAACCACATAGGAAGTCTCTTATCAGAATATTTTACCTATATAACATAAAATGAATACTTTATAGTACACAGAATTAATTTTAAAAGATTGGTTTTCATTTTTTTGTACCTTTCGAAATGTAATAGCTCTTGAAAATTTAGTAATATATATGTGTGGACGTGATTATACACCTTTGGTGTTAACCAATATTCTTCGGATTTACCTCATGTGCAACCAATCGGTGTAAACATCTCAGAAAATGTGCCAAACTGCGGATTATATTGATATAGATAGTATGTGTGATCATCCGATGCACTTATTTCTTTCGTCTGAATATGCGACTCAAAATAAAATATGCTGAAATGTGTGATTTCTTCCAACGAATATTATTTAACAATAGATCCTTCAACCGCTGCTTTGTTTTTTCTTTTTTCTTTAAATGAAAGAAAACCCTTTTGAAAGGATACATCCATCTGAATTGAACTAGCCTACCGAATATTGCCTCATCTGGTAAATGTATTAACAAATGTTCCATGACATCGAAGTATGAGGGCGGAAAACACACTAATTCCTCATAGCACATCGTGAACATTCCGTGGTAAGAGCTCATCAAATGCAATTGGAACGAGTCGCTGCATGAAAACGTGAAATCATGACTTTTCAACCCGATCAGCCTCGAACCAAGCATATCCACACACTGAACAATGTCCGATGCATATCCATCTGGAAATTTAATGCCTTCTTTTAACCACCTTAATAATGCGGTTTTCACCGGTCCACACAATCTAAATGCTGAGATATATGCCCTTCCATCTCCTAATTCCAGAAGGAGAATTGGCTCCTTAATCCACACTCTGGCAAGTGCATTCTGGATTTTATATGTCCAAAGACTTAAGAGGCACTTGTCGAGCAATGGTTGAATCCGAAATTTCTCGAATAGCACAAAAGAGCCAAAAGAAGTAAGAAAATACCCGTTACACCACATCTTTCACTTTTGACGCATACATTCGATGCGTAACCCTTAAAAAAGTATTTTATGATTTGGTAAGCTATTTCCAATATTTTAAATTTTAACTATGTTCTTTAATCTAATAATTTGTTTATGTATTTCTTTACAGAAACAAGAATACAAACGACCTCCAAGCTATTTGAGTTTATGCAGAAGATCTCACAAAAAAACAATACAAAATTTTGATCCATAGCAAAGCGAAAGAGGAGGAGGTTGAGAAGAAACTATTTAAAAATTCAATTTCTAGATGTATAGTTTTTTATTTCTATATAAATTCTAATTAAATGTTTCTAAATGTATTGTGGAATTGGAACATCTATTAAACAATAATCAGATTTTTATTATATTTTCTATATTTTATTAAATTTTATACTTTTTATATTTTTTTTATTTTGTTTTATTTTTTTGTCCAATGTTATTTGCATTGCCTCGGCGTTGGCATGATTCACGCAATTAGGGTTTGAACAACCTAACTAAATTTAACGCAAATAAGCATTAAACTTGAGTAAGAATGAGTAATGCAATTTTTCATTACAATTACGTTACATTTTGTAATTCAATGGTAGTTAACTCCATCGAAACTTTGTCATTGATTTAAACCCATTTGTATTAATATTTCTCGTGCTATAGTATTAGAATTGCATTGTTAAGGTATTGTGGATTTGTATCACAATAACGTTAAATAGATTTTTGTGTTCCAGCCATAAATTTAATGATGAATTTCTTAAAGACGAATCTAAGATGAATTTTGGACATTTTTTGAAATTAGTCCTTAATTTTGGTATGAATGAGTGGCTTGTGGCAAATTTCTTCCAATCCGTCCCTAGTTTGATTTTCTATAAAAAAAATGGAAGGGAAATAAAGGCATACCCCTTAATAAAAATATCCCGTATAGTTTTTTTTTTCTTATCCTATATATTCACAGTTGAAATAATTTTTTAAGAATTATTATTATATTTTTATTTTATTATATGTTTAGAATAATAATAAATTTTAGGTTTTTATCGAAAAATTATTCTTACGAAATTAAGGACAAAACTTTTCGAACATACAATTTTCTAAACGGATTAAAGACGATTTTTCTCGTCTTTAAATTAAAATATTTAGTAAAGAATATTTGCTCGCTCAAATAAATATTTTTTCAGTCCAAACGAACTCTATTTTATCGAAAAAAGATGTCAGGAAGGTCACATGTATATTCTATATGAAGGATGCTCAACCAGACAAACATTTTCGATCTGAGAGAAGTTATGACTCCAAATTTTTGTTGTAAAAACTCGACCTAAGGGTATGTTGTGCGACCCAAATGACGTTTATCTAAAACATTCAGCCAATCAACATTTTTCTCGAAGTATCGTGTTATTTTTTATCGAATACGCGGTACCTTTAAATGATGTTCAACCAAGCAGTTATATGTTAGGCCGAGTAGAATTGCAAGTATTATATTTTTCTTTATTTGAATGAGTCCAAAATATCATATTTTATTTCGCATTTTAGTTTTCACCTTTATAAACTTAGAGTGCATCAAAACGTCACTTTATTTCTTATTCTTCTTCTTCTTCTGTTTTTCATTACAGTTTTACTTCTTGTCTTATCCTTAAAAAAATTCTATGTTATATTTATTTGAAATCATGGACTATTATGTGGGAGAAAAAGACACCGAGTAAATGAGAGATTTTCTCTGTGATGATTCGACTATCCAAAGAACTGCCGCCATTCAAACTGACGGATGTAATATACTTAAACTTTTGTTTTACTACTAAGAATCAATAATGTCTAAACCAATTTTAATCGCATTATTCAGACCAAATGATTCAATGCATCAAAGAATTTTAACGAATTTACGAAGAAAGAGTAAAAATGCAAATTCATCCTAATTCGTCAGAGAGGAGAAGGAGGCAATGATTTTTACTAGAGTCCATCTCATTGAAATTGGAAAAATATAAAAATATAAGAAACTTCACATTTCATATACTTTTGAAATTCCCATTTGTTTATGATTTTGTTTGTTTTTTGATGTTTTCACAATTTTTAGCTTTTAAAAAAAAGTATTATACACTAATAACATGATGATTCGATGCTAGCATCTAAAATATTTAGTTAGTGTATAGACAAATTCTACATGATATATGTATAATACATATAAAAATAGTTACATACTATATATTAAATAAATATAAGCTACAAAAATTTAAAATAAAGACATTTTATAAAAGTATAAATATAAATAGAAATTATTATTTTTCTAAATAATTATATTATTCTATGATTTATCAAATACGAATATCTAAGAGAATGCAAATTTATAAATAAGAAGGAAGAAAAATAAACATTGTTATTCATTTTTAGTAACACAGGTTATATTTTTAAGAGATTAATAGTAATTGATTATGAAATAATTGTCACAAAAAATTAAATTTTTTAATAAATGAAGAAAAAATCTTAAAAAGTTCATATAATGAAAAGTAAGCTTTTAAATTGTCTAACAGTCTAAAGAATAAAATCTAATTTCTATGTCGATTTTAAAAACAATATGTTCTTTTGAAGAATTTTTTGTTTAAATTGAAACTGACCAGACTGCTTAGTGAAACCCGAGTCTAGGTCTCAGATTCGATCTATGAGTCTCGGAAAGAATTTAAGTTTTAATTTAGAATCGAATTTAAGTTGTTTGTTTAACAATTTTAAAATTAGAGTTTTGATTTAAATTTAAAATTTTGTCTTTTCTTTGAATTAAAATTTTTATAAAAAAATATCAAAATATATAATAACATATATAAAATAAATATAAATTAAGCATATATAATAGAAATTATACAATTTGAGAATTTTTAAAAAGTATTTCAATAATTTGAATATTTGGACTCGAAATTTAAGTTAAGACGTTGAAACTCGAATTTTATATTTAAACTTTAAACTTAAACTTTAATATTAAATTTATCAAATAAACATAAAATCTGACTCTTAATTTTAACTTGTAAAATAACATGTCTCGTGCCAAAACACAGAATTGTCATCTCCACTCCACATAACAAATTTGATGAAAATAACGGTTACCTATAAATAATATTATGTTAATTATATTTTCTTTTCAATTTTAAGCGTGTGTCTATCAAAGGTAGTTCTAATCTCTTTTTTTTTCATATTATTCAATGTTGGTCTAAATGTTTTTAGTCAATTTATTGTTTTAAAAACCGTATCAAAGTTGTTTATGAATTCAATTTTAAAACATAAACTCTTATTCTTTACTGATGAAATATTAAAACTTTTAGTATTTATTTTTTCGATTTAGGCATCGTAATTCTATTTTCTTTTTCAAAATTTTCAATTTTAATCTAAAACTTTTTTGGTTAATTTATTGTTTAAAAAAACCGTATAAAAAATTGTAATGAATTTAATTTTAAACCATAAACCCTTATTATTTTACCTAGAAAGCAACATAATTCTTCTAAAATAATCATACAATAGACATCCGCAAGCAAAAACAAATACGTAAACACATTCATGGAATCAACATATGGCATCATTAGATGGAGTAGGTGAGAGTAGGATACCGCTTTGGAGTCTTTATGAGGCAAGTCTTTATCACCCTAAGATACAAGAAGCAAAAACAAATACGTAACTATTGTTATCGTGAACAATAATACCTGCAAAATTACAATCTATTGAAGCAGTAGAAACATCATCCTTTGGGACATTTTCATATGTTATTTACCATTTTTGGTAGTTAAATTTTATTCTTAAATAATATTTACAGTTTCATCATGGCCGAAATTAAATGAATATTTAGGGCTTTTAATATTATTGGATAAAAAAGAAAAATTTGTATGTTTAAAATTAGGATTTCAGGGTTTTTATTTATAAATTAACAATTTTTTAAAACTGTGAATTAGAGGTGATTTTAGATTGAAGATAAAATAGTGTTAAATTTCAAATAATCAATAAAACGAGATCTAAAGTCGAATGAAAATATGATTAAAATAATATCTTCCATGACTAATAGGTCTTTGTGGAAAAGTATAGCAGCATTGTCAATTGATGGCTACTATGTCACTAGTAACAAAATATATTAACAATTGTACTTATCAATTTAATAGTTTAAAACGGAAAGTGAAATAAGTGAAAATGTAATATAATGGAGACGTTTAATAATAATAATAATAACAAAGAAAAAAAAGACAAAATTCGTATTATAATCATTCTATTTATCTATTTTTCACATATTTCATAAAACTCATATATTTGAAAAACGACGGTCAAGAATACGGTAAGAAAATCGTCTTCCAAACTAATACATGTATATTGATACCATGAAATTTAGGAAGAATATCAGAGACATCCTCGTAAGGCTAAATTATTTCACACATGCCTTCTTTAATAGAAAAAATTGGAGAAAAGATATATGTGCCTTTATATTTTGTTAGTGATAACGCATACGGTTTTGATATTTTTGTTAGTGAGAGGAGGGAAATGAAACCTATTTCAAATTTGAGAGGAGGAAAATGAAATTTTCGAGTGATTTCCTTCCATTTTCAAGCAATTTTCTTCCATTTTCGAGTGATTTGCTTCTATTTTGAGCGTTTTTCAGTAAGTTTGAGTGATTTCCAACGACATTTAGTCATATTTAGTGATTTTCAACGATTTTCAGTGATTTCGAGCGATTTTTAGCGATTTCCGATGATGTAAAATGATTTCCGACGATTTGTCAATGATTTCAAGCGAATTCCAGCGATTTCGAGCGATATCTGGCGATTTTCGAACGATTCTCGGCAATTTTGGGTCACACTGGGTCACAGGGTTGAACTGGACCGCAGGGTTGCAGGGTCGGACTGGGTGGCATGGACGTTGGATCGCAGGATCGTAGGGTCGAACTGGATCGTTTGATCACAGGGGCGAACTAGGTCGCAGGGTCACAGGGGTATTTTGGAAATATCAATATTTATAAGAGTATTTTTGAAGTTAATTTTTTTAGGAAAGGATATTTTCGAAGCACTTTAGCCCTACGGAGATATTTTTGAAGTTCTCGTGAAATTTATTACATAAAAAATGATTTTAAAGAAATTGATAATAAATTTAGAAAACATAAAAAGTTAATTTTTATTATTATCTTTTTTCCTCAGCTTTTCTATTTATGGACGACAAAGGCAGCGTCGAGATCCCGTCAAGCTAATCTTTCGGCAAGATTCTAATGTGGGAAATGCATAAGTTGTTTGAATGATAGTATAAAAGGGAACATAAGAAGTTGTTTAGAGCGTGTGTGGGTATCAATTAGGGGGCAAATGCTATGAGAAGGTACACCACGTGAGAGCCCCGAATCACATTCCCCTTCTGGTATTGATTCTCTTCAAAATGGTACCCTTGTTTGAGCTCTCCACGTCTCCAATTGGAGTTCTTCAATGCCATGACTACCAGAAACATGATCTTCATCTATTGCTATCCTTGCAAGTAATGTTTGATCTAAACTTTAAAATAAATTTAACAATAGGTGTCAAATATGAGATTAGGTCTAACTAATCCCAAAACAGAATTCAAGAGTTTAAAGTAGTACAATATACTATATAAGAGTCCATAGTTCATAGTTCATGTACTAGTTGATATTGGACACCATACATAAAACTCTTATTCACGTCAAGATTCGGGATGCCTTAGAGCTTGGAAATCGTAATCGGGGGTCCAACACCGGTATTATTCAAATCAAGATGAACCAAGATATATGTTACTATATAAAATATAGGTTTGGATCTAATTAATCCCAAAGCTACCTCAATGATTTAAGGTTGTCTAATACCATATATACGAGTAAATAGTTCATGTCTTAATCGATGTGTACAACATAACACTCCCTCATCATGCACATGCTCGGTCTTGAAGCATGAAAATTGCAATCAAGGGCCCAACATATGTAGATTTAAAAAGGGATAAACTAGGCTCTAATACCATGTCAACTATACACTTGGACTTAATTAATCTAAGAAGCTATGTCAAGAATTAAGATTCATTGGTAGATTTGTTATCCATTTGTCGGAGCTGGATCATGTGGCTAATAAGGTCGAGTATAAGTAGAAACGACAGACAAGTTTCATTAAAACTCTTCTACACTTCAAAAATTAATAAAAAATGATTATATAATCAACTATTACAATTCTCTATAATATATAAAATCGTCAGTTATCTTATGTCTATATTCTCAGAAGCGGGATCATCCATCGACCTATTTGGGAGTTAGTTTATGCCTATATAGCCATGTGTATCATTAATAACCTATTCATGGGTCATCTTGCGCCTAAATACCAAGGTGTAGAGTTATCAATAATTCAATCGAGGTTATCTTGCTTCTATACACCCTATGTGTGGGTTATCAATGATGCAATCGAGGGTCATCTTATGGTTTGGTCGATATTTGGTTTTGATTCTATTAGAGGTTTCGGTTTTGATTTGAGGTGGATAGAGGTTTGGTCGAAAACAGAGCAGAAGCTTGATTCTTGGTTTAGGTCGGAGGAAAAAGAAAAAAATCAGATCTCTAATAGAAATATCCTTTGTTTTAAAAAACCAAGCAGAAATATGGCAAAAAAGGTCGATTTAAGATGGTGAATCAAAATAAAAATAGTTTTTTAGTCATAAAACCTTTGAAATGCATTGATACCATAACAAATTCTACGACTACATCTTAAATAAGAGGTGAATGAATTCAATTCGTTTTATTAGTCATGAAAGATACTTTTATGTACATAGAAATATTAAATGGAAAATGAAATATAATCTCGGAGAATATCCAAAATATTTGGAATATGTTAGAGAGTATCCTCGTAGTATTAAACGAGATTTTATAGAATATCATTAAAATCCCAGAGAATATATTTAGAATGTTAAATAAGAACTCAAAAAATATATTTAAAAATAAGCACATGGATGATATTTGTTTCCACGATGAAATAGAAATAAAGAATGGTTTAGAAAAAGAAAGTAATAAAGGAGAGAGTGAGGAAATAGATAAGTGTAAAAAATAATTATAATTTTTTAATTTTTTGATGACTTGATTACTATTTAATATGGGAGAATATCAGATATACCCTCATAGGGCTAAACCGCTTCAAAAATACATTTCCCTAAAATAATTATTTAATCAGGAAAAAAACTGGAGAAAGACAAATTTGCCCTTAAATTCGAACGTGAAAAAACCCAAGTTCTACAATTTTTCGACGTGAAAAACTGTCAAACCGTGTCTAAAGCAAGAGAATAAGTGGTTTCAAAGTTGAGAGGGATCGATTTGAAGTTCGCAAGAAGGAAATGACTAGAATCAGCCGTAGTAGTGAAGAAGAAAGCACGAGTCAATCTTCAACGGCGTCAATAAGTGTAAGTAGATCGATTTCTAGGGTTTTGTAGGTTGTCGAGTCACAAAATGATTTATTGATTTGAAATGGTGTGAGTGTCAGTGAGTCTGTTGAGTCTCAGTGAGTCGGTTGAGTCACAAGAGTCGGTTGTCTCAGTGAGTCGGTTTGGGTCGCAATGGTCGCTTGAGCGTCGTAGGGGTTCTAAGTGTCGTTTGAGTCAGTTGTCTCAGTGAGTTGATTTGGGTCGCAATGGTCGCTTGAGCGTTACAGTAGGTCTAAGGGTCGTTTGAGTCGGTAGTCTCAGTGAGTCGTTTTGGGTCACAATGGTCGCTTGAGCGTTGCAGGGGGTCTAAGGGTCGTTTGAATCGGTTGTCTTAGTGAGTCGATTTGGGTCGAAATGTTCACTTGAGTCGCATGTGTCGGTTGAGTCGCATGGGTCGGTTGAGTCGCATGAGTCTCAATGAGTCGGTTGAGTGTCGCAGAGGGTCCGAGGATCGTTTGAGTCGCATGGGCCGGTTGAGTTGCATTGGTCGGTTGAGTCGCATGGGTCGTTTGAGTCGGTAGAAGTATAATGTATTCTTAATTAATTGGTCATTCTGCAGGTGGCGCCAAAACCGAAGTTTGTGTATGAATTCAAGCACATGGACTGAATGCCAAAGATCACCATCAAGTGTTATTCTCACAAGACAATGACAAAGCTGAGAGGAATCTTAGATGAATACGAGTTGCATTACTTCGAGAAGGAGTCACAATTTAAGCATTTATTCCATTTCCAATTTGATTCCATATTGATTAAGGATCAAATGTCTATCCTCTTAAATCACTCCGTGATTGTACGGGATAAGAAGGACTTGTGGTTCGTCTTAAACGGTGTTCCCATCCGGTACTCTATAGTGGAGCACGCACTAATTTCCAGATTGAAATGCGAGCCATATCCCAAAGGATGAGAGTTCAAAAGGGGTAACACATTCAGGCGGAAGAATTTCGGCCATGGAAAGGTGACCTCCGTATAAATCATTGGAAAGCTTGTGAAGGCGAAGAATGTCGAGGACCGGAAGAGGTTGGCAACTTTGATGTTGTTGGCGCAAGTTATGGCTCACAAGCCTTCATCAGAAAACTCTATCAGCCATGATCTTATTGACATGGTTGATGACTTGGAATTTTGTGAAGACTTTTCATGGGGCGTTACACATTCGAGAAGATTGTGGATACTTCGCAAGCACGTTGGCGGGGAATCACCGAAACCAAAATGGTACTGTGGCGGTTTCATGATCCCACTAATGGTAAGTTGTATATATTATTCGAATAACTTGAATGTTTTCGTACTTTTTGCATTCTTATCATTTTGTTTTAATGTTTCAGTTACTTCCATTCGAAACCATCCTTAGTTTAGGCGGAAAGGGATGGTATGTTAATGTTATGGATGCGGATCCATCATGCCCAAAAATGTGCAAGAAGATGGTTAAATCCAGTATTAACCTGAAGTATGTAGATGTGATAAGGCTGATCGGAGATTCTAAAGTAACAATTACACAAGGGTCACAAGGAAAACAAGGGTCACAGAGGGTAATAATGGTTATTTTTTGTTTTTCAGGATATTCGAAGTATTCTTCGTGCTGAACATGAAGAGGAAGGTTTAATTTTTTATCTATACAATTATGAGGGATGCCACGATCCTGATGTTCAGATATGGATGGAACATATTCGTAGAGATCTGAAGGGTATTTGTTGGGAGGACATCCGTAAGCAAGAAATGCTAACGCGAAAAGCAGTTCTTGGTGATAAAAAGAAAGGGAAAGGGAAGGGGACTAAGAGGAAAAAGAGCATGGGCGAAAAAATTATAGAGATTGAAAACTTAGAAGATGAAGGAAGGGTGAGTGTTGCTGAAGCTGATGCAGAAAGAGATGGTGATGCTGAAATTGAACCTGAAAGAGAAGATGATGATGAAGCTGAAAGAGAAGAAGGTGCAGTCCTCTGACACTGGAGCAGAAATTAATGAAGGAAATAAAGGAGTCGGAGAAAAGAATCCTCACTATCGTAAGATATCTTCTAAGGGATGTCGGGTTTCATTTGCCTAATCCAAAAGCACAGGCGGCAAACTAATGTTCCGACACTGTTAGAGATGATGATTTTGAATTCCTTCAACGTCCATATCCAGTGTCAAGAAAAGAGCCAAGCAAAGAGCCGGTTGATGAATTCTTTCAACGTCCATATCCAGTATCAAGAAAAGAGCCAAGCGAAGAGCCGGTTGAGTCAGAATCTGAAAATGACTCTGGAGATGGCTCAGAAGAGGATTTGGCAAACATTTCGAGATTAGTTGAAAATATCGCATCTGGCGCCACCATTCCTCTAACTGAATACATTTTCTGAGAGGTTACTGCAGTCGTTGCTCCTGTTGAAGTTCCACCAAGTAAGTAATAAATAGTGAAAAAGTTCATTTGAGTCAATTTCCATCGAGATTCGGCATGGGTCGCAAGGGTCGCAAAAGACGCATAAGTCGCACGGTCGTATAAGTCGAAGGGTCGCATATGTCACACGGTCGTATAAGTCCCATGGGTCGCAAGGGTCGCATATGATGAATGAAGTAATTTTATACAGATGCTCAAGTGGTTACTGTCGATGAAACTACAGTCGGTCTAGTCGAAGAGGCCCCCTCTAAAAATAAGGATGTTCCTGCCGAGGAAACTACAGTGGATCCTGTCGAACAGGCCCCTCCAAGGATAAGGAGGTTCCTTCCGAGGAAACTACATTGGATCCTGTCGAAGAGGCCCCCTCTAAGGATAAGGAGGTTCCTTCCGAGGAAACTACAGTGGATCCTGTCGAAGAGGCCTCCTCTAAGGATAAGGAGGTTCCTTCCAAGGATAGTATAGTCGATCCACTCGAATAGGTCCCCTCTAAGGATAAGGAGGTTCCACCATGTAAGTATGGTCTTTTGAGTCACAAAGGTCGAGTTGGTCATATGGGTCGAATGGGTCACAAAAGGTCGCATAGGTCGTAGGTCATGCATAGGTCGCAGGGTCACATTGGTCGCCATATGTTTAATGAAGTAAATTTTATGCAGGTGCTGGACCTTTATCGAAGGAGTCTGCGACATACATTGAACCTCCATCGGTACCTAAACGAGTATTAAGACCACAGAAGGCATATTTTGAACCTCCACCAGCGAAAAAGAGCAAGAAAAGTACGAGGGAGAGGGCGAGGGAAAGATGATGGTGGAGTCCAAGAACCCGAAAAGAAGGTTGTTCAAGAACCCGAAAAAAAGGTGGTTCAAGAACCCGATAAAGAGGTGGATGAAGAACCTTCGTTCTGGTGGAAGCCCAAGGGATTAGAAAAGGACTCGATAACCCGAGAACCTTCATTTATTGACGCAATCGGTGAAAGGTAGACTGCTCTATATATGTTCTTGATGAAACCTGGACATGAGAGTTGGTGAAAATCTGATCTAGATACTCCTCGGGGGCCAGAGTTTTGGAAGATTATATTTAAGCCCAACGTATGGTTTGAAGATGATGTAAGTTATTTTAAACCCGAAGTCATAGAGGTCATTTTGTGTCATATGTATTCATGTGTGTTAATTTTTTTTGCAGCAATTGGACGAGGCGTTGTTGATGCAATATTATCGCATGAAGACATTCCCCGCGATATTTAAGAAACTGTACGTTTGTCCTCTTAATTTCATGCAGATCCTCAAGCTGTTGTCGTACGAGAATATAGACACTTTGCCGGAATTTCTTAGTGATTGTTTGAATAGCAAGTATCCATTCAGAAGTACGGAACCAATGAGTGCTTTCGAAGGCTTTGTCTCGGTTCTAAACATTACATCGCTCAAGAGTATATATGACGGATGTCATTGGGTAGCCAACAAAGCGGATTTTAAAACCCGATGCATCACGGTATACGACTGCCAGATGAGGGTTAAGAAAATGCATATCAATCCGGTGATTGAGAATCTAAAAAAAGCTATCCCCAAGATGTTCATTCTCGGAGGGTTTCCTTCTTTGGCTTCTAGAGAAGATGATTGGAAATATGAGTATTATGAAGGTCTGACATATAAATAAAGCGGGAATGACTATGGTATTTACTCCTAGAAATTCGTAGAAGCCTCAGTAATGAAAGCACGTAATGATTTGCACTACATTTGCGACGAAAATGTTCTATCCATGCGTGAGAAGATTGCGGCGGAGGTATTTAGTAATGGAAAATATATCCCTCCACCCTGAGATTAACTTGATATTTGGTACATTATTATTTTTTAGATATTTGGTACATTGTTATTTTTAAATATTTGGTACATTATTATTTTTAAAATATTTGGTACATTGTTACTTTTAAAATATTTGCTACATTTTTAAAATAAAAGGAGTCGTAGGGGTAAAAGGGTCGTAGGGTCACGGGGCGAAGGGATCCGAGGATCGCAGGGATCCGAGGGTCGTAGAGGTACAAGGGTCGTTCGACAATTTTATCCGTTCGACCCTTGACCCTGCGACTCTCGGACCCCTACGACCCTCGGACCCCTGCGACCCTTTTATCTCTGCGACCCTGGTATCTCTGCGACCCTCGGACCCCTGGACCTTTTATCTCTGTGGCCCTGGTATCTCTGTGACCCTCAGACCCCTTATATTTACAAATACAATTATTTACAAATAATATGAATAATTTATTATTGCTTATTTACAAATACAATTATTTACAAATAATATGAAAAATTTATTATTTTTTATTTACAAATACAATTATTTACAAATAATTGACTCGAATCTCTACGACCCTTGTTCCTCTGCCACCCTTGTACCCTTTGCGACCCTTATATCTGTGCGACCTTTGTATATCTGCGATCCTTGTACCTCTGTGACCCTTGTATCTATGAGACCCTCGGACCCCTTATATTGACAAATACAATTATTTACAAATAATATGAATAATTTATTATTTCTTATTTACAAATACAATTATTTACAAATTTACAAATAATATGAATAATTTATTATTTCTTATTTCCAAATACAATTATTTACAAATAATTGACTCGAATCTCTACGACCCTCGGACTCGTGCGACCCTAGTCTCTCTGCGACCCCTTTATCTCTGCGACTCTTGTCCCTCTATGACCCTTGGACCCCTGCGACCCTTGTCCCTCTGCCTCCCTTTTTCCTCGCGACCCTTGTTACAATAATAGTAAATCCACAAAAACAGTGATACTAACAATAATACTTACTATTGAATCATTGTAAAAAACCATCCAAACACAAACATGTAGTTCAAATTCAAATTAATGTTCTTGTTCAAAGGAGGTTTAGAGCAATCAAAATACAATTGAAAATCAAACACTGTTATTGTGAGGCACTGTTTGAGGGAAAAACTGAAGCACAGGTGTTGGTCTACTCGCATATATTTCGACTGAGAGGGTACAACCCTCGGGCCACCACGTGCCAAGGGCCTTAGATATGCCTCCCACGGCAGTCTGTATCCTATCATCAGATATATCTTACATCGTCTACGGCAAAGACCTCTCGACCTTGCAAACCCTATTGGAAGTGTCTGCGACATCCGTAGAAAGGAATAAAAATCGTGAAAATTACCCAAGTCGCGACATCACCCAAGTCCGTATTGAAGTCACTTATCAATGAATCTACGGCCAGACTCGAACGAGTGACTGATACCACAGTGACTGGTAAAATCCTCTGAGCCTGAGTGGCGAAGGTGACGTGAAAGAACATGTCACCTTCGTGTTTGAAAAGTAAGTAATCCCCAATACTTAAGTGTAGGTCGTTGGAGAAATCTTTCCACCCATCAGTGAATCTGGAGCCATCCAACTTGACTTCCCATCCTCTATTAGACCCATTCTATTTAAGCATTACCGTGTTTGTGTCCCTCGTTTTCCCGTAAATATAATCATCGAAGAATATATTCGGGATGTCATGTAACAAAAAATGAAAAACAAAGTCAAATTTGTACATTCTCTACATGTAACATACCGAAAGAGAGACAGATGAAGAAGATTACAATGTAGTTATCTAGATAGCGCGGAAAAATCTCTCGGAAGAAAGAAGGGAAATGTGGCATTTTTGGAAAAATTGATGGAACACGATGAGAGTTAGAGGGGGAGAGAATGTGTCGTTATTGTAAAAAAGGAAACGACTGTAATTCGAAAAGACATGACCTGGATATCGAATCGCTGTCAGATGGAATTTGAAAAGACATGACTGCAGAAAGTGAAGGGTCGCAGATCTTATTTTTTTCAAATTTTTTCAAATATGATGAAAAGTTGGGTGGGAATTTTGGTGACGGAATTTCTGGCGGGTCGCATGGGTCAAATATATTCAAAACCAACGGATTAACGGGTAAAAATGATAAAATTTTATAAACCATTCAAAACAATACATTTAAAACGTCAAACTAATTAATGCCAAATGAGGGTCACATGAGTCGCATGGTCACATATAAGGATCAATACATGCGAAATCGATGAATTTACGGGTTTATAATGATAAAATGTCAAAAACTAATAAAACAATACCTTTAAAAAGTCAAACTAATTAATGCCAAAATGAGTGTTGCATGGGTCGCATGGGTCGCATGGTCACATATAAGGATCAATACATGTGAAATCGACGAATTTACGAGTTTATAATGATAAAATGTAAAAAGCCAATCAAAATAATACATTTACAACGTCAATCAATGGTTAAAACAGATTATGACCCATGTGTCCCTAGTTGAGTTGTGTATAACCAATGTTGTGCTTCAAAAGCGATAGTAGTGTTTTAAGAACTCGTTGGATGAGTTTGACAAAATTTCAAAAAATACATTCAACATTGTTTTCAAATGTCGATATTATTTATTTTATTGTCTATATTGATTCTAAATTAGACGTATACAACTCAAATATATTGATAATGGCATGGGTCGTTTGGTCGCATGTAAGAATCAATACATACGAAATCGACGAATTTACGGATTAACAATGATAAAATATCAAAAACCAATCAAAACAATAGAATTATAATGATTCTAAATTAGACATGGGTCGGAAGGGTCACATGGGTCGGAAGGGTCGCATTGGTCGCATGAGTCATAATTGTTCGCATGAGTTCGATGGATTCTAATTTATTCCAATTGAGGGTCGCATGGGTAGAATTATAATTAAAAATTTATCGAATATAATGATGAAAGTCACAAAAGGTTTAATCAAAATAATACAAATAATATAGTATTACACAATTACTAACTAACAAACTTTTCTTTTTTTTTTTGAAGTCGGCGTTGTCTCAGTTGTCACGTTCCAAACACTGCTAGTGATGCTGGCTTTTGAAGATGGGTTTGTCTCGACGAAGAAGACGGGATTTGTCTCGACAAAAATGGGCTTTTATCGACGAAGAAGACGGGGTTTGTCTCGACAAAAATGGGTTTTGTATCGACGAAGAAGACGGGATTTGTCTCGATGAAGCATACGGGGTTTCTCTCGACGAAGATGGGGTACTTCTACGAGCCTAATCGGGTCCAGGATAACGATTCTCTTTAGGCCTCCCGCTTTGCCTTTTCTGAGCCAGTCTAGGAGGTAGAACCGTAACTTCAGTCAATTGAGGAGGAATGTCCCAATCAGTGCAATCGGGAACCGGATACACAGTTTTTTGGTAAGTTGAACGCCATGTCTCCCGAAGGTAGTAGTTTGAACATAGATCTGGTATCTTGTGACATTTACCAACCTTATGTGCTGCTGCAATTGCGTGACTACATGGATACTTATCCACATCAAACATTTTGCAGTTGCACGTTCTTTTTTGAACACTCACTACAAATCTTCTATCCATCTCATTTCTCACCTCATACTCATCACTCAGAATGTTCAATTCAATAACATCATATTTGGATGCCTGTCCAAACCGTTCATGTAAAGTTTTTTCAACGTAAGGTGTTAACTTTTGAGAACCATCACCGGTAACTGCTTCCAACCTATACCTATTGAACAATTCCACCGTCTCTCCCAAACATATATCTAAAAGTCCTAGGATCGTAAATTTTTTTGACTTCTTCAACTTTGAATTTATTGACTCGGTGCTATTAGTGGTTAATAATTTGTACCTTTCCCCCTTAAATTTGCATCTTGCCCACTTAACGGGATCAATTTCCTCTTTCTCCAAATACTTTGCAACATTAGGATACCTGCGCAAAGGTCACAAAGGTCAAAAAATGGCCACAAAGGTCATAATAGTCACAAGGGTGGCAGAGGTACAAGGGTCGCAGAAATACAAGGGTTGCAGGGGGTGAAAGGGTCGCAGGGGTACGAGGGTCGCAGGGGGTGAAAGGGTCGCAGGGGTACGAGGGTCGCAGGGGTACGAGGGTCGCAGGGGCACAAGGGTCACAAGGGTCAAAGGGTCTCAAATGGTACAAGGGTGGCAGAGGTGCAAGGGTCACAAAGGGTACAAGGGTCGCAGAGGTCATAAAAGTCATAAAAGTCATTTTTGTACTTGGCCTTCAAATCAATAAATAGCACTTCAAATTCGTTCTCCGTGTATGCTACTGCACATTTGATGAACATTTCCGCCATAGTATAACCCTTTGAAGTCTTTCTACCATGGCCTTTATTGACGTAGCTCTTTATATTTTGCGATATATAACGCACACAAAAACCATGATTAGCTTGTTTATACACTTGTTTGACTGCTTTGATCAATATTTTATGGCGATCAGGTATCACAACGACATCACGTCCGTCCGGTATCGCCTCTTTCAATCTTGACATAAACCACGTCTATGATTCGTCCTTGTCTCTGTCGACTATTCCCCATGCGAGAGGATATTGGTGATGTTCACCATCTTGCGCGGTCGCCACTATGAATGCTCCCTTGTACATTCCTATCAGAAATGTCGCATCCACAGCAATCACTTTACGCATGTATTTTCATCCCTTTATAGCCGCTCGGACAGCCATAAAAAGGTATTTGAAGCTTTTCTCATCATTTTCGAGCTCAAGATTTGCTAAAGATGCGGGATTTCTTTGTGTAAACATGTGCAACCACCCTAGAAGCCTCCTATAATGTTCAAAGTCATCACCACGAATCTCCTTTTGAGCATATGCCTCTTAATGCCATCAAATACGATGCATTGGGATCGTATTTTGCTTTAGACGAGCCATCAATTCTTTTTCTGGATGTTTTTCATAATTTCCGGCATATTCCTCTTTCAAATAATCCTTAACCATTTGCCTTGTACGCTTTGTAGCTTCAGTTAGTTTAGATACAGGTGAACAGTTATGAATGGGATGGTGTGTTCTCACACTAAACCGTTTGGAATTCAGGATTGCTGCCACGCGTAATTTCCATTTACAACCACTTCCGGCAAACTTGCATCGTACTTCCCACAGCTTCGTATCAGATCTCAATGTTGTATATCTCATTGAAGCTTCCATTGAACCCTTCCTTACAAATGCATGTACATCCTTCTTACTATCAAACTCTTGCCCAATTTTAAGATTCAATCCATCTTGAAACTCGAAGATATTATTTTCGCTATCGTGAACTACCATTTCCAAGTTTTTCTCACCATCACCATACTTATGCTCTGTTGGCAAATCAGAATCAACTTTATTACTTCCACAAACAACTCCATCGACTACCACATTCATGGTACACCCACCATCTTCTCTTAACCCGCTTGTATGTTCACTATCAAAATTATTCGAACCAAAATATTTATTGTTTTCGGATTACTCTAAACTCTACTTTTGTTATTTGGACCTACAATAACACAGTCATCATAATCTACAACACATTGATCCTCACCTTCTTTAGCAATGCTTCCAAAAGCAGGAATTAGAGGCTCGATTTCCCTCTCAATTTCAATTTCACACTTCACATTTGTTGATTCTATCTCCACATACAGTAGTGGTCGAATTCCTCTCATGCGATCAAACATATAACAAATAAGTTTCTTGTCATTCATTATATATGTCGGCTTCCCATTTTCACAAATATTGGGTAGATAGTTTAACTTCAACTTCGTTGTATTATTTCCCACCATCATCTCTGAGCATAACTCATCAATCAGTTGCTGGTATGTCAGAGTAATCGGATGACATAAGAAAAATACTCTCTAGTTTTCCTGAACTCTACCAACCCATTCAGATTCTCCATTTGGGTTTTTTTCCCATTTACCATCATACAAAAAATAAATCAGTGTGATTTTCTCATCCACCATATCAATTAAATCTGTAAAAAAAACATAAAAAGAGAGGTAAATTCTGTGACCCGTCACGACCGTGCGACTCGATGAGACTCTGTGACCCAGTGGGACCGTGCGACCCTTGTACCCCTGCGACCCTTTGACCCCTCCGCGACCCTTGTACCCCTTTGCGACCCTTGTACCTCTGCGACCCTTGTACCCCTTTGTGACCCTTGTACCTCTCTACCACCCTTGTACCTCTGTGACCCTTGTACCCCTTTGCGACCTTTGTACCTTTGCAACCCTTGTACCCATGCGACCCTTGGACCCCTGTGACCCTTTGAAACCTTTGCGACCCTTTTCCCATGCGACCTTGGACCCCTTTGCGACCCTTTTACCTCTGCGATCCTTGGACCCCTGCGAAGACCTTTGATCCCTTTGACCCCTCGATGAGACTCTATGACCCAATGCGACCGTACGACTCTGTGACCCAGTTACTAATTGCGATTATTTGACATTTCAATAAATATGACTCGTTTAGACTCGTTTTAAATAAACGAGGCTTATATTGACCCAATGCTTCATAACTCACAAAAGAAAAGAGAAAAACACAAGAGAAACACGAAAAACTCACTATACATACATGGTTTTTCTGTGGTACGTGCTTAATTGCAAGTTTCTTTGTTGACAACAAACGATTTCAATCTCTTGGCAGCGAATTTGATGCCGATTTCAAGCTAATCTCGCCGAATCTGTTGTGGTGTGGGAGAACAGTAATTTTCGCGCTACAGAGAGAGAACTAGAGGTGCTCTGGAGGAGAGAGAAAAATTGCTGACAAGGGTAACATGGGATTATGAATATTTTAAGGGTATATTTGAAGTTGAAACTTTTTTTTCAGGGTTTAGGGTTTAGGGTTTTTATCAATATTTTATTTGAAGTTGAAACACATGATGTGTGAGTTTTTATCAATTTTTTATTATAGAGTTGAAATTCATATGTCATAAATAGATCATCATATCAAAGATTCATGTAATCGATGATGGTTATATATTTTATATCTTATTTTATAAAAAAAATGATCAATATATTTAAATTTTATTATAAATGACTAAGTAGTTATTATAGTTCAATAGCAAGATCAAGAAAACCAAATTTTGATATAATCATCTGATAAATTATGAGGCTAAAAAGTAGATATTTTGAGAATAATTTTTAATTATAAAGTTGAAATTCATATGTCATAAATAGATCATCATATCAAAGACTCGTGTAATTGATGATGGTTATATATTTTATATCTTATTTTACGAAAAAATGATAAATATATTTAAATTTTATTATAAATGTCTAAGTAGTTATTATACTTCAATAGCAAGATCAAGAAAACCAAATTTTGATATAATCAGCTGATAAATCATTAGACTAAAGACTAGATATTTTGAAAATTTATAAATATTCTATCACAATAAAAATCGAGATAATATTTGTTGATTGTTTTCTCTTTATACAACATGTTTTACTTTTATATATGAATCAATTTAAATTAATAAAAATGGAATTAATGATTGGACCGTTACGTCAATGTTGACGTAACTTCACCAGAATTGAACAAAAACTTGAATTTTGATATATAAGATTTAATTTAATTTAATTTTTTTAAACATGAAGTTTCATTTATAACATTTCTTTTTTAGTGTTATTTCAAAAAATGTTTCGTTTTTCTTCATTATGTATATATTTGATTTTGATAAAATTAAAATTATAATATGTATGTATTTGTATATATTTTAAAATCTATATATAAATAAATAGGTTTTTAATATGGATATGAAAAAAATATATATCTATATATATGAATATATATATATTAAAAAAAATATGTATATATTTTAAAATCTATATATAAATAAAGAGGTTTTTAATATGGATATGAAAAAAATATATATCTATATATATGAATATATATATATTAAAAAAAATATGTATATATTTTAAAATCTATATATAAATAAAGAGCTTTTTATAAAACAAATATATCCAATATATATGAATAATTTTAAAATTAAAAATGAAATAGAGAGAAGCAATCTTTGGAGTTAAAAAAAAACTTATTTCGTATGGGTTATTATATATATAATTTGTTCTCATTTCTTAATCTTATAATTACAACTATTATTTATATGATTATGTCTATATTTTATTTATTTAATTTATTTCATTACTTTCTAATATTGTTTTCAATTTTTTTATAATCAAACTTTCATGTAAATATACTATATTCTTTTATCCATATAAATAAGTAAATTCCTTATATAATTACATTAAATTTAAATTTTGTAATATTAAAAATTTTGTATAGTTCATGAATAAAAAACTTTATATGGATTTATATAACAAATTTTATGATTATTTGTCTATAGTTTATTTTTTTTATTTCATTAGTTTGTGATATTTGTTATTGTTTATAACAAATTTTCATGTAAACATGCTATATTTATTTATTTATTCATATAAATACATAAATTTGTTATATAATTATGCATAAAATTTAAATTTTGAAATATTTTTTAAAGCTCATGAATAAAAAAACTTATATGAATTTATATAACAAATTTATATGATTATTTGTTTATATTATATTTATGACTCTTTTAATTAGTTTCTCTCATGTTTTCAATATTTTTATAACTAAACATTCATGTAAATATACTATATATTTTTATTTATATAAATATATAAATGTTTTATTTGAAAATTGTAATTTAATTTTTATTTTAATTTGTGTCCATACTTTGTTAACATTGAACCATTTAATTTTATTTATATTTAAAATCGATTTTATAAATTTATTTATTGAAATATATTAAAGTCTTTTTAATTTTTAGAATACTGCTCATTAATTGAAGAACAATATTTTAAAATCTATATATAAATAAATAGGTTTTTAAATATGTATATATTTATATATATCTTAAAATCTATAGATAAATAAATAGGTTTTTAATATTGATATGAAAAAAATATATATCTATATATATGAATATATATATATATATATATTGAACAAATATGTATATATTTTAAAATTTATATATAAATAAAGAGTTTTTTATGAAAAATATATCGAATGTATATGAATAATTTTAAATGAAATCGAGAAAAAGTAACCTTGATGTTCCAAGAAAAAACCTTATTTTTTAACATTTAATAATCCTTGTTGAGATGACTTTACCCGAAACAACTTCGCAAAAATTATTATATATATAATTTTACCGTTTCAGGATTCATTATCTTACCTTTGTGATCGTTCAAGTGATTCACCAAAGCGATGACACCGTGTATCAATAATGTGTATATCAATTTGAAAATTAATAAATTAGTTTATAAATTGACCTATTGTTGTGTAGTTGTTGATAAATTATAATATTTAAAAATATATATAATAATAAAATCATTATTATTTTATTATAAGAAAATAAAATAATAAGAAAATAAAGTGACAAAATTTTTGACAAAATCTCATCTATAACCCCAATGTCTTCTGCGTGCAATAATAAATTTTATGTTTCACTAAAATTATGAGATATTACCGTACATTAGATCTAGCGGTTGAAACATTACCACGTCATCGATAATAACAGAGAGAATAATGAGTAAATATCACGAAGATGGTAGTATAAAAACGTCGTTATAAGATTTTAGATGTATAAAAAATATCATATTGTATTATCATATATCATATATAATTTTGGATAATATTTCATTTTTAGATTATTTTATAATTAACAAAAATTCAAATTCATATTTAATAAATAGTAATATTTATATATATATCCGAAGATTATATAATACTGTTGACAAAGATACTATTTATATTGTAGTATAGTGTAGATTTAATATAGCAAAAAATATAAATGTGTGTAAGTCGAGATGTGGGAAACAGGCTGTATCTGGAGTCTTCTGCTTCCTCACCCCACATGTTCCATCAACTATTTGTCTAACCTCTTCTTTCTACATTATATTTGTATAAAATATAAGATCACTGTAGTATTTTTCCGTTTTTTTTCTTTTTCTTTAGTATTTATTTGTTCATATAAATAACTCTAAAGAATATTACTAAAAATATCTATTTTTCATAAAATCTTTCAATTTTAAAATTTTCAACCAATGATTTATGGGAAATTGTATAAAAATATTAAATTATAAATATCATAAAAGATATTTTAAATATTTTTAGATGTTTGTTATTATATGTTTGTATTATTTATTTTATTAAATATCAATGGTGGTAATACTAGGGTTGAGCAAATAATAAAAAAGATATTTGAATATTCGATTATTTATATTTATATTTGTATTTTATCAATATCTAGATTTATTATTTGTGTGTATTTGTAAATTCGAATATTTGTAAATATAAATATATTTTAGATATATGAATACTTGTCGGATATTCGTATCCATAATCCGTAATTTTTTTAATGTAAAAATATATATAAAAATAATTATTTATAAAATAATAATCATCGAATAAATGTAAAACTAATATTCAAATCACATAAAAATATAAAAATAAGAAATATAAATAAAACAAAATACAAAATATTCATAATATTTTCCATATGAATCATTTAAATTTTGGTTTCGTCAATAACTAATAATATCACCAATTTACGTAAAACAATGAAATAAATTGTAAGATTATAAAATTAATATGAAAAAATAAAATTCACATAAAAATTATATATTTAGTAAGTTAGGTTTTTTTCTATATCTTTTAATGTCTCTATAATATTATCCAAATCATTTGGATTAGAATCTAATCTTGAGTGCAAATTAAAACTTCAACAATATTAGTTATTTTAATGTATTTGATAATTTAGTAATACAATCATAAATATATTGCATATTTATCTATATATTTATATAATGAATGGTGAAGTAAGATTAATAATGTTTCTATTTATTATTAAATCAATTTTCTTTTTTATGTATGTGTATATTAAATAAATTTATATTTAATGTTTACAGGTACGAATAGTTTGAATAATTTAGTTTACATTTGTATCTGTAATTATTGAATATCTAAAATTTCTAATATTTAATTTGTATCAATGGATATTCAAATTTTCAATTCAAATACGAAACGTATACGGATCTGATACGAATATTTTGTCCAATCTTAGGATGGCTTAAAGAGAGCTAATTTTTCCATTTTATTTTAAAAATAAATTCTTATATTTTTTTATAGAAAAGTTATAAATAAATTTTAAAAAGGAAAAAATTACTTTATGGGGTTAATTTTCTGTTCACAAGACCAGATTTCACAAAATCATGTTATTGCTTTTTTTTTTTTTGCTTTTCTTAAAGATAAAAAAAGATCTCTTTTCGTCGGTGTAAATATTTATACTTTTCGATAATATTATGTTCTCTTAATAAAACCATGTCCACAATTAAAGATAAAATAACTGTATAAATAAAGTTGAAACGATATCTTTCTTTTTCCCGATTATTCAACATTAATCTCCCCAATATCAATAAATATATGACTTAGATTGTAAATGCAAAAATATATATATATATATATATATACACTGTAAAACAATTAGAGTCTAGAAAAAGATTTCCAGATAAAAAATATTTTTTTATTAAAAAATAAATCAAGTTACAATCACATTTTATTTGTATAACTAAGATGCAATCGGTATTTTTATGATTCGGATACGATATTCAGAAATAATGGTTCTACTATCCGTAAATTTTTTGATATTAAAACTCGATTTTTTTTTTAAATTATGAGAGACTTAGCAAAATCTTAAAAACATCAATCTATGTTTCCCAAAACATTCCATTTAGTGATATCACTCGGATTCAAAGAAACACACGATTGAATAGTCTAATGTATTGTGGTTTCTCTTATTTTTGTTTTCTTTATATATGCTTGTCGCTCAACATACTACTAGCTCCTCATTATAGTCTCAATCCTAACAAAATCCATCTACAAATAAAATGAATAAAAAGACAATAACAAATCTAAAAAATATGTTTTCAAAACTTATAAACACATTAACAATAATTTCTAAAATTATATTTAGTTTGGTTGATTCAACATTCTCCTCCTTTTTTCATCATATGCTTACTCAAACAAAATATTATCTACGAAACATTCATTAATCCAAACGTATAATTCGAAAGCAGTCAAACTAATCAGATCAACGACGCCAAGTTACAACCGAGTTAACTAAAGTTAATCTTCAAAAAATAATGGTTAGAAACACATAATCTTGAATCCAACCATTCCTAATATCCATCCATCCATTCGTCTTTTACTCATGCATACCCTGAAAAGCTAGAGAATTGATAGTAAAATAAGAAGATGAGAGGATAATAATGTTAGTCCGAAGAAACATCTTGATATGATTCACATATTTATTAGGGTATGCCAGTGATTAAGCTATATTTTTCTCGAGCTTTATCAGAACAGTTTGTACACTATCTCTAGGACAAATATTCAAGCCTTCATATGTTAAAGATTTGATTTTAATTCTCTTATCAACACTAATCCAAAAAGGTATGAGTTTAATTGATTCAACAACACTTACAACCCTTTTATTGTATCAAGAGCAATCTTTAAATCAAACAGAGAAAAGATAGTGTATATCTAACATTGTTAGACAAATCTCAAGTAACTATATATTCAAAATGAGTTTACTCATGTTGAATGAATCTCTCTTCTTGACACAATAAAGAAGAATAACCATTTCATTTTTAAAATAATAAGTCTCTTATGTAGGCACCAATTTGACCTACAGATCTTATTGAGTAGTGAAAATTATGTGGTCAAGAGCGATGAATTCATTTGTCCATTTCAAGTTGTCCGTTCATTTCCAACGAAAGTTCTTACAACTGTATCCATATCAACCGGAATATAAAGTTCATTCTCCCTATGTGTTTCAATATTAGGTGTTTCCAGATGTTGATTTATGATGCTTGGGAGAGAATTCAAACACATTTCCTCTCGCATACACCTTGTGATAAGAAGGATGACCTTTCTTATCTACATTGGGATTTAAGTTTCCATAGAATTCGTAAACAAATTATTTACTGAATTTCATGACATTTATCATAGTTCCAATTAACTGTCTTTTCTGCACTAAGCCCTAAATCTCGATTGCTCTAAATTGTGTAACATTTAGTGATCTTTTCCCGATATTTCTCTGTTTTTCATCATCTCAATTCTAACTTTTCCTTCTTTCTAAAAGAACTTATAAGTAAAGACATTTGAAACAGAAATATAAGAAATACCTCTATCAGAAATTTATTATGCATATTCTTTACTCTTTTTTGACTGTGGCCTTCGAGATGGTTTAACACACTCTTTTCATTTATTTATTGATGCATTGAAGTAACCTAAAAACTTCTTCAGATTTAGTTGACTTATTTCCATATGTTTTTTTTAGAAATTTCAAAATCTTTACCTTTTTCATCAAATTCCATAAGAATAGAATGAACAACTGCCTCTGATTCAGAGAGAGGATTTGTCACATGAATTTGGTCAGTTTCGATTCCTTTTTAGGGAATTCTTTTCCCATAGGTATATCTTTTTTGCTATTAGCAATTTTTTGTATAACAACCAATTTTTCCACCATTCGAATAGCAGTTCAACTTCTTTAATGTCTGCAACAACACGAGTTGTTTTCTTCTATAAATTGACCTTGGTTCATGTACAACTATTGGTGTTGTTGTGACAAGTCTCTCCGTGGATAACTTTTGCAGATTTTTCGTCTAGATTTCTAGGGTCTTTTTTACATTACCTTTCTCTTCCATTTCGAAAATACCTTCTCTTTTTATGGTTGTGCCTTATGCGTTGGAAGTATACTTTTTCGGTCCCAATGAGAGAGGATTCCTAGAAAAATTTCTAAAAGTTTTTTAGAAAAAGAACTAAACAACATGAGAGAACTTTTCTAGGGTTCTCAGTTAGAATAATGATCAAGATATAAAGAAATCAGAGAAAAAACTTTCATTTATTCATTTATTTAAATAAAAAAATTGAAATTAAAAAATAACCATTTCCCCCTCAACTCATCATTAGAGTAACACGTTAATAAAAACAAAGATTAGTCTCATAGGTTCCCACAATCATCAACAACTCAATTTTTTTAAAATTTTAAAATTTCATACCTTCTGAAACTTCTAAATATCAAGTTCAAAATAGGCTTCGATCAAGCATTTACTTCATATCCCAACCTAACATTATCCTTGTGATGCATAACTCAGTATTTCTCAGTGATACTTGATGTAAATATTGATGTTTTGTAGACTCTTCACTTTAATTTAATTTCAAATTTTCATATGAGCGACTTCCACAAAGACCAGAAAACATGCATAGCATAAACACGCATAAACACGTACACAAACCAAATATTTTAGAGATATTGGAGTTATTTTTTTCGATATTTTATTTTCCTTATTTCTTATGGTCATATATTTCATGTTAGTTCGACACTGAGGATGGCGTCGAATCAAAGTCTGGGGAGAAATAGATTGATATCATATCTACTACATAGGATCATTTAAGTTACGTATTTGATTTAAAATGCATTTTAGGAGAATATTTTTTTTTAATGTTTTTAGAATCTAATAAACGAAAGCATGCAACAGTTAGCTTGGAAAAGAGATAATCAACTGATGTTTAGGAAATTAGAAAATCGTCCTTTCCCTAATAGCCATGTAATCTTCTCTGTTTCTTTGTGTGATCGTCTTCTAATCTTCTCTGTTTCGTTGGAATTTGCGACTCGAAATAAAATAAGCTGAAATATGTGATTTTTCAATAATGTTGTTTTCATCCTTTGCTTTGTTTTTTTACTTTTTTCTTTGGATGAACGAAAAACCTTTCTAATGAATACATTCACCTGAATTGAATCGGACCATCCAGTATTACCTCGTCTTGTAAATGTATAGGCTAATGTTTCATGGAATCAAAGAAGGAAGGCGGAAAAAATCTTTACAAATAGCCTCAAAGATATTATCTCAATAAATCCAAGTCGTATGTTTTTAAATTCCTTTAACATATATCTCCAAAGAATATGATAATTTTGCCTAACACATTATGAGAGTTCTATGGTAACAGCTTAGGAAACGAAATTGGAATGATTTGTTGCATAAAATCATGACAATTGTGACTTTTAACCTAATGGGCCTCAATAATGTTGTTTTCCCTGGCCAACAAAATCTGAATATTAGAATAGGTGTCTTTCCATCGTGTAATGTCAACTCAATTTTTTTGACATATTTTCTTTAAATATTTCCATGATTGTATGTTATCTTTCGTTTTCTATTTCATATTCATAACAGTGTTAATGATGATATCAAAAACATTTTTTACAATATAAATAACACCCAAATTATGATATAATATGAGTGATTTCCAATATGGTAGTTTCCAAAAAATACTATGTTCGTACCACTTATGCCATTCACATCGGCCTTGTGGTTTTCGATGCCACAATCTCCTCTACATTCCATTGATTCTTCTAAATTTGTCATTGTGTTTAGTCATTAAGTATATTATTTGCGTACTTGTTTGCATGCATGGTGCCTTGTCTTTCTATACCATGTCTTTTTCAAAATATTTTTATCTTTTCTGAATTTATATCCACGAGGAAAAAACCTTCTATAACAATCAAACCAACATGGTTTCTTACCTTGTACTAGATAAAACGAATTTTTATCCTTTATAAAATATGGACATGCCAATCTCCCGTGTGTGCTCCATCCTAATAACATTCTATAGACATGAAAGTAATTAGTTGTCCACAACAACACTGCATTAAATATCAAGTTTTGCTTCGTGCTTACGTCATATGTAACAATTTCATTGTCTCAAAAATCTCTTAATTCATTAATTAAAGGTTTCATGAATACATTGAAACTTTTTTTTCAAATGTTTTGGTCCTAGAATCAGCAACATCAGAAACATAAATGTGTTTGCAAATAATTTCTTGACTTTGATACTTCATGTTTTTGCATCTTTTGCAAGGATATAACATTGTCCAACGTTCTTGATACAAGGGTCATATCGATGCAAAACTCTTTAACTACTCCAATTCGTGTAAGAATTCTTGAGTAATTTCCTTAATTACGGGATCTTTTCTTCTATACATCCACTCTCTCGATCTGTATATATCTCTATTTGAAGAAGATGACATTAATTGAAAGTATATTTTTTGTTTATGACTTAATGGTAAAGAATTCGAATTTGGTGTATAAATATTAAAATTCCAACGAATGACCACTGGAAATACCAATGGATACCCGTTAAAATCTAACGGTCAATTTTTTGCAACGGTCACATCAAAATTTTAAATTTATAAACGGGCATCCGTTGAAATAATTCGGCGGTTTTAAACGGTCTTTCAACGGATTAACCAAAAACTTTTAATGGATAGTATCTGTTAATATTTCTTTGGAAATACTAAAAAATTGTAACGACTAGTATCCATTAAAATTCTGTTGGAAATTCCAATAGATTGTAACAAATAGCATCTGATAATATTCCATTGGAAATACCAACATATTATAACATATTTGTGCCTGTTGATAATTTCTCACTTTTCGTTGAAATCCATTGCAATTTTTTTAACGAATGGATCCATTGGTATTTGCATATTTTTTATAATGGCTATGTACTAGAACAAGGTTTGCACTACAGGAGTAGATAATCTGAATTTACACTGCGAGAGCAAGCAGATCCACTTTTAGATGATTGAATTTTTCAAATAACTAAATCATACTTTCTATAATCATTAATGAATTCATGTATTACAATTCTTTTATCTAGTAGCATCATCTCGACTATTTATCTTTTTTAATTGTAATTTACTTACTTTTTTTATATTTGATACACCTATACACTTTTTTGTTGTTCATGAACGTAGTTTTTGTGAAATTGATAGTTTAAATTTTTCTTACTCTCTGTGTTCGATCCTCCTTCTACAAGATATGTATCCTTGTAGAATATCTAATCTAGGTATAAATTTTAAAACTTGATATATCTACATTATACCTAGATGACTTATTACTTGGTTTGTGAGATGAAGATTCCTTCTATCATTTCTTTTATGTGTAGACCAAGAAAAGAATTTAGTTCTCCAAATGTACTCATCTCAAATTCTTGAGACACTGATTTAACAACCCAATCCGCTATTTCTTAAGGAGTTGATCAAAACAAAATATTATTGACATATATTTGAAAAATAATTAATTCATTACGATCTTAATGAATGAATATGTTTTATTCACTCCCCATCTTTTTTAGACTTTGTCGATTAAAAAAATTGTCAATGTCTCATACCAAGCTCTTGGAGCTTGTTTAAAATAGATTAAAGCTTTCTTCAGATGATTGAAATGTCTAACATAATGTGGATCTTCAAAACCATCTGATTGTTCAACATAACCTTCATCTTTTAAATCTCTATTTAGGAATAAACTCTTTATATCCGTCTAAAAAATTTTAAAACCAAACACACAAGCAACTCCAAGCAATATAGTTATAGATTCTAGACGTGCAACATGAACAATCGTTTCATCAAAATCAATACCTTCAACTTGAGAATACCTTTTTGCAAAATAATCTTGCTTTATTCCTATTTATAAGTCTATCCTCATTAGTCTTATTCTAGAAACTAAAACACACATCATTTTTAACATATTGTTCAAGATCCTTCTACATTGCCTTTACCCAGAATTCACCATTAAGAGCTTCAGTGGCATTTTTTAGATTCAATTTGTATAATGGAAAAAATAAACATTACCATGTCATAGTAATTAATTAGAGGTTCTCTCGAACCTTCCTCTCATCATGAACATTGCCAATCACGTCTAATATATAATGATTTTTATGTACATACACCAGATCTGGAATTTCTTGTTTGTCATCAACTTCATTTCCATTATCAGAATAATGCATATTAGTTGAGGGTGAAAAGTCAGTTGTAGTTGCATCGTTGTTAGGTTGTACAAAAACTAGACATGACTCACTCAAAGGAACTGTAGGTAAACCAAAATGTATAGTACTAGCAATTTCATCAAAAATAACATTAACAGATTCAATAATTATCTTTATAATTGTATAATCTCTATGCAATTGAATTGATGTCACATCCCATAAAAATTTATTCATCACTCTTTACATCAAATTTCTAATATAATTTCAATCATTCAGACATAACATGTGCTTCCAAAAATATATAAATGACTTAGATTAGGTTTCTTATCTTTTTAGATCTCGTAGAGAGTCTATAATTTACCACGTCGTAAGAAGACTAGATGTGAGATATAACATGTAGTTATAACTGCATATGCACAAAAACAAGTTGTAATTCCTTTAGAATGAAGCATGGTTCACTCCATTTCTTGCAGTGTACGATTTTTCCTCTCGACAAGTCCATTATGTTGGAGATTTTTTAGAGTAGAAAACTCATGTAGAAAACCATGTTTGTTACAGAAATTTGCTGACATTTCATTCTCAAACTCTCATCCATGATAACTTTGTATCCGTGAGAAATTTCCTTTCATGTTAGCAAATTGTAAACAAAAAAGATGAAAACATCAAATGTTTCTGATTTTTCTTAAAAATAATTTATCTGTCTAAATCTAGAAAAATCATCAACATACACAGATATCGATCTAAATCTAAGATTTTTCAGTTTGAACGTCAAGTATCTTTTTGCTATGCATTTTACCTAGTTTCCTTATTAACAACCTTTGCATACAATTTCTTCCCCTTTATCAAGCATTGGAATTCCTTGTACAGTTTAGTTTTACCAAAGATCTTGTGTTCATGTGATCTAAATGTTGAAACCAAGGAATCAAAATTGCTAAGAGTACTGTTGAAAGATATTGATCCTTCGCTCCAAATAAAGAAATTATTCATATCTCTAGAAGCTGTTAAAATAACTTCACTATTCTCATTAGAAATGGACATATCCGTTGGAAATGGCTTTCCGTGGAAATAACCCTTTTCAATGGATTTCAACAGATTATGTACCGTTACAAAATGATTGTTGAAAAATAACATCCTTTGTGATTTGCAATAGATGATATTCGTTGATCATGCTAAACAAATCATAATGGATATATCCGGGAAAAGTGTCAATGGACACCCATTGCAAAGTTTCAATAGATGCCCATTGAACATTGTCAACGTTATCCGTTGAAAAATTACTATGGGCATCCGTTGGCATGGTATCTGTTGAAAGTTGTTGGGGGGACATAGCAACGGATACCCATTGGAAAAGAAATAGATGGAATTTTAAAATATTACAACAGATCCCCATTGAAAATTGTTTTCTGTTCTCAATGGGTATCCGTTGATAGCCTTAGAAATCTAATAAAAAATAAGAAAAAAACTAAAAAATTTAATATTTATATATAATTTATATGAAAATAAAAAACAGATTTACTACATTTCATCTAAATCGACACATCGTCATCCTCGTACTCGTCAACGCTTCGTGACGAGGTTGCATCGGAGTCGATAACCGGTTCTTGTCTCCACATTGTGGCTCCCATTAGTGGTGGTGACTAATACGCTCGACCAGTAATCTACTTGATTATACTCTCCATATGATGCATCTACGCTCATATTTCATGAACTTTAGATTGCGTTTCTTGAAGAGTAACTTGTGTTACCCTAACCGTATCATGTGTTGTTCGAAAAATAGTCTCGGCTGCTTGATGCATCTTAATGTATTTTGCAGCGTGTGTGCACTGTCGTGGCGTCCTCGATGATATATTTGTCTAGAGCACCTAGACCATATAAATGCCCCTTATACGACCTAATAGACTTCTATATAAAACAAATTTAAGTTAGCATATATCGATTTAAAATATTTATTTCATTAAAGAATTATCATAACAATAATGTTATTGTATACCTCTAAATAATTTTTGTCCATTTGTAAAAGGACTAAGATCTTAGGGAGTTGAACCGGTGACTTGTGATTGACGTGTGATCTTCTCCGCCACAAATTTCAATATCTGCTCTACCCGAGGGTCAACAAGTTCAGGCTCATCGATCTCTTCCACGATGACAAACTTCTTCTTGGCGTGAATCTCAACGACCAGCTGAAGAAGAGTCTGTTATCTTCCATTCTCTGTATCTGTAACATTATAATAATATGTTTAGGTAACAATTTAAATAAAATATATTGAAATTATAAATGTAAATATTTTTTACCAATTATTTTTTTTCTTTTAGTAAATGACTTTGATCCCGAGATATGGCAATGCGGACAATCCCTGAGAACCTTCTCGTTGTACCGATATTTTTTTGCCTTGAAGTCCTCTGACTCCCAATGTTGGTCGAGTGGGTTGAATATCTCATATGTTTCTCATGTTGGTTTGGCGTTCTTCTTATACTAGTTACGTTTGGCGTTGTTAATCATCAAGCGCAATCGAGCTTGCATATCGCGCATCCAAGCGGTATAGATACATGATGTACCATTCTTCCGTCATCTATATGCATACTAAAAAAGTAAATTTTAATAAATTAATTTATGAATAAAAGTCGAGAATAAATTTATATTAAATATAGTGATGATAAATGTACATCATCTTCAACACCTTCCACTGAAATACTTTATGATTTTATTGTCTTTCATGGAGATATTTTCAAATTAATGCTCCAAAATATCCAGTCTTGTCTTCTTCACACTTACGGTTCTTTCATATACTATTTTCAATGCCTCTTATGCATCTTTTAATGATCAATATTTCTGATTCTGTTTGAATTCGTCCATATCAATAGATCCAAAAAATAGCAGCAAGAGTTTTGGCATTGAACATCAATGTTCCACGGGTGTCCATTCTTCTATGGGTTTCTCGATAAATTTTTTCATTTTGATCTACCGTTTGCGTTGGACTCAAACCTTGTTTTACAATCCTCCAAGCTTTTTCATCAATTCCACGAATCGTGATTCTTATACGCAACCATAATTTGTTGCATTTATGATTACCGGTTTACCCAAAAGACTTGTGTCTTCTCTACTTGCCTCTTTGAATCTTTCACGAAATATTTTTTCGTCATAGCTCTGATACAACTTGAAAATGCGAGTATATATAAACACTATAATTAGAATCGAGATAAAGATTCCTCAAATAAATTTACCTTATTTCTCAAGTAACAGATTTAGTTACAAACGCAGTCGGTTTGAGTTGTAACTAGTCCTCATTTAATATTCTCCATGATTTGGATACGACATTCAAGAATAAAGATCCTAACACCCATAGGTTTATAATACTCAAAATCGATTTCCTGAAATTATAGCAAACTTCTCAAAATCTTAAAAACTTGTGTTTCCCAAAATATTCCTTTTAGTGATCTCATTTAGACTCAAAAAACATATAATCAAATAGCCCCACGTATTGTGGCTTTTCTTCTTTTTTTTTCTCTAAATATGTTTAGCAGAATCCATCTACATATAAAGCTAATAAAAATGCAACAATAAATCTTAAAACATGTTAGTCAAAACTAGTGTTGTAAAAGCCAATAGGCCTCTGTCAGAACTAGTGTTGTAAAAGCCAATAGACCTCTGTCAGGCGGTCCGTGAGCGCCTAACGGCTAGTCGAATTAGTAGGTGATTAGTCGGAGACTAGGCGTTTTGATTTTATATTTATTTTTAAATACATTTAAATTTTAAAAATTATAAAATATAATATAAAAGATAACATAAATAATCAATATATTATATATAAAATCTAAAATCGAGTAAGTCCATTAACCATACCATAAACATAACAAAACATTAGTAAAGATCTAAATATCTAATATTCACAGTGCATTACAGGAATTTATATGTCGGTACCAAAGTAATAGTTCCTTTGAATCACTTTCTTAAGCCAGGGCTTTGCGGAATTGTTGAGATGGAAGAACGGACGAATAGATGAAGATAACGTGTGAACGAATGCAGACTAGGATGGTGAATAGACAAACGAAAACAAAGACAACTAACGTAGATGAAGATGGCTACAAAGCAACGATGAATGATTTTTAAAACTAGAAACACGGTGAACGAAGACGACCAACAACGCTCAAAACTAGAAGAACCGCATGACAAAGAGAGAAACAACCAAAACGCCATCATTTTGATCTCTACCAAAATGACGTCATTTTGGTTTAATTTTTTTAAAAACAAAACGACATCGTTTTGGTATATTTTTTAAAAAACAATTAATCGGTCGTCCAGACGACAATTAATTGCCAATTTTCCTCTGACCGCCTAATAAGACCGATTTTTCATTAGTCGGACACCGTCGAGCGTCTAGACGACTAGTCGGTCGCCTAGACCGACTTTTACAACACTTGTCAAAACCTATGAACATTTTTAACAATAATTTCTAAAAATATTGTTAATATATACTATAAAAATTAAAATATACAATATATATATATATTTGTATAATTTATATATAATATTAAAATTTATTCAATTTATGTCACTTTTAATAATAAATTTATAAGATTTTGTAGTAATCATTTATATATTGACGAATGAGGTAACTCATGAGAAAATTATATATATTTAGTATATTATTTATATAATATAATATATAAATTAGGTAAGATTAATATATATATATATATAATTTAGTCGATTTAGTTATATTCAAAACTTATGTTAATATCAGTTTGGTTGAATCCTTATCGTAACACTAAAATCAACTATTTTCTAATGTTTTGTTAAGTATTGATTTGGTATCTAATATGAATATAATTATAGTTTTGTAAAAAATGTCTATCACTTAATACAGTGATAAAAATACGGAAAATTATGAAAACAGAACAAATGAAGGATTATACCTTTACAGAATTATAATATTCCTCATATTTTGGAATATATATATATATATATGATTTATTTATTTATTATTTATGTATTTATTAATAAAATTGAAACTTATAGAAGATAACTAGTGAATCAATAACCAAAGAGATCAGAAATATCAAACAGTATTCGTTTATTTACTTGTCAATCTTTAAGTACACTTGCCAGTTTATACAATGTACTAAAGATCTCCGCGGATAAATCCCCCGAGTTAGACGTAAATACAACCTCAACTATTTCTCCGCACAGTACAGTATCTAACTAAGTACACTTAAAACCTTAGAACTCTCTCTTTCTCTATTTCGTGTACTATAGTGATACGTCCCAGAATCGTTAACCTTCTTTTTGTTTTTCAGGTTAACTTATCTGCCTTCCGCTCGGCTCAGCAACCCTCTCCGATTCTTCAGCCGTGCCGACTTGCTGATCTTTCTTCAACATTGAATCCGCCAGATTCAACTTGATTCCTCCTTCTTCTCCTTAATCTTCTCGTTGACTTCCTCCAGTCATCCTTGATTTGAATTCGTGCTCTTTAAATATCTCAACTTCCTGAAATAGCAATTTTAATCTGCAATCCTATTTTTATTGCATTCACAATCTCCCCTTTTGAATTCTTATCACAAAAACAAACGTCAATCAAACATATAGAATTCAAGACAATGCAATAAAATCATTCAGGCACAAGACAATCACCATATAAGATCAAACAACATAAAATGAATTGACGCAATTATGTCCAGACCATCATAAGTTCAAGCATGGAAATTTAAGCATTAAGTACACTTAAAATAAGCATTGTCTTTAAATGCACTTAAAGAAAAATGAAGAACACATAGGAACATATCAGTTCCTCTTTCTTTTTCCTTTGCTCTTTCTTGAAGTAGATTCCCCATGAATCTCTTCAACCTCATCGTCCGCAGCCTCCTCGTCGTCCTGCATTTTTCCCCCTGTTTATGTGATAAGATTTCAAACTAGATTAGACACATTATAATTAGAAACAAATCACACAACAATATAAGTGCACTTGATTACTCTGAAATCGCAAGAGCAGTCCATCAATGGATTTGAGCGCTGCACTTAAGGTTTGTTTCAGTTCAGTAAGTTCCTGAACAGTACTATTCCTGGATGTTCCAGCTGCTGAAGCAGATGGCATCTTTGCCATATAACGCTTTTCCAGTATGATCCACGGTGGGGTATTCTCACGTACCTCATCCCTCCCAACTATATCGGAAGCTTGTTGAACCAAGATATCCTGGATCAGGCAAGGGAATGGAAGAATGAACTTCGTGGAATTTGACAAACCCAAACCAACGATCGAGTCCAGAAACACTTTCCCAAAGTTGATGGGTATATCATTCTTCAAGCAGTACAAAAAGACTGATGTATCCTGCCTTATTGCATCGGATTTCTTGTTAGGCACCCAGTTTGTGCGGGAAATCTTGTTCAGCAACGCATACTCCCATTGAAATTTGGAATTTAGGATCTGCCCAGGCCAAGTACTTAACTTACCATCTGTCAACTCCTTTGTGACAGCGTCCATATCTAAGTCAAGCTAAAGTTCCTTGGTGCGAGTCACCGAAATATGCAGAATCCCCAAAAACTCGTTTATTACCTCTGCACTGAACCTAAAAACGTGACCACGAACATACGTGGTGCCAAACTGAGCCGATCATGGTTCTTCAATATCAGGAACTAAATTCGCATAGAACTCATATACGAGTTCCTTACAAACAGAAGTCAAGTGGTGACTGTGTTTGTTAGCTTCCTGTTGACCAATAAATCTCACACAGAGAGGTGCTGAAATTGATGCACACTAAGTCCTCTCTCAGAGAAAATTTCCCTTTCCTTAAGGGTTCTAAACCTACTCAAGTATGATTGATTCCTTGTACATTTTGTACGAATAGGCTTTGGAGACAGATAGAGGGGTACCTCGTCTCGAAGAGGCAGAAGATTGTGTGCCAGAGGCCGGAACCGGTCTTCCAGTAGACGCCGGCGTTGATGGAATGGTGGAAGGAGCAGCACTCGGTGGAGGAACCGAGGTAGTGTGAGTGTCCCGTGGTGGGGTTGAAGAAGTAGACGTTTCCCTTGGCTCAGCGGAATGTTGATGTGGGTCATTCTGTGGGGTCAACATGGATGGAGCTCTGAGGTCGCTATCAGAGTATGTGCGGAGGTGGACCATCGAAGATGCACCTGATCTCATATTTTCACGTTTATTTGGTGCAAAAAATTTCGTCGCCATCACCTTGTAGCGACGTCAATTTACACGAGAAGGATTTCGTGTAAACACTAAACCCCCCATCCTTACTTCCTGATCATCAACCAGGAGTATGTCGTCTGCATTGAGGCCTAAGTTGTTGCTGCGATTCTGCATTTTTAGTGAAAGAAGAATCTGCAAAGGGAGAAACTGCTGCTCGTTTTCTCTAGAGAAAATGGGTTAGGGTTTCAGAAATGGAAGCAAAAGGTTAAATACAACAGTTTAAAAGAAGTTAAGTGCAGTTGCAGAAAAAAAATTTGAAGTAACTGCACTAGTCACATCAGCCCACAAACTATCTCATCACATTAAAGAAAAACTACCGGTTACTTTGAAAGAGAAAAACACTCAAGTGCTGCTAGTGCTCGTCAGATCAATGTGAACTCCTTGACATAAAACATGATAGAAAGAATCAAAGCAGAATCAGACCGTTAAGAATTAGTCAAGAACTGTAAACGGCTGATTGTTTAAGTACACTTACTGAAAATTGTTCTCCACTTAAAAACAATCTGTTCTATTGCATTACTTCTTATCATTGTTTTATTTTCTCCTTGTTCATTTTTTTATTTATTCTAACCACTCATTTACAGCTTCTAGGACGTTGTGTAGATATCCTTTTGTTCATATAATAAGCTCTTTGACTACCCTTTTTAGGTATACTCTTATGCACGCATAAAGGAGTATTTAAGCACAATTTTTGCTTTGTGTCATAGGACGTTATAACTGAAACTGAATATCTCCCAACTTAGACCCGAACATATACTCATGACGAACTAATCTTATTTTTGCATATGAATGCGCATAAAAGTCGTCAGAGGAGTAAGTAGAGATTTAATTGCACTTAGGTCACCAGATAAAAGACCTGTAACTTGCAGATATAGTAACAGTGTTCAAACACAGAACAAAGAGCATTTAAGTGTACTTAAATCAAGCAGACATTTCAGTAATTTCCCTCTTCTTCGTAAGATCATCAAACACTCCAAAACATAATTCTACCAATGTAGTATGCAAGAAACGATCAAAGCTCACAAACACCAAGTGATTTTCTCAGAGAGACAAACCGATTTAAATCTAGGGGTTTTGTGAAAATATCTGCGAGCTGACGTTCCATAGGTACATACTCCACTTTCATTTGTTTCTGCTCAACTTTTTCCCTCAGAAAATGGTGTCTTATTTCTATATGTTTCGTTCTAGAATGTTGAACAGAATTTTTTGAAATGTCTATAGCACTAGTATTATTACACCATGCAGTAAAGGTTATGGATTTCATACCGTAGTCCATACAAGGCTTTCTTTAGCTTGTAGACATGCTCTGGATTATGTGGATCCTCAAATCTTTTCGGCTGTTCTACATAGACTTCCTCTTGAAGTATCCCATTAAGAAAAGCACTCTTCACGTCCATCTGAAATAGTTTGAAACCAAAGAAACACACAACACCAAGCAATAGACGAATCGATTCTAATCTAGCCAAGGAGCAAAAGTTTCATCGAAATCCACTCCTTCTACTTGGGTATATCCCTGTGCTACTAATCTCGCTTTATTTCGGACAATCTCCCCTTGCTCATTTGTTTTGTTCTTAAACACCCATTTCGTGCCAATCACATTCAGGTGCATTGGTCTAGAGACTAAAATCCAAACATCATTTCGAACAAATTGCTCTAGCTCCTCATGCATAGCTTTGATCCAGGATTCATCATCTAACGCATCACGAACACACTTTGGTTCTATTTGTGAAGTAAAACACGCAAATTTTACCATGTCATGATAGTTTATTCGTGGTTTGTTACGTGTGCGTATTCCATCCTCAAGATTTCCAATAACATCTTCTATAGAATGATTTTTGTGTACCGTTATCTGCTCCATATTGGTTCGAGGGCTTTCATGTTTCCGAGATATCTCCATCTATTTCACATTCAATCGTATGTTGATCAGCAAGTGCACTTAAATGTTCATGAGTTGACTCTGTTTGTTCTTGCACAGTTTCTGACGAAAAAAGAAAAATAACACTATCAATTGAATGATCCTCATCAAAAACAACATTTACTGATTCAATAAATTTCCTTGTACGTAAGTTGAAAATTCGAAAAGCAGTTGTGTTATTTCCATAACCGAGAAAAATTCCCTCATCACTTTTAGCATCGAACTTACCGAGACATTCCCTATCGTTTAGTACAAATCAAGTGCACCCAAAAACATGGAAGTAACTCAAATTTGGACTCTTACCTTTCCACAGCTCATATGGTGTTTTAGACATACCTGGACGAAGGTATACACGATTAATGATATAACATATTGTGTTTATGGCTTATGGCTTCTGCCTAAAACTGATAGATATGGACTTTCCATGCAGCATTGCTCGAGCCATTTCTTGCAGTGTCCTATTCATCCTTTCAACGACTCCATTTTGCTGCGGTGTCTTGGGTGCTGAGAATTCGTGAATGATACCATGCTTTTGACAGAATTTGTTAACTACATCATTCTCGAATTCTTTTCCATGATCGCTCCTGATTCTCTCAGTGCAACCTTTAGTATTTTATAATTGAAGAAACAGGAAATGAAACAGCTCAAACGTTTCAGATTTTTCTCTCAAAAATTTTGCCCAAGTGTATCGAGAAAACTCATCCACAATAACAAAAATGTATCTTTTCCCTCCAAAACTCTCTGTCCTCATTGGACCCATCAAGTCCATATGCACCAGTTCCAGGATTTTTTCAGTCTTCACTTCGGACATTCGTTTATGATGAACTTTGACTTGTTTACCTAGCTGACAAGGTTTGCACATTTCTGATTTATCTAACTTTAGCTTAGGCATACCTCTTACCGCTGTAGAGTCAGACAGTTTCACCAAGGATCTGTAGTTTACATGTCCTAGTCGCTGATGCCACAGTGATAGTACATCATCTGTTGCTTTAAAGCACACTTTCTCTTCAGTCCACACGTAACAATTATTTGAGGACCGTGACCCTATAAGTAAACATTTATTATCAAAATTCATCACTAAACATTCTTTGTTAGTGAATTTAACCCGGTATGACTGTCACAAAGTTGGCTGATGCTAATCAAATTAGCCGTTAGACCAGCAACAAATTGAACATTTGTCAATGTTGGTTGTCCAGGTGACTTGAGATCTCCTCTGCCAAGAATTTTTCATTTGTTCCCATCTCCGAACACTACACTCCCTGCATTCTTAATTTCAACAAAATTTGAGAGTAGTTCTTTATTACCTGTCATGTGTCTCGAACATCCACTGTCAAAGTACCAGGTATTAGACTTTTCATTTTGGGCAGAAATGTATGCAACACTACAGTATAACTCACTTTTCTTTACCCAGATTTGTTTTACATTTGATGACTTACCTGCATCATACCTGTGTTTCTTGTAACACGTGCGTTGCTTATGACCCTTAATTCCACAGAAGTAACAGACAACTGAGTTCCTCTTTCTATTCTTACCATAATGCATTCTCCAATGGTTATGTCTGTGATTCTGTGTTGACACATTTCTTCTCTGATTGTAGTGTTGATAGGATTTCTGATATTGCCCTCTAGATCTGTAATCAACTGCGTGATCAATCCAATTTTTTCTTCTGTCAAAATTTTGTCTGTTATGGCTTTTATTTAGAGTACCATGAATTAACTGTCTTTCTTTCCGTTTCAGGCTTTCTTTCAGGTCTCCTCCAGAAACAAACTTGTTTTTCGTCTTGCTTGTATTCCCAACATAGCCGATTCCATGATTGTCACCTTTCATTTTTCCAATAGAAAGCAAATGATCCAATTTGTCAGTACCATTTGACAGCATCTTCAGTTGTTTGTTTGTCTCCTCTAGCTGCCTTTTGACGAAATGCACTTCCTCTTCTTTAGAAAGTACCTCTTTCTTCATGTTCTGAATCTGAGATTCCAGAATCTCATTTTTCTTCATCAGTTGAACATTCAAATTTTCCATCTTGATCCACTCATTATATATCATCTCTACATCAACTTCATCTTCTTCTTCAAGTTGATCTTTTTCACTTTCTTTATCGTCCTAATCAATAATGCCAATGAAGGCAACAAAGCTCGACTGTTCTTCTTCAGAATCTTCTCCGGATTCAGATTATTATCAGCACATTCATTCTTTGTATGACCAAAACCCTTGCATTTGAAGCACTGTGTTTCTCTAAGATTTTTCAAAACATTTTCCCTTTTCGTGATGCTAGGACAATCTGATTTAAAATGGCCAAAACCTTTGCACTCATGACATTGAGATCCAGATTTATTCTCCTTTCTGTATCCAGCATTTTCGGTTGATGATTTTTTCATCCCTGACCTTCTCTTCATGAATTTCCAAATTTTCTGGTCAGTAACACAATGTTTTCTTCAATACTGTCCAACCTGGTGCTTTCTGCAACTGCTTGTAATACAACTCCTTTGCCTCCATCTTTGGCAATATCCCCTTGTTCCAGTTGGAGTTCAAGTTCATATGCTGCCAAGATTCCAACTATTTCTTTGAAGCTAGTTGTATCCGTATTTAGTGACATATTCATAGCAACCTTCTGTGCATGAAATTTCTTTGGAAGACATCTCAGTAGCTTTTTGACCAGTGTCTTATCATCCAAGTTCTGTCCAAGTACAATTACCTCGTTTGCGATTGCATTCATCCGACCACTAAATTCTTTCACACTTTCATATTCTCCCATCTCCAGCTTCTCAAATTGATGTTCCAATATATCTAGGCGTGTTCTTTTAACATTCGTTATGCCTTCATGGATAGTTTCTAGTGTATCTCATGCGTCCTTAGCAGATTCACACCCTTGAATCTGTTTAAATTCATTTATATCTGTTGATGAAAAGATAGTTGTCAGGGCCTTTGCATTGAATGTGGAACTCCTTTTTTCACTAGGTGTCCACTAATCTGATGGTTTCTCCTTTTCTTTTCCATTTTCGTCGATAACAGTCGGTGGTGTCCATCCGTTCTTAACTGCACTCCAAGCATCTTCGTCAATTCCTCGTATGCTCGCTCTCATCTTAACTTTCCAGTATCCATAGTTAGATGCGTCTAACATGACAGGTTTTCCAAACGAATACATGTCTCTTGGTCCTTCCATTTTAGTTGTCTTCTCGAATCTCAAACCAGTTTTTAGATTTACTATAAATGTTGGTTACCAGCTCTGATACCAATTGAAAACTTATAGAAGATAACTAGTGAATCAATAACCAAAGAGATCAGAAATATCAAGCAATATTCGTTTATTTACTTGTCAATCTTTAAGTACACTTGCCAGTTTATACAATATACTAAAGATCTCCGCGGATAACTCCCCCTGAGTTAGACGTAAATACAACCTCAACTGTTTCTCCGCACAGTACAGTATCTAACTAAGTACAATTAAAACCTTAGAACTCTCTCTTTCTCTGTTTCGTGTACTCCAGTGATACGTCCCAGAATCGTTAACCTTCTTTTTGTTTTTCAGGTTAACTTATCTGCCTTCCGCTCGGCTCAGCAACCCTCTCCGGTTCTTCAGTCGCGTCGTCTTGCTGATCTTTCTTCATCATTGAATCCGCCAGATTCAACTTGACTCCTCCTTCTTCTCCTTAATCTTCTTGTTGACTTCCTCCAGTCATCCTTGATTTGAATTCGTGTTCCTTAAATATCTCAACTCCTGAAATAATAATTTTAATCTGCAATCTTATTTTTATTGCATTCACAAAAATAATCCTAAATAAATAGTGTACTAGTGATGGAAATGGGTGGGAGGCATTTCTCATGGTCTACTTTTTTTGCCATCCACGTTGTAATGAATCACAGAAATTCGGATATAATTACTAACGTCAATGTATATGTATTGATTCGTGTTTTTGTATGATATATAAGACAAATTGGTGATTCAATATATGAAAAATAAGATATATAATTATATCAAATATGAACAAGTTGGAAAATTATTCTCAATAAAGTTGGCAAAATATTCGAAGTATTCGTATCTGATTCATATTCGAACTGTATTCGATCCGAAAATGCAAATATCTGAAGGAACAAATACAAATAAAAATATAAGAAATTAGATATTTGACAAATACAAATATAAATAGTATATTCAATTATTCTTAATTATTCGTATCTGTAAGTATTAAATAGATCATTTATTTAATATATAGATATATAATAAAATTAATTTTAAGGATAAAATTATAAATAAAAAACATTATTAATTTTATTTTAAGACCAAACATAAAATAATTTTCAGAAAAATGTGAAGAGATGTTGGGAATTAGATATTTTGTAGTGGTGGAAGACTATAGGTTCTAAGTATAAAACTCTTTTTTTGATGACAAGAGATCTTTTGGCTATTCCGACATTTACAGTTGCTCCAGAGTCGGCTTTTAGTACGGGAGGTCGTGTGTTTAGTCCGTATCGTAGTTATCTGGCTGCTAATATGGTTGAAGCTTTAATTTACACTTAAGATTGAATTCGTAATCCAGGTGAAATGGATAATGTTATGGACACATTGCAAGATATCGAAAAAAAAGAACTTCATAAGTATATAACTTTTATTCTAGTTTTATTTTAATGTATTTAATATTTAATATGATAATCTAATATTTGTTACATTGTTTTAGATTGGCGACGCTAATGTAGTCATCGACGAAGTTAAATTTAGATGATTGAGAGATTGATGTGATTGGTGTTACATTTATTTATATTATATTTTTTGTGTATTTGTGCTATTTGAACACTACTTATGGTTTATATTTTAATAATGAACAACTTTTTATAAGAAATTTTTTATTATTTTTTTTTAATTTGAAAATGATGCGGATACGGATATCCGACGAATATCCGAATATTTGCGAATATTTAAATTAACAAATATCCAAATTTATGAATACGAATAGTAAAATCAAATATTCGACGAATACGAATAGTCGGATATTTGTGGATATTCGGTATTTGTCCACCCCTAATGCTTGAATTTTATTTATTCTATAATAAAATGATTTTAAACCGAGTTTGATTCGTATAGATAACCTGACTAGATTTACTCAAAGTAATTTGTATATCTTGATGGTTTTATAACTCAGAACCGAACCAGGTTATGAAAAAAAGGAAAATTTCAACGATCTGAATAGAATAAATGAATAAACTTTAATAGAAAATAAATATAAATTTTATATTTTATTTTGTGTTTTAAATATTTTTTAGAATTTATTCTTATATTAAAAAGAATCCAAAATATTTTCAATCTGAATAATCTAAACTTAAAATCGAATTATTTAAATTTAATAATCTAAACAATCTGAAAAGTTTGAAAAAAAAACTCTAAACCTCAATTATGAGAGTCCAAATTGAATGGGGTAACTTCAAAAATATCCTTCTAGGGCTAAAACACTTCACAAATACTCTTTCCGAAAAAAAAAATTTAACTTCAAAAATACTCTTATAAATGTAGATATTCCCAAAATACCCCCTGCGACCCTGCGACCTAGTTTGATCCAGCACCCAGTTCGACCCTGCAACCCAGTGACTTAGTCCGACCCTGCGACCCAGTGACCCAGTTCGACCCAGTGACCCAGTCCGACCCTGCGACCCAGTTCAACCCTGCGACCTTACGACCCAGTGACCCTGCGACCGTATGACCCTGCGACCCAGTTCGACCCTGTGACTCAGCGAATGAGCGACCCAGTTCGACCTTGTGACCCAGTTCGACCCTGTGACCCAGTTCGACCTTGTGACCCAGTTCGACCCTGTGACCAAGTGCGATCGCCGGAAACTGCTAGAAATCGCCGGAAAAAGGTCGAAATCGCCGGAAATCGCCAAAAATCACCGGAAATCGCTAAAAACGCTGGAAATTGCTGAAAATGGCTAAAACATTTTTGAAAATCGCTCGAAAATGGAAGGAAATAGCTCTCAACTTTGTTTCCATCCTCTCAAATTTTGTTTTCCCTCCTCTCAAATTTGTCTTTCCTTCCTTCGTATGTGTTTTTCATTAACAAAACATAAGGGCACATATGTCTTTTCTCCAATTTTTTTTTCATCAGATTTACCAGGGTAATTTTAAAGTGTTTTAACCCTAGAAAAGCATTTATGATATTCTCCCAAATTGAATTCAAATTTATTTTGATTTTATTAATATAAAATTTGAAAAATGGAATTTATATTGAAATCTATTTCAATTAAGTCTTCAATTCTATCTTTCCATAAAAAATAATTTATAATTCTTTCTATTTAATAATTATTATTATGAGAATATAAATAAAATTCTGAAATCTATTATCACTGATACTCTCCCTTCACACAAATTCTACCTACCAAACATTATTTTATAGGTTAGAGACACAAATGTTGTAATAATTTCAAAAATAATGTTATCACTATTTGACAAAATATCTTCGAGATTTTACCTTTTTGTACAAGGATTGAAACTATTTCAAAGGAGGAAGAATCTCCTCCAAAGTAGAATCCAAATAGACAGAAAAAAAAATTGGTTCCTCGTCAAGTTGCATGAGTCCCTTCCCTTCTCTTCTATAAATACAGTCTCCCAAACCATCCATAGCCCCCTTCTTCTCTCCCTCTCTTCTCTCCCTCCTTGTAGATCTCTCTCTTTCTCTCCCTCTCTTCTCTCCCTCCTTGTAGAGATCTGATCTCGCCTTCTTAGTTTACTCCTCTCTCTCTCTCTCCCTCCTTGTAGAGATCTGATCTCGCCTTCTTAGTTTACTTCTCTCTCTCTCTCTCCCTCCTTGTAGAGATCTCGCCTTCTTAGTTTATTACTCTCTCTCTCTTTCTCTACCGAGGTTTTGCTCCATCTACATGGAGAAGAACCCTTTTGTTTCAGGAGATTTACGTTGCAAGAGAAATGGATGCTGAATCTATTGTTATTGATGTTTGAAATACATGTCTCCAATTCTCAGTGAAATCTTCCTCTCTGGTTTTATGATAAACTCCACAATAAGACGCAGCACTCATCTTGTTCAATCCTTCTCTGTTGTTTTCCTCTACTGGCTCTACTATGTCTCATGAATGAATTTCTCCATCATTTAAAACCCTAGTTATCCACTAATAATAGTTATCATTTAAAACCCTAGTATTCCACTAATAATACTCATCCGTATTCTGCTATATCTCCATCTGGGTTTCTTTTTTTCGTTTTTTTCTCATCTGGGTATCAGTCATTTACCCGTTTGGATCGAAAAAGTTGGAATCTTTTTTCTTTTTTGTCTGTGTAATATTGATGACGTCATCATCGTCGACATCGTCGGAAGAAAACAAGAATCTGCAGGAATTGATGGAGCAGAGAAAGAGGAAGAGGATGATATCAAACAGAGAATCAGCAAGAAGATCGAGGATTAGGAAACAGAAGCTCTTGGATGATCTAACGGCTGAGATTACTCAGCTGAAGAAAGAAAATCAACGGATGGTAACAAGTGTAAGCATCACTACACAGCATTATCTCAGAATAGAGTCTGACAATTCTATTCTCAGAGCCCAACAGGATGAACTCAAATACAGATTGGATTCTCTTAATGACATCATCAATGGCTCCTACAGTTTACATGCAAATCATTTAGAGGTTGATGATGTTCTTATGAATCACATGAACATCAACATGAACATGTTCTTCCAGAATCAGCCTCTCATGGCTTCTCCTCATGTCTTACAGTACTGATTGTCCAACAAAACTTCTCGAATTCCAAAACGGGCCCTTAATTATTATTATTTTTTTGTCGGATTTTTATATATGTTTAAAGGAGAGTGATGATTCTGTTTTGTTTCTTTTTCTTTTGTCTTCTTGTGGGTCTTAATCACTATGCTTTCTTAGAGTATAAAGGGTATTTGTGTTCTTGCTTTTATGTTTTAAGATATCACCGAAAATTATTATAAAAATATTATAATAAATACTCTTTGTTATATATTTTTTACTATTATATATTATTTTGTATCAATTATTTATAATAACGTTGATATTCATGTGTTTTCCATCAATTTTAACATAAATATTTTCTCAAATTGATGCCGTATGCATTGACTTATCTTCATTAGAAATATTATTTACAGAAAATTTAATTGTCGAATGTGTTTATCGTCAAAATTAAAAATAATTAAATATTTTTTCGATTTATTTTTTTAAAATCATCTCTATAATATCGTAACTTTTTGTTTTAAAAAATTATATAATCATTTTGAGAATAAAATCAGAATTATTGATAACGTGATTATGAGTTCAATCGATTTATTTAGTAACTCTGACAAATCAAATTTAGTAAAATGGATTGGTTTTTATACATTTGTCTCTAAATTATTAGTTTATCATTATCATTGACAATTTGAAAGAAGATCAATTTTTTTTAATTTGACCAATTTTAGATATCTTGCTCATATTATGGTCGAAATAAAGGAGCATATTTCATTTTTGTTGGTAAATAAATTTGAAGTTATCTTTGATTTTGCTTGTTACTTGAGATGTTTTTGTGAGAAAAATTTTGTGAAACAAGTTTGCCCAATCAATTGATGACAGCTTTTTTAAGGGAAAAAAAGTCTTTAACCTTCGGATTTTACGTCAATTCCTCCTGAATTATCTAACAAAGTCAATTCTTCCGTCATCTTACAAAATCCATCCGATTTTTCCCTCATCTTACAGATTATATAAATTGTATAATAGTATTAACCGACCCGATTTCACTCGATTTTGACCCGATTTTGATCTGGATTTGATCGAATTCAAATACCCAATTTTTTACCCGTATTATAACCGATTTTTAACCCGATTTCGACAATTTTTAACCCGATTTCACCCAAACTTAACCCAATTTCACCAAAAGTTAACCCGATTCTACCCTATTTTAATCCAATTTCACCCAATTTTTACTCGATTTCACCAAATTTCAACACGATTTCACCGAATTTCAACCAGATTTACTCACTTTTAACCCGATCACACCCAATTTTTACTAGTTTTCACCAAATTTCAACCCAATTTAACCGATTAACTCACTTTTAACCCGATTTACTCACTTTTAATTCGATTTAACCCGATTTTCGATTTACCTCAATTTCATCCAATTTAATATAATCCCAATCCGATTTCACCCAAAGTTTACTAGTTTTCTCCGAATTTCAACCCGATTTAACCGATTTACTCACTTTTAACCTGATTTACTCACTTTTAACTCGATTTAACTAATTTAACCCGATTATCGATTTACCTCAATTTCATCTAAAGTAATATAATTCCAACCCGATTTCACCCAATTTAATATAATTTAAACCCGATTTCACCCATGTTTAACAAATTTTATTCGATTTCGGCGAATTTTATTCGAACCGAATCCAATACAAACTTGAATCTCCAAAAGTTAAATCCAAAACAAACTTGATTCAACAAAGGTAACGGGGCGAACGGTAAACATGGGTGAAATCGGGTTGAAATTATATTAAATTGGATGAAATCAGGTTGGAATTATATTACTTTGGATAAATTTGAGGTAAATCGATAATCGAGTTAAATTGGTTAAATCGAGTTAAAAGTGAGTAAATCGGGTTAACAGTAAGTAAATCGGTTAAATCGGGTTGAAATTTGGAGAAAACTAGTAAAATTTGGGTGAAATCGGGTTGGAATTATATTAAATTGGATGAAATTGAGGTAAATAAAATATCAGGTTAAATCGAATTAAAAGTGAGTAAATTGGGTTAAAAGTGAGTTAATCAATTAAATTGGATTCAAATTCGGTGAAAGCTAGTAAAAATTGGGTGAGATCGGGTTAAAATGAGTAAATCGGGTTGAAATTTGGTGAAATCGAGTAAAAATTGGGTGAAATTTGATTAAAATAGGGTAGAAACGGGTTAAATTTTGGTGAAATTGGGTTAAATTTGGTGAAAATCAGGTTAAATTTGATGAAATCTAGTTGAAATTGGGTGAAATCGGATTAAAATTAGGTGAAATCAGGTAAATTTGGGTGAAATTGGGTTAAAATTGGGTAAAATCTGATTAAATTTAGATGAAATTAGGTTAGAAAATTTTCAAAATCGGGTTAAAATCGATTATAATACTGGTCAAAATTGGGTATTTGAATTGGGTCAAACCCGGGTCAAAATCGGGTCAAAATCGGATCAAAATCGAGTGAAATCGGGTCAGTTAACACCATTATACAGTTTATATAACGAAGGGGGAATTGGTTGTCTCAGATAGTTCAGGGGGAATTGGCGTAAAGCATGATAGTTAAGGGGGTTAGAGGCTTTTTTCCTTTTTTTAATGCTTGTCTCCCTATTTTTTCGAATAAGAATTGTTGCAAATAATTATAAATTAATTTGTTATAGATAAATAAGAGAAGTGTCTAACAAGAGAAGTGTCTATTATACTCTAAAAATTCTACTTTAGTCGTAATTTTTTTATAATTTAAATTTCATTGGGTTAAATCCTTCAATTGCCATATGAAACTACAAAGGTAACGATCTTGTAACATTAAGAATATGTGTATGTTTTTGTTCAATTGTTTCATTTTGTTGCGAAATGCCCACACATTTGTTTTACGAAAACACATAAATTTGATTCCATTGTCGATATAGATGGTTTGTACATTCATTCCAAATTATCGATTAACCATTGCCATGAAATGTTGAACATGTGTAATGACCTCATCTTGTGTGTCGTAAGATAAAGCTAAACACATATTGAAAATTCATCCATGATTGTCAAAAAGTAGTGTGGCTCCAGGAAAGGATAGTGTATGATAAAGGCCTAAAACAACACAATGAGTCAACTAAAAATTTTGGTCATTTTATTGTTACGCATAGAAAAACAATCACATGTTTATTTTGCACACATATAAACATCACACGTCTTATGCAAAGAATCTTTATGGTGGAAAAATTTCAAACCTAAAACTACTTCTATCAAGGCAAGATGCCAAATTCATTGATGCCAAAGATCAAATGAACAATTGTCATGGCTAGACATTGGAGCCATTATGTTGATGCTCTAAAAATAATAGAGATCGTTACACAGTTCACCCGTTCTAATCAGTGTCTTGGTAATGTAGTCCTAAATAACACAAAATTTATGGACAAATTGAACTAGACAATCATGTAATGCCAATAACTGAGAAGGCGAAATAAAACTGTAACCAAGTCTCTTAACAAAGGATACATCACAACAACAACAAAAAAAACAGATTGTTGCCAATATGAAAATTTTCATGTATAATAACTCGTATGTCAGGGAGAATAATAAAATTTGATTTCATATCATAAATGTCTATGAGTTATGCAACATCACTAGTCATATGATAAAAATAATTAAAATATAAAAAATCTAATAAAAAGAAGGAAACTTACCAGAAAGTTTGTCAATAGCAACAATCTTATTGGCATTCCATAATGTAACCTAAATCCAACACTACTCATCAAAAATACCCAAATAAGTCTATCAAACAACACGAGATAGATCAAAAGTAAAATCTAATAACCTGAGTTTGAAGCATATGCCTTTCGTCCGCAATTGAACACACACAAAGTTGGCCTTCTCCTAAGTAGAAAAATTGAATAACTTATTTTTACTACAAAAGTCATAGCATTGCCAAGATCATCAATGGATTTTGAAACTCAATGAGAGCTTTCATCATACAACACAATATGATGCACAATACCCACGTTAAGCAAATGATCTCCATATAATAAAACAAACAACAATAAATATTTTTTCATCAACACCTACGATCCTTTCACTACTAAAAATTTGAAGATTACAAACGGATTTTACGGACTGACCAGTCCGTTTCTAAATTTGCGGATGGATTACAGACGGAATAGGGACGAGAAAAAAATCGTTCCCTAATCTGTCCCTAAATTTGTGGACTAACTAACAGTCTCTAAAGCGTTCGTATTTACAGATGGATTAGAAACATACACCGAGGGCATTCTGGATTAGGGACAGGGACCGAGTGCTGTCCATAATTTGGGGACCGAGTGTCATCCGCAATTTGCGGACGGCCTTTGGTCACAATTCGGGACGTCCACATATCCTCTTAGGGATGGCTTCGGGACGGCTCATCGATATTTATAGCTTCCTTGCACTTTTTGTATGTCCTTGGCTCTATTTCCTTATCTATTTAACTAAAGAATGCTTGATGGCAAGGTGAAAGACTCAAAATATCTATATTTTTATGAATGGGATATGCAATGAGAATGTTTATGACTCGACATTATCAATCTCGTGATTTGTGTACATTAATCCCTTTATCCTTGATGTCTAGATTGAATATGAATCATGGAACGTATCATACTCATCTAGTTCAATATGTGAGCTCGTGACATTAGTCCAGTTATATAGGAAGGAAAAATCCTTATCTCGATCAACCAACATCTTACTATATAAGCAAATTGCATACTCAATCACTATCTTGTTTGTCCACCCATTTACGGATGACGTTTGATAATGTCAAAGCATGCAATTTCTTATCTTAAGATCTCTGGCGATCTCAAGTCATAGGATTACATAAACAACAATCACTATGAGAATTGCTATGATACTCATATAATAATCCATGTAGCAATCTCATGGCGGATCGATCCAATACATTGTTCTCTGACATGTACCTATGTGTTAAATTGATATCTCATATCAATTTACACATACTTGTCTTAATTCAACATTGATATCCTTATTCTCAATGATTCTTGACTACTGCTATTATATTCCATTATTTACGATGCAAGTGATAACCTTAAGTGTTAGCTAAGTAGTTTTTATGTAAGAGGGAGCCAACTCATAAGAGCGCATACTTAGATAACCTCTTGTCCTTAGTCAGAACTGACTTAGGTAACATTTATTCAATCACGATCATTCACATATCCCGATTCACCGAGAATCGATAGATATTGCATTGTATTCTGATTCACCGAGAATCGATAGATACTACCAAAATAATTTAACAGCCGCTTGCCTACGACGGTCCCGCTAGCCGGTTCGCCGGTTATCGTTATGCACAAATATTTAAAATTTAATATAATTAAATTAAATTTCAATTTTCACTTTTTTAAATTACGGACAGGGTGGCCCGTCTGCATTTGCGAACGCCCCGTCTATCCCCAAATTTGCGGATGGAAGGAAAGGGCGTCCGTAAATTTGGGGACGGATGGGGGCATTTGCAAATACGGACGGGCCACCCCTCCATATTTTAAAAAAAAAAATCTCTGACTTTTTCGTCTATTTGCGGACGGCGTGGTGGTTTGCAATTACGGACGGTTTACAGAATGAAATTTTTGTCCTTATTTGGGGACGAATTATGGACGAATACCATTTCGCGGCGCTCGTTTGTGGACTACTGTTGGTCGTCCCTAATCCGTCCCTAAACGTGTTTAAAGACGGATTAGAGATGGATCCTTAAATCTTATAATTTTCTAGTAGTGTTTCCGACATGGATCGTCAAGTCACACGTGCATTTAGTGCATTTTTATTTGTGTAATGGTCGAAAATTCAACAAATCTCTCCAAATACGTATCAAATTCCATAATAGGCATGATAATCAATCCTTCTATGTACAATGGACCAATTTTACTTGGAATCGTTGGGTTCGAGAACGATACTTTATTGAGAATCAACTATGAAAATGGTTTCAAAAAATCTTAAACTTCTTCCCGGCAGGCAATGTCAGAATGAAGCTTCCAACGGATTGCGACGATTTCTGGTCCTTGAAAGTTTTCCAATTTCCGTTACAATCCATTACAAATATTATCAACGAGCGGATCAATTGATCATTTGATCTATTCTTCCGTTGGAAAGAAAATATTTTGGTAATAAACAATATCTTTGTCGATTAAACATACGAAATTGGTGCCCTAAAAAGAATCACCTGAAGCAAAACGGTCAAACGATGATGTTGGTGAATCATCGAATTGGTGAAGTAGATTTAACCTTCGTCCTTACGTCAAAGAAAAAGAAAAGAAAAAGAATCAGTCAACGACGAAACTGTGTTCAATCAATTTTCTCCATAGATTTGTTGTATTTTTTTGTTAAAAAAATTACTAATAATACATAAAGATATAAATTTAATTAATATTGAGTTAAAAACTCATAAATTTCATTGTATTATCATAGCTCAATTATATTTAATTGAAAATATTATTGATTCTAAAAATAATATTTTGTTCGAGACAGATAGATAAGAATCTAGTCTCGAATGGATTCTTAAAAATATCATATATGAAATGTTAAAAATGATCTAATATAATAATATATGAAATGTTAAAAATGATCTAATATAATATATACAATATATGATTTAATTCATTCATTTCAATTGGTTTAAAGTTGAGAACCAATTGTAATATCAAAATTCGGTTAGCTGTAATATAATATATTATCACATTTTAAATGGATTTGAAATGTTATTGAATAATAAAAATATCACAAATTCTAAAAAAACATGTTAAGAATTTAAATCGAGAATCATAGTATAGAAAATACTAATCAATTCATTCGATGCCAATTTATTTTAAATTTAAAACACATAAACATCATCATAATTCTATTTATGATGAAAATGATTGGTTAATCCTTCCAACCCCTTCTGAAAGGCAAATGAATTTTACAATTCTCCTTGAATGTCTTGATACTCAAATTTGGTTTAGTTGAGTTTCGCTTCGTCAAAATAACGAACAGACCATTACTCTAATACGAATGGTAAGTATGTATACAATCTTTTTTTTTTTTAATTAGAATTGATTTAAAAAAAGGAAAACAATATTTTATATCATTCTATTATCAATTGAGTTAATCTATATTGAATTAATTGTCCCATGACGGATGTACAAGGTAATTTTTGGATCAAATGTCCCGGTAAATTTTTACTTTATATTTTTTTACTAAAAATAGTAATATTGATATATAAAAAAATCTGATTTTCTTTTATCTCCTTTCGTTTTTCTTACTAATTCTATAACATCAAAATTAGTGGATAATTAAACTAAACTTTTTTTAAAAAAATTTAATTAACTAATAATTAATCATTTAACTAATAATCTTTGTATTCATAACTAATTATATTTAAAGATATTAGTCTTTCAATGACAAAATTCTTTATCTTTTAATATGAGATTGCTTTATACAATTATATATATAATATTTATAATTAACTTATAAATAATTATTATCATTAGTTAAAATTGGATAACACATTATTTAACTATAGTTTAGACCAATTTTATTTGTTTTATCACAATGTATAAATTATTAATAAAAAAATAATTCCAAATCTATATAGTTATCGGTATTGTTGCGTCGTCCAATGTGTAAAATTAGAGTTCCGTCAGCTATTTCGCAACCTCAATTTCCCTTTCTAAGCATATTAATCAGCAATTAATAAAAAGATTTAATTAATTAAAACAAAGTTAAACCACGTCTTTGCACTGAATTATTGTCCGTTCAAGCCCGCCAAATATGATTGACAATTGTGCATTATACATTGGCTCACACTTTCTAATTGGAAAATAATAGGTTTTATTACTACCTAACCTTTTTTTAAATTTTCATGTAAATTCCACTATTGGAATTTTTTTGCATAACTATTTTTAAATCAATATTTATTAATTTATTCATTATTTCGTAATAATAAATAAAATTTATTTTAAAAATAATATATAAACTAATATTTTAATTTTAGAATAATATATAAATTTTTTAAATTATTTTTAACATATTATATTACTGAATCGATTTTGAATAATTTAAAATTTAATATATTATTTTAAAATTAATATGTTAATTTATGTATTATTATAAAATAATAGATGAATTAATTAATATGTAAAAAATAATTTATATATATTTTTTAGTTTGAAATTAGTTTAAGAAACTATTGATTTATTCTATATTAAAATATATATTTCGGAATATTATAGAAATAATCAGTTCACTGATTCATTAATATTGTTTACAATTATATTTTAAAATTTTGATTTATAATTAGACTTACTCTATCGGGTATAAATTATTTGAAAGAGACCAAAGTGCATTGAAATTTGATATGTAGTACAAATGATCATATGTGGAAAATAATTTAGATCACATATCTACTTTTATGTTAAATCAATAAATTATGGTGTACCACAATGCTACAAAGTGTTTAAAGATAAGATTAGACTAATCAATAAAGTAGGCGAAATTGTCTTTTTTAATGTTTTTTGTTAAAGTTTTCTTCAGAACTAATATAAATATCTTCTTCGATTCAAGTGTATGAACATAAAGTGGGAAAAATGTATTTTGTTTCCACATTATCACTGATTAATTTTTACTGAAATTTTTCATTTTTTTTGTAACCATAGAAATTTATAATCAATATTTTCAAAACATGTACAGTAAAATGCAAATTTAATAAATTATACCGTAATTGAGATCAAAATTGAATTATACACATTTATCATATGAAATAAGAGCAGAACTGATGATTTGAAACCATTACCTTTATGAAAACCACCCACATTTACCAATGTTGAATTTTTCGTCTTTTTCACCATAGATAAAAATTGTTAAAAGCAAAATCGAAAAAAATGTGATTCAAAAAAATAAAATTTATAGTTTACAATTGATAATCAAAATTCAAAATTACATAAAATTACAAAAATATATAATACATTGATGAATTATGCCAACAAACTAGAATAGGACTAGCAAGCAAAATTGTCTTATTTTAACTGTCAACATGGTGCTTCATGTCACTGAAATTTTGGATCTTTGTATGTCTTCTGCTTTGCACACAATAATTCAATTAGATATACATAGGTAATATATTTGATTATATTATTTATATTTGATAAATATTTGATTTCAACTCACTATATATTTGTGTTTGATCTTTAAACCTACCTTTTTTTTTAGAAACAGATTTGATGTGAATAATTCAAATATTTCACCCTTAAAAAATGAGTTATAAAACAAGTTTGAATTCTTTAAATAATCCAATATATAAAAATAATATATAATTTATTTCCTTGTAATATAAGAAAATTGTAAATTTAATTTGCATCGTTTTATATATGCTCTCCATTCAATTTCTTTAAAAAGATTTTTTTCTTTTATTATTTCTATGAATATTTTTTTTACCTTCAACATTTATAGACAGTCCAAAACAAACAAAATGAGAATGAATTTTACAAAAATAAAAAAAATTAAATTAGGGTTGTTACTAACACATGTACTTTGTTAATTTTTTATTTCTTTATTTTTTTTATTAGTTAGATAAAAATGTATTCAGACCTTTGTAAATATTTTTTAATCAATTAATTAAGTATTTTTTTCTTCATTCAGACCTTTGTAGATATTTTTTAAATCAATTAATTAAGTATATTAAGTATTCACACACTTTATTTTTTTCATATCCGATTCAATCCCTTATCAATTTTGTTTTCTATTCTTCTCCTTCGATATATTTTCCATTTTATTTCCTTGTTCTCTCTTCGAAACCCTAGAATATGAGCACCAATTTTTCAACCTCTGATTCTTTGATTCCAATTGAGGATCCTTACTACAATCCTCTCTTTTTCAATACCATCGATAATAATTGTGTTATTTTGGTTTCGGAGGAACTACAAAGTGAATTGAACTACAATACGTGGAAACAATCATTGATTATGGCTTTAAACGATCGTAATAAGATCGGATTTATCACCGGTAAGCTCATTCCACCTTCTCATGAGCATCAAGATTATGAAACTTGGATACGGTGCAATGACTTCGTTTCTTCATGGTTATTGAATTTTGTTTTAAAGGATGTTACTGACAGTATTGTCCATATGAATATTGCTTCAACAATTTGACAGAATCTCTCTGAGTGTTTTAGTCAGAGTAATATGCCAAGGATACAAAATTAAACCTTACCGAAGATCGTAGGTATCTTTTGAAGTTTATTATGGGATATAATGACTTCCATGGCTTAGTTCATCGTCAAATTCTCTTTATGGAACCCCTTCCTAGTCTTTCGTGTGCTTTTAATCTTGTTGTACAAGATAATTGATGTGGTCAATCTTAAGTAATAATATACCTAGACTAACGCTTCCGCAAGAATACGGATCGTATAGTACCAGGGTCGAACACAAAGAATTGATGCAACTCTAAAGTTATTAGACTAATGGATAAGACTTGTGAAATTAATAAGTGTTGGGAATGAAAATGCAACTAAACTAAACTAATTAACGAAATAAACTCAATGACTAAGCACCATAGGTATCGAGAGTTGCACAACGATGCAACGAAGTTCTACCAAGATCATTGGTCTCAGATACTATCACGAGTTCAGGGAATTCAAGCTCTAATATAGGAACCGACTGGCGTAGACTTGTACTCTATCTAGCATGCTTATACCAATCTCCCGATTGCGTATCTCACCTACTAGACGCATTAAGACCGCTATCCTAATACCTAGATTCAATCGATCGACCTGGCGTAGATTCTAAACCGATTAAATCCTAAATCATGGCTAGATGCCAAAGTCTAATCCCCTGGCGTAGATTCATTAGACTTGTATAATCATCCATTCGAGTGGCGTACAGGAATGAAAGCATTAAAAACAACCAATCAATCTGAAAACGATCAAATACCGAAATCATTCATTCAAGTGGCGTTCAAGAACAAAAGCGTTAAGAACCACCAAGCATTAAGAACAAGAATTCGTTACATATTGGCAAAACTCTCTAACCCATGGCTGTAGATCTACTCAGACATGAACACAGCAAAAGAAACGCAAAAGATAAATAAATTCGACATTGATAGAGAATGAGATCCCTCCTTATTCATATACCGATGTCTTCAATAGTTCCTCCACGCTCCCGATACTTCGTTCCATCTTTCTCTTCCTTTCTCAATGTCCTCTTCAATGTCTGGTTCGTATCCTAGCCCTAGAAGGCTTCTTTTTTATTAATTGCCCGTTCAAACCTTCAAAAGAGTTAGTTCCGGACTTGGCGGCCCACGCGGACACAAGTGCAGCCCGGTCGTGCAGGACCTCCGCCCGATCGTGCACCAATGACAGCCCGAGCGGGCTCCCTTGCCCGTGCGTGTGGCTTTCCAGCCCGAGTCGGGCATACTCTCGGCGATTTTCAGTGTCAATTTTGGAGAAGTTGAGCCCGAGCGGGTCCTCTATTGCAGTCCGAGCGGGCATGGTCACCCGACCATGTTCAAGTCATGCCCGAGTCGTGTTAAGTCTCGGGGATTTTCAGCCTCAATTCCACAAGTCCAACCCGAGCAGGTCCTCTCCATGCCCGAGCGTGCAACACCTATTTTGCTGTTTCCGTTCCTTTCTCTCGGTGTTTGAGTGTTCGCTTTGAATCCGTGGCCTTGCACATGTTGTACCTTGTCATTCAATCACGTTTTTGGGGTTGAATTACCGTAATCACTCGTGTTTCCTTCATGTCTTCGTTTCCTATACAAAACACGAAATGTAGATGAAGTCCTCGAATAAACTCGATAAATCGGTAAAATCTAAGAAATCTAATCAAAACTAAACCTAAGAATCATGTAAATACTACGACGGGTTACGTGTTATCAATAATCAACACTGTGGTGTCCTTCCACAACCTGATGCAATCATATTCAACACTTCGAGAACCAATCCTTCTGCTACAAAGTCTCAATTTCAACCTTATTAATCCAAAGGATCTTTTTTCTTTAAAACATCGTTCTCGCTGTTGTGTTATTGAACATTTGGTAACCAAGTGCTACCATCTACATGGATTCCCTCCTAGATATAGATTTTCTTATAATCAAACTCCTAAACTTAGATAACCTCCTTCTATTATCCAAATCAATTATGTACTTTCTGCTACTAATCATACATATTACCAACCATACCAAAAATTGATATGTGAATTATCAAGTAAATAAAATGCATAATTTTCACTTATCACAAGAATATGGATTGGTGTAATACCAGGGTCGAACTCTAGGGACTAATTCAACATAACCTAAGAATATAACTAAAGTAAGACGGATGAAAGTGATGATGATATGTATTAAAATTTGAGAATGTTAAACAAATTATAAAATCAATAAGGACACGCTAAAGACTTGCTAGTTAAGAACACTACGGGCTTCGGATTATCGGAATTTCGGTGCAGCCAACAAAAGATCACAAACCAATCAAATTATCTTGATAACAGGAAATTCATGCTCATAAGTGAGGAATGGTTATGTCGACATCTAAACCCCCTAACCACAATAATATGTAATCCTACCTCTCAGCAGTGATTGACACATAATTACGGTAGCATTAAGCATGTAATCCTAATTCTTGAGTCGATTAACTGACTAGTCAGATTCTCATCAATCGAACTCAATCAACAATCAATAGTTCCGAGTTCATAATCTAACCTCCCAGATAACCATGAAATCCTTAATTACTAAGCGGACATCACACGTATAGAACATTTGTCGCATTGATTGTAGACTCAAAATACAAGAAAACTTTGAAAGATCTAAGCATTAACGCATAAGCACAAGCATCCCTTACAGAACTGATGTTCCTAACCCATAGCTACAGACTTACTCACTCATAGTTTCTGATACAAAACAAGAGAAAACAACACTAGGCATGAAAAAGAGTAAGAAATACAATGCCTCAGACTTTACTATCTCGTCACCGGTGCTACGATGTTGTCTCCTTCGTTTTCCATCTTCTCCTGAGCTTCCTCTGTCTATTTTCGTCATGCCTAGGGTTCTGTGTTGCTCCTCTATTAATTGGGCATCCTTTTTTCAGTGTTTTCTTTCGTTTGAACTCTTCTACGGTTTCTATTATGACACCTAACACGGCAGGCTAAGTAAAGGACCCACTCGGGCTATTCATCTTCGAGGCAACCGGAGCGAGTTTGATGACTAATCGAGGCAGGCAGAATCCTCTAAAGGCGTAACCTGCACGGGCTAATATGACAGCACACACGGGTTTATGGCTTCGCATGCAGCACGATCGAGGTAAGAGGCACCCTGAGTTGGGCTCAATCTTCTTAGTGGTACAACCCAAATGAGGCCTTCTACGAGCATGAGCGGGCTGGATTAAGTTCGTGTCTTTCAGCTCCTTTCGCTCGATGCTCCGGTATTCTATGCGGTTCTTTGGCCTGAATCTGCTCTGAGTGGGTTGTAGCTCCAAGTATACGCAGTTGACTCCATGAATCAATACCATTAAACTCGATTAAAACTTGAAAAGCAACAAAAAGGATTGGATAGAGGACTAATTCATATCGGTTTTTTAACTCATGCTATGCAGATTACGTAGAAATAATCTAAATGTGTAGCCTAAAACTAACCTACACTACATGTTATAAAACTCTCCAAGACTTAAATCTTTATTTATCCTCAAATAAAACTAAATCTAAGCACAAGAAGAGTCAAACAACATCTAGAAACTAGCACAAGTACTTCGAAAAATCAACCATCATGCACAATAATGCGTCACACAAATATAGACCTAGAAAAACCTAGTTTAGACTTCTATCGACCGACAACCACGAGCCGTGTAATCCACCATATCACCAAAGTTCATTTCACTACCCCCTAAACAACTTCCGAGAAATCTCCTTACCAATTTAGACATGCATACAGTGAGACACCTTTCCTGAAGACAAAATATTTTTATAGTTATTCCAAGCTTGGTTTCTAGGATGTCGGAGTCAGAGAGGATAACTTTCTACTTAGACCCAGGTTGCCAATTGGAACACTCATAAAGTCTTGTAACCTTATAGGAGTGAAGATGTTGTGTTATTGAAGAACAATTTTTTTATCACGCATCAACTCTAACCCTTAGGATGTAGAAAAGTGCCTCAACCAACCACTTAGTACCAAACCATCAAGATCAATGCACTCATGTCAATGTAAGATGGAAATAGCTAGAATCTTATTCCATTGACAAGAGAGTGTAAGTGTGTGAATCGTAAGAATAGAAAAGTAAATCTAAAAGGTGTCCACCCTAGCAAAGATTGAATGATATACACGAAGATATAGACACTTGGGACTGAAACCTAGGGGCGGAATACAACTATGAGCCATGGATTCATGCACAACAACTAAACTAGACAATATCTAAAATTCCTTTTCAATAGACCTAGGCTTATGTTCCCGATTCGAAAAAGTCGCACAAAAATGGGTCAAGCTCAAAGTCTCATACTAGATATCCTGTAAGAAATTCTAAGAAAAAGAAAAATGACGTAAAATGCTAAAATTATAAAAAAAAAATCTTATTCCATTGACAACAAAGTGTAAGTGCGTGAAATCATAAAAATAGAAAAGTAAATCTAAAGGTATCCGATCTAGCAAAGATTGAATGGTAAACACGAAGATATAGACACTTGGGACTGAAACCTAGGGGCGGAATACAACTATGAGCCATGGATTCATGTACAACTACCAGACTAGCCAATATCTAAAAGTCCTTTTCAGCAGACCTAGGCTTATGTTTCCGATTCGACAAATTCGCAGGAAAATAGCTAAAGATCTAAGTCTCGTACTAGATATCCGGTAAGAAATCCTAAGAAAAACAACATGGGAATGTCCACTCTCACACAACCGTTGTCATGGTCATGGAAGTCTCTTTGTGGTGCTCTTCTCTCTTGTCTTCGTCTTGCCACGAAGGGTAGATCATCTTCGTCATCGGAGGGTCCGTTTGCTCCTCCCCCGCTGTGTTGGCCAAAACACAGGTTTGCATTGTGATCTTCGTCTTCTTCTAGGTCGGCTCTAGGATGTGGTCCTTGGCCTCCCCTAAGTGGTATCTCAGGCACAACTTGATCATGGTTGGGCCTTGGATGAGCCAGTTCTCCCCTCTCGAACCACAATTATTGTTGTTGAGTCGTGAGGAGACGCGTGAGATTTGTGATTTGCTCTTGGAGAGCTTGAAACTCCTCTCGTGTCACCTGAGGCTCCGATGCTCTATTCATTGATCCTTCGCTCTCATTGGGCATGATGAATCAAAAGAAATGATACTAAAACAAGTTAGTACTCACACAAAAGAAATTGAGAATAAACCTACGCATAAACGAATCAAGCAAAGGTAATCATTCAACCTTCTTATCAAGCTTATTTCACGATGATTGTGAGTCTACTAGGTTCCTTTGAGCTCCGCTGGTGGAATGATCTCAGGTTCCTTAGGACTCCCGATCTTCGAGCTCGCATTTTCAAAACGTGTTCATCGTCCGGGTCCAAGTACTTTGTCATACGTGTGGTGTGTTTCTCGTGTGTTGAGTTGCCCTTTTGATGATCAACTTAGGATGGTGTCCCCTTGGTTTAGTCTCTAAGGAATGACCCTTCGGGCTCTTTGATTCCATTTTAGTTTTCTTTCATTTCTCTTTGTTTTTCTTAGTCTCTTTGGTCGTTTCTTTTTTTAAAATCTAAATCCTAAATGACTCCTTGGCAGAACCTACAAGAGAGATAACAACCAAATCCTTTAGAAATAAAATGAGCATGAAGAAACTAGATCGATGAACGAACTAGTTACTTAAAACCGAAATGGAAAGCGACTTTATGGACTTAATCAGTTAATGAAAACCTCCTCAATCTAAGACTCAAAAATGATGAATAAGAAACGATATAAACTAAGAAACTTGGATAGATGCAACCGTGTGAAACCAGGCTCTAATACCAACTGATGCGAGGCTGGATCGTGCGTTTCACTCGGTTATACGGATGAATGCCTTTGAACCAGTAGATGGATACGTGATGAAGAAAGTTGGCCCAAATCTCAGTGAGACCATCCAAAACCCTTGAGCATATGCACCTCTAGAACTTCCCGGACGATAGAAGACACCATAAGCAACCGTGGTTCGTTGCTTGATAAGTCGAGTCGAGCAAATCCCGAACTTGATCGATTTATGTGAGATGAATCTCTCAGTCTCAAGAACAATGAGCTAAGCTCGTTATGATCTGTATTTTGATCGAAAATGACTTACTCATGTGTTTATTCATGTGTGCCTTTAAAGGGAAAAACTCAAAGAATAAAAATCCCCCACATTACACTCCTATTCACACGCCTAAGTCTCTTATTGATCCCTAATTTTCCTAGATTCTATTCCCAAAGGCTATGCACGAAATGAGCCATAAAATCACAGGTTTTCTCTGTACAATTTGAATTAAAATGTGAATTTGAATGACACAAATCCAAGAAACTTCCTCTTGATGGGTCTTTGTGTGGTCCATGGACTTGTGAGACTCTAAACCCTTCAAATGATCTTGCTTTTCAATCTCTTGGGCTTCTAAGATGTCTCGAACGTTCTCCCGTAGCCTCTTGGTCTTGGATCTAGTCCAAGGCCCCTTTAGCATGCTTGAAATCTCGAAATTTGTCTCTAAGTGTGCACTAGAGGTCTCGTCGGAAAAGTCGACGGAATGTCGCCGGAAAAGTGATGTTCCGGTGGTGTTCTGGTACTCATCAGAAATATCTTCGAGTTCTGGTTCCAATGGTATTGGTTTCATCGAATTTAGACTTCGGGAAGGTCTCCATTTGGGTGTTTTCGTAAAAAGTCTCTTTTTGAATTCGGTTGCCCGCGAATCTCGAACGCGATCCGTCCATTGGTCAATGTGTCCTCGTCAGCATCCACGTATTCCATGATTCTTGGTTCAGACGCTATATGTCCTGGTCCGTGTGATCTGCTTTCTCTCCAAGGCTATTGTCTTGCCCGTTCGACCCGTCCGTCTGTTCGAAGCTTGCTTTCTTTGTCATGTCAATTCTTTGAGCGCTCCTTGTAGATCCTTGCATTCTCGTAGGCGTCATTACAGATCTTCTTTAGATGGTGAATTTGGATAATCCGCTTCTCCTCGACTGTCTTAAGGTCTTAGTTCAGCGTCTTTACAACCCAAAATACCTTGTGCCCCAACTCAACCGGAAGGTGACATGCTTTCCCATAGATCAACTGAAACGGTATCATGCCTATTAGGGTCTTGAAAGCTGTTCTGAAAGCCCAAACTGCATCGTGTAGCTTCAATGCCCAGTCTTGTCAAGATTTTCAGACTTTTTCTCGAGGATAGACTTGATTTGTCGGTTGGAGACCTCCATTTTTCCACTTTTCTGTGGGTGATACGGAGTGGTGATCTTGTGTCTCACTCCATACTCTTCAGTAGTGTCTCAATCATCCAGTTGACGAAGTTCTTCCTCATCATTGATCACAACTCTTGGGACACCAAATCTAGGGAAGATGGTGTGTTTGAATAGTTGGACCACTACCTTTGAATCTTTGGTCGGGCATGCTTCAGCTTCCACCCATTTTGTCACATAATCCATAACAACCAAGATGTACAGATTTCCGCAGGAGGAGGGAAATGGTCTCATGAATTCGATGTCCCAAACATCATTCGACTTCCAAGATGTAGTGCTGAGGTCCCTCATGTCTTCTAGAGATGTTTTCCATCCTTTGACATGAGTCACAAGCTGAGACATAGCTATGAGCGTCTTTGAAGAGCATAGGCCAATAGAATCCAGCTTGGAGAATTCTAGTCGTTGTCTTGGATGCAGTAAAATGACCTGCATAGTCAGAAGAATAACAATGAAAAATCATGTTAGCTACCACCTCTTCAGGGATATAATGACAGAATAATTCGTTGATCCCTCTCTTGAATAGATAGGGTTCCTCCCAAAAGTAGGTCGTAGGAACTTCTTCCTATCATTGTAGCTCAGCCTTTATGGTAGAACCTCACAGACGAGGTAGTTCACAAAATCTACATACTACGATACGGGCGCTCCATCTATGGCCAAGACAACATCATCTCTCAGAGAGTCGTTGATAGGGATATTGCATGGGATCTCAAGGCGGGACAAATGGTCTGAACACTATTTTCTATCCCTTTCCTATCTCGTAGCTCCACATTGAATTCTTGAAGGACTAAGACCCACCGTATAATCCTCGGTTTCGCGTCTTTCTTGGGGAACAAATATCTCAGTGTAGCATGATCGAGGTAGACAATTACCTTGGACCCGAAAAGATAACATCGAAACTTCTCAAAAGTGAAGATGACGGCTAGCAGCTCTTTCTCCATCGTGGAGTAATTGCACTGAGTGTCATCTACGGTCCTGCTGGCATAGTAGATAGCATGCATCATCTTATCTTTTCACTGTCCCAATACAGCCCCCACAGCGTAGTCACTAGCGTCATACATGAGCTCAAAAAGAAACTTCTAGTCTGGAGGCTGAATGATGGGAGGTGAAATCTGCGTTTTCTAGAGTTTCTGAAAGGCGATATGGCAGTCTTGATTGAATGTGACATCCTTGCTCAAAAGGTCGATAAGCGACTTGACAATCTTAGAGAAGTCCTTGCTAAATCGTCGGTAAAACCATGCGTGCCTCAGGAAACTACAGAGTTCTTTGCCATTCCTAAGAGGGGGTAGCTTCTCGATCACCTCAATCTTACCCTTGACGACCTTGATCCTTTTTTTCTGAAATCCTGTGGCCTAAAACATTTCATTCCCAGACCATGAAGTGATATTCTCCCAATTGAGCACGAGATTCGCTTGTAAACACCTGTTGAACACTCTACAGATATTGGTCAGACACAAATCAAAGGAGAAGCCATGGACTGAGAATTCATCCATGAACACCTCCATAATATCACCATTAACATCGTAAAAGATGGAAGTCATGCATCGCTGAAATATGGTGGGTGCGTTACACAAATCGAATGGCATCCGACCATAGGTGAATATCGTTTTTTGTTGATTGTTCGGGTGGATTGGGATTTCGAAGAATCATTAATAGCCATAAAAAAACAAAAATAGGAGTGAAGCGCTAATCTTTCAAGCATTTGATCGATAAAAGGCAACGAAAAATGATATTTTCTAGTGTTCGTGTTGAGCTTACGGTAGTCTATGCACATGTGCCACCTCGTCACTATCCATGTAGGAATAAGCTCGTGGTTCTGGTTCAAGACGATGGTGATGCCTCCTTTCTTTGGTAGCACTTGTACTGGACTAACCTGAGTGTTGTAGAAGATAGGATATATGATACCCACATATAGGGTGATGACAAATGCAATTTGCGAATTGATTTTGTTATCTACTTTATTAACTAAATGGAAATTTCTTCTTGCTTACTATGTTTTGTATTTTTTTGTGATAATATATCTGCTTTGCATAGTTCAAACAATCTTATTTTTCATGAGAGAACAGAACACATAAAAATTAATTGTCATGTGGTTCATGAACATATTTAATCTAGATTCTTAAAGATGTTACATGTTCATTCAACTAATCAAATTGCGGATATCTTAACAAAACCACTTTTTTTTTTGTTTTTTTAAGATTTTACTCTCCAAGGTAGAAATACTGATATATATTCCACATATTTAAGAAAATATATTAATACATGTAATTTATTAGTTTTTTATTTCTTTATTTTCTTCAAAAGTTTGATAAATACATATATTGAACTTTGTAGATATGTTTTTAATCAATTAATAATTTTTTTTTCATCTCTTGGTCTTCTTCCACTCATGTTTTTCAGGATCTTGTTTTCCAGATTTTGAAAATTGTGTAAATAAATAAAAATTTTAAAAGATATCACGTTATTTAAAATAAATATACATTTTTAACACGTTATTTTTTCCTTTTTCTTCCGCCAAATCTTAGGAAATATTCTCTTTTGACCGTTGGATATTTCAAGAAATTCGGACAAATTTCATATATATAGAAGAATTCTTTTACCTGAATTCAAAAATAAATAACCATGAAATATATGGGCCTTAATTCAAGCACAAAAACATATAGCGCTCATAATAAATATTAATATTATTAGTTTAAAATTTTATTTAAACATTTTATTCAATACATATGTATTATATAAATATTATATTATTAATGAAAATAACTTTATTTATTTTTCCAACAAATATACAATAAATAATTAAGTGTGTTTTTTAGGAGTAACTTCAAAAATATTCTCGTAGGGCTAAAACACTTCAAAAATACCCTTTCCGAAAAAGAAAAAAATTTTAACTTCAAAAATACCCTTATAAATGTTGATATTTCCAAAATACCCCTGCGACCTTACGACCCAATTCGACCCAGCGACCCAGTTCGACCCTGCGACCCTTGTCCCTCTGCGATCCTTGTTCCTCTGCAACCCTTGGACCCCTGTAACCCTTGTCCCTCTACGACCCTTGGACCCCTGCGACCCTTGTCCTTCTGCGACCCTTGGACCCCTGCGATACTAATTTATTATTTACAAATTATTTATAAATAATATGAATAAAATTTTGAAAATACGGCTCAAATCAAAATATGTTAGACCCGTGCGACCCTTGTCCCTCGCGACCTTTCCGACCATTGCGACCCTTCCGACCATTTCGATCCTTTCGACTAGTTTTTTCAATGTCAGACTACTGTTTTTTCTAGGTGCTATCTATGCTTTTTATTTTACCAATGCCACATTCAAGACCTGTATTAAAGGTTCTTTAATGTGGTCAATACATGCACCTTGGTCATTCTTTGTATTTATTGTCTTTCTGGAATTTTAGGAGTCCATTTATTTTTCGTTATAAATAGAGAAGGAAAAACCAAAACGCTACAACAAGCACCAAATCATCTCTTGTTTCGAGTCTTTCATTCTCTCAAAAGGACGATTTCTAACATCTAACCCTAACTTCACTGAAAAATCCTTGTTACCTTTGTGACCGTTAAGGTCACATGGTCGACCCAGGGTATCGTGCTATTTATTTGTTACTCAATGTCTTGGTAATCGTCAGACTCAGTTTGTATGCAGATACACACAAGTACCTACAACTTGGATGGAGGACTTTGTGATGTATCTACACTACGTAAGGTCTTGGTAATCGGCGGACTCAGACATCTGTATCCGCGTTACCTAAGGTTACGGTTGGAGGTCAAATTGGAGAAGGCGTTGAGTCACACACGACTCTTCTTACGGGGAAGGGCTGCGATGTGTCTTTAAACTCGGCAAATTTGATGGACGTCTAATGCGAACACATAAGACCCTTGTACGACTCATGCGACCCTATATGACCACATATGACCCATGGACGACTCATGCGACCAAACATGACCCATGGACGTCTCATGCGACCACATTAGACCCTTGTACGACTCATGCGACCCTATATGACCACATATGACCCATGGATGACTATTTGTCATTTTATCATCCTAAACCCGTAAATTCGTGGAGTTCGCATCTATTCATCAATATATTCATCAATATAATATCGCATAATATTATACAATCTTCGAAAATATTCCATATTTAAATAAGATATCAGAAAATATCCAGAATATCTCATAGAATATCATCAGAATAACTTTTGTGACCTTTGTAACCCATGGACGACTCATGCGACCACATAATACCCTTGTTCGACTCATGCGACCTATGCGACTCGTGCGACTTGTCGTTTTGCTGTCAGACTCCTGTCTTGCCACCCATGTGACCCTTCTGACCCATGTAACCCTTCCTACCCATGTGACTTGTCGTTTTGCAGTCAGAATCTTTTCTTCCGACCCTTGTGACTTGTCCTTTTGCTGTCAGACTCCTATTTGCTGACCCATGTGACCCTTTCGACCCATGTATATAAGTTAACGTCTACGTTTCTTCTCTTAGTATGCGTATCTAACCCATATTTCTATGAAAAATCTTTTTTACCTTTGTGACCTGCGTGGCACAGTCACCATTGTCGACGCAGGGCATCGTGCTGTCTATGTGTTACTCAAGGTCTTGGTAATCGGCGGACTCAGGCATCAAGCTCTATCCGCGTTACCTAAAGTCACGGTTGGAGGTCATTTGCTACCGTGGAACTCACCGTACATGACTCAAAGCCCGAAATGTCAATGGAGCATTTCTTGCGGTGAAAGAGTCATTAATCTTCAGCAAATTTGACCTTTTTTTCTTTCCTTTTTTT
>CM071874.1:32882537-32897800 GCA_036759665.1 Gynandropsis gynandra
AAGACAGGAGTCTGACAGCAAAACGACAAGTCGCACGAGTCGCATAGGTCGCATGAGTCGAACAAGGGTATTATGTGGTCGCATGAGTCGTCCATGGGTTACAAAGGTCACAAAAGTTATTCTGATGATATTCTATGTCAGAATGAATGGAGAATTGATTCGACTTTCATAATCTTACGAACAATAGATGAAAAATAAGACATTTTCAACGTTTAAATATTGATTACATAAGGTCTCAAAGGTTACAAAGGTCAGAAAGAGGTTTAAGAAGAAGAACATGAAGATGAAGAATAAAAAAAAAGCTAGAAAGAAGAGGAACAAGAAGAATATTGATTTCTTCTTCCTCATCAACCCACAGTTTATTCGGGTTTTGTCATATTCCTCCTTCACAAGCTTCACGAAATGCTCCGTTGTTCTTCTTGTGGGTTGACGAGGAAGAAGAAACTAGTCATGTATGGTGAGTTCCACGGTAGCTCTATTTGGCAGAAGAGGAACAAGAAGAATATTGATTTCTTCTTCCTCATCAACCCACAGTTTATTCGGGTTTTGTCATACTCCTCCTTCACAAGCTTCACGAAATGCTCCGTTGTTCTTCTTGTGGGTTGACGAGGAAGAAGAAACCAATAGATTGGATCGCAAGGGTCGCATGGGGATAATATGTCGCAAGGGTCGCATGGATCGCAAGGGTCGCATGGGGATAATATGTCGCAAGGGTCGCATGGATCGCAAGGGTCGCATGGGGATAATAGGTCGCAAGGGTCGCATGGATCGCAAGGGTCGCATGGGGATAATAGGTCGCAAGGGTCGCATGGATCGCAAGGGTCGCATGGGGTTAATAGGTCGCAAGGGTCGCATGGATCGCAAGGGTCGCATGGGGTTAATAGGTCGCAAGGGTCGCATGGATCGCAAGGGTCGCATGGGTTACAAAGGTCACAAAAGTTATTCTGATGATATTCTATGAGATATTCTGGATATTTTCTGATATCTTATTTAAATCAGAATTATTTTCGAAGATTGTATAATATTATGCGATATCTTATTTCCATCACTATCCTCTAAATAAAACTTTGGACCTGAGCTCCAATCTATTGATTTTTTCTTCCTCATCAACCCACAGTCATACTCCTCCTTCACAAGCTTCACGAAATGCTCCGTTGTTCTTCTTGTGGGTTGACGAGGAAGAAGAAACCAATAGATTGGAGCTCAGGTTCCAAGTTTTATTTAGAGGATAGTAATGGAAATAAGATGACGCAAACGATTAAATTTGCTTGTTCCTCTTAGGATGTACTAAACTACTATTTTATGTATATAGACCCTGAGTCCGCCGATTACCAAGACCTGGGTCGACCATGTGACCTTCGTGACGAAACAAGAGATGATTTGGTGCTACAAATTGTTGTAGCTTTTCGGTTTTTCCTCCTCTATTTATGTTAGAGAATTCTATAGGATAGAAAAAATTAGAAGAGATTGTAGTTGATGGAAAAGGTTGTGTTTGCTTTTGGTTTATTCATACACTATTTATAGGAGTAAAAAATACAAACAACCCGTGCATTTAAAGATAATAAAGATACTTCTAATAACGAGATAACCTTCAAACTACCCGTGCATTTAAAGATAATAAAGATACTTCTAATAACGAGATAACCTTCAAACTACCCGTGCATTTAAAGATAATAAAGATACTTCTAATAACGAGATAACCTTCAAACTACCCGTGCATTTAAAGATAATAAAGATACTTCTAATAACGAGATAACCTTCAAACTACCCGTGCATTTAAGTTGGTTTGACTGATTCTAGAATGTTCAAGGGTCCGCATGGATCGCAAGGGTCGCATGGGGATAATAGGTCGCAAGGGTCGTATGAAGGTCCAATACACTGGGATAGTTGGAGTCGCAAGAAGGTCCAGTGTATTGGACCTTCTTGCGTCTCCTACCATCCCACTGTATGTGACCTTAATGCTACAACACAAGAGATGAGAAAAATCAAAGTAAAATCAAAGTAAATGAAGCATCTTTCATGTAAATGATCAAGAGTAAAACTTTCTTACGAATACTAATCGACTCCCCGTGAATGCTTGAACAAGTTCCGTCACTCGGTAACCATTTGGTGTAACGGGGAAAGACGTAAGGTGAAGAGAGTTGAACATTGGAATAAACTTTTCAATAAACCTTCGATCGATTTCACATAATAGATGATAAACCTGTACAAGAGAAACTAAGTAAAAAAAACTCGTCTTAAGATAATAAAAATTTAATCTTTCGAACAAATTCAAGTGATTTACCTGAGCATGAGTTAAAATTCGTCGTGTTGGCTTCATACAACTTTCGTCTATTATGTGGAATCGATCGAAGGTTTATTGAAAAGTTTATTCCAATGTTCAACTCTATTCACCTTACGTCCCCTACCTACCAGTGTATTGGACCTTAATGACAACACAAGAGATGATTTGGTGCTACAAATTGTTGTAGCTTTTCGGTTTTTCCTCCTCTATTTATAAACTCATATTCAACGAAAAATAAATGAACTCCGTTTTAACCAAGGTGCATGCATTGACCACATTAAAGAACCTTTTAATATAGGTCTTGAATGAATGAATGTATTGATCGCAAGGGTCGCATGGATCGCAAGGGTCAAATGGGTCGCATGGGTCGCAAGGGTCGCATGGATCGCAAGGGTCAAATGGGTCGCATGGGTCGCAAGGGTCGTATGAGGCTCTGTGACCCTTGTACCAAATATTAGAAAAAAAACAATGTACCAAATATTATAAAAAAAACAATGTACCAAATAATAGAAAAAAGAATGTACCAAATATTAAAAAAAATGTACCAAATGTTCACATCTACCAGTCCAAAAAAAAACAATGTACCAAATATCAATTTAGTCATCTTCGGGTTCATAGATACGTTCTCCATTACTATATATATCAGCCGCCATCTTCTCACGCATGGAAGTAACCTTGTCGTCGCAAATACGAAGAAACATATCCATATCCTTTGATAACGAGGCTTCTACGAATTTATAGGAGAAAACACCACAGTCATTCCCGCTTTGGTTCTGTGGCAGACCATCATAATACACATACCTCCATTCATCTTCTCCAGAAGCCAAAGAAGGAAACCCTCCGAGAATGAGCATCTTGGGGACAGCTTTTCTTATCCTCTCAATCACCGGATCGATATGTGTTTCCTTAAGGCTCATCCTGCAGTCGTATACCGTGATGCATCGGGTTTTGAAATCCGCTTTGATGGCTACCCAATGACATCCTACCCATCGATTATTTATCGATGGAATGTTTAGAACCGAGACAAAACCTTCATAATCACTAATTGGTGGCTTGGCGTTCAAAAACTGACTAAGCTTTTCCGGCAAAGTTTCCATATCCTCGTACGTCCACATCGAGAGCGTCTGCATGAAAGCAACAGGACAAACGTAATAATTCTGATACGCGCTGGGATCCGATGCCAAGCGAGAAGACAGCTCCATCAACGCCTCATCCAATTGCTGCAAAAAAAAAAATTAACACACAGGAATGCATATGACACAAAACTCCGTGAGACTAAGGGTTTAAAAAAACTTACTTCATCTTCAAGCCATGCGTTGGCCTTTAATATAATCTCCCAAAACTTTGGCCCCCGGGGAATATCTAGCTCAGATATCCACCACCGCTCATGTCGAGGTGCCTTCAGGAACCAATATAGCTTAGTCAACTTTTCACCGCTAGCATCAGTGAACGAAGGAAATCGGGTTATCAAGCCCTTTACTAATCCTCTGGGATTCCACACAAACTCCTCAGGTTCTTGAACCACCGTTTTTTCGGGTTCTTGAATTGTTCTTGCTCTTTTCGCCGGCGGAGGTTCAACATATGGCGCAGACTCCTTCGATAAAGGTCCAGCACCTGCATAAAATTTACCTCATTAAACATATGGCGACCAATGGGACCAATGCGACCTATGCGACCTATGCGACCCATGCGACCCATGCGACCTATTATCCCAATGCGACCAATGGGACCAATGCGACCTATGCGACCCATGCGACCCATTCGACTTTAGCGACCCAGTGACACATGCGACATATGAAACCCATGCGACTCTAACGACCCTGCGGCTTATGCGACCCTACGACTCTAACGACCCTACGGCTTATGCGACCCTACGACTTATATGTCTCGATGGAAATTGACACTCCAATGACCTTTTCACTAAATATTACTTACTTGGTGGAACTCCATCAGGAGCAAGGTTTCTTGACACTGGATTTGGACGTCGAAGGAATTCAAAAGCAAAATCACCAACAGTGTCGGAAGATTGGGTTTCGGTGATCGCAACTTTCTCGGCAGCCTTTGATTTTGGATTAGGCACATGAATCCCGACATCCCTTAGAAGGTCTCTTACGGCGTTGATGATTCTCTTCTCCGACTTCCTTATTTCCCCTATTAATTTCTTCTCCAGTGTCAGAGGGACTGCAGCATCAGCATCAGCATCACTCACGCACTCCTTCCTCTTAGTCCCTTTTTCCTGCAAAATGACCAATTACGAATACATTATACTTCTACCGACCTAAGCGACCCATGCGACCCAACCGACCCATGCGACGCAATCGACCCGTGCGACCCTCAACCGACGTGTGCGACCCATGCGACTCAAACGACCCTCATACACTCCGCGACACTCAAACGACCATTGCGACCTAACCGACTCACTGACACTGACACTCGCCCGTTTCAAATCAATAAACTGAGTCTAAGATGGTCATGAAACTACTGCGACCCTTGCTACTCAACCGACTCACGGAGTCGAAGATGTTCATGCAACTCCTGCGACCCTTGCGACCTAACCGACTCACTGACACTCACCCGTTTCAAATCAATAAACTGAGTCTAAGATGGTCATGACACTACTGCGACCCTTGCTACTCAACCGACTCACGGAGTCGAAGATGTTCATGCAACTCCTGCGACCCTTGCGACCCTTGCGACCTAACCGACTCACTGACACTGACCCATTTCAAATCAATAAACCATTTTGTGACTCGAAAGCTTGCAAAACCCTAGAAATCGAACTACTTACACTTATTGACGCCATTGAAGATTGACTCGTGCTCTCTTCGTGCTCTCTTCGGTAGTTTCCTTCTCGCCAACTTCAAATCGTTCGCCAACTTCAAATCGTTCCCTCTCAAGTTCGAAATCACTTATTTCTTTCTTGCTATCAACTTTTAAACAGGTTTCACGGCGAAAAACTGTTCGGATTTCTCGTTTTCGACAGTTTTTCACGTCGAAAAACTGCCGAACTTCCATTTTTCCACGTTCCAACGTTAAGGGCAAATTTGTCTTTTCCTCAGTTTTTATTTATCGGATTTAATAATTATTTTGGGGAAGGGTATTTTTGAAGTGTTTTAGCCCTTTGAGGGTATTTCTGATATTCCGCCCATTAGTAGCATGCATATAATAAAAAATATTTATTATATAAACAAAAATTCGACTAATTGAATTAATAGCATGCATAAACGATGCAAATACGATCATCATCCACTAAGTATTTATTATTATATTATATATGTGAAAGGTTTTGCTTAGACAATTTAATTTCTTAAAGTAAATCATAGAAGAAGTTTAATTGTTTTTCTTCGTATAATCTAAACTACATATATCTAATAATATAAAAGTCGCTAGACGCTAGTCGAACAGTCCATTAGTCTGTAACGACTAATTAAATTACTCGACAATTAGGTTTTTTTTTTATTTTTTATCTTTATTTTTTAAAAGTCATTTTTAAAATTATATAATAAAAAAAATACATATAACATAAATAAATATTTATTATATTAGTAGCGTGCATATAATATACAAATATTTATTACATAAACAAAAATTCGAGTAATTGAATTAGTAGCATGCATAAACGATGCAAATATGATCATCATCCACTAAATATTTATTATTATATTATATATGTGAAAGGTTTTTTTTAATATAATTTAATTTTTTAAAGCAAATTCATAGAAGATGTTTAATTTTTCACTTCGTATAATCTAAATTACATATATCTAATATTTTTAAAGTCGCTAAACGTTAGTCGGATATTCCATTAGCTCTAACGATTAATTGAAATTAGTTGGCGATTAGGTGTTTTTATTTTTTATTTTCAATTTTTAAAATTCGATTTTTAAAATTATACAATAATAAAAAATATAACATAAATAAATATTTATTACATTAGTAGCATGCATATAATAAACAAATATTTATTACATAAACAAAAATTCGACTAATTGAATTAGTAGCATGCATAATCGATGCAATACGATCATCATCCACTAAATATTTATTATTATATTTTATATGTGAAAGGTTGTTTTTAAGACAATTTAATTTTTTGAAGCAAATTCATAGAAGAAGTTTAATTGTTTTCCTTCATATAATCTAAATTGCAGATATCTAATATTGTAAAAGTCCCTAGACGCTAGTCGGACAGTCCATTGTCTCTAACGAATAATTGAATTAGTCGGTGATTAGGTATTTTTTATTTTTTATTTTCAATTTTAAAATTATACAATAACCAAAAAACATATAACATAAATAAATATTTATTATATTAGTAGCATGCATATAATAAACAAATATTTATTACATAAACAAAAATTCGACTAATTGAATTAGTAGCATGCATTAACGATGCAAGTACAATCATCATCCACTAAATGTTCATTATAATATTATATGTGAAAGGCTTTTTTAAAACAATTTAATTTCTTAAAGCAAATTCATAAAATAAGTTTAATTGTTTCCTTCGTATAATCTAAATTACATATAGCTAATATTGTAAAAGTCGCTAGACGGTAGTCAAACAGTCCATTACTCTCTAACAAATAATTGAATTAGTGGGTGATTACGTGTTTTATGTTTTTTTTTCATTTTTTTTAAATTAGATTTTTAAAATTATACAATAACAAAAAAACATATAACATAAATAAATATATATTTTCATTAGTAGCGTGCATATAATAAACAAATATTTATTTCATAAATAAAAATTCGACTAATTGAATTAGTAGCATGCATAAACGATGCAAGTACGATCATCATCCACTAAATATTTATTGTTATATTATATATGTGAAAGAGTTTTTTTTAAGACAATTTAATTTCTTAAAGGAAATTCATAGATGAAGTTTAATTATTTTCCTTCGTATAATCTAAATTATAAATATTTAATATTGTAAAAGTCGCTAGACCCTAGTAGTCCGTTATTTCCTAACGACTAATTGAATTAATCGGTGATGATGTGTTTTTTTATTTTTTATTTTCATTTTTAAAATTCGATTTTTAAAGTTATGCAATAACAAAAAACATATAACATAAACAAAGTAACATAATTAAAATATAAAGTCATACAAAACCATAACATAAACATATACAAATTCATTAATCATAACATAAAATAACAAAACATTAAAGATCTAATTATCTAATACTTGCTCTCCAATTAAATGTTCTACCTCTTCACATGGTGTGCAATTGATGTCAAACAAATAACAAAAAACCACTTCTAATTCAATTTAATCTCTTCAAATTTTAAACTTGTAGGAACTTGTAAAGCATCGTCATCTATCGTATTATCATCATTGACGTCTTGTTCAAATTTATCCATAGGACCAAGATAATGAATCGACTTCTCATTTTCTTATTCTCGCAATTCATTCATTTCATGTTGTCCACCAATATCCACTTCTTCTCTAAATATTTTTTTATTCTTGTTTCCTTTTACTTTTTTGTCTCTTACTTCAAACACAACCTTTTTACATTTCTTTATATCTTCTTCCGAAGATTCAGGACAACTAGCAATATTGCCCTTAATATGACCAATATGTTCTTTCATCCAATGTGCACATCCCGACATCACTTTTCCACATAATTGACACTTGACTTTATCAGAATTCACCGGATCACATAACAATTCATATTCTCATGCAATATCTTTCGAATTACGTTTCTTCAATATAGAGGATGTCACTTCTGCTTTGAAGATTTAGTAGCTGATGTTGAAGATGAATCCATGAATCTTTACATTCAAACTTCCATAAAAAATCAAGTTAATCATATTCTTTACAATCAAATCAATTTACATTTGCTATCATAAAATTATCGATCATTCCATAACCATCTATCCATGCATTGATGCATTCCTAATCTACTAGTCATACATCCATTCATTCCTAATCTACCAACCATACATTCCTAATCTACCAAGGAGTGAACTGTCGAAAACTTGGCGAGCGAGGAGTGAAAAAACCTAGCCGAGGAGAATTCGTGAGCGAGCAAGGGATGACCCGAACAAAGGCGTGAGCGAGGAGAGACCCAAATGATCGACGTCGAGTAAGGCGAGCAAGGATAAGTTGGATGAAGGTGCGAGCGAGGAGAGGTAGGTCGACGTGATGGGGCGAATGTGAGCAAGGAGACAAAGACCCAAAAGAAGGCGCAAGCAAGGCGAGACCCATCGAACGAAGGCGACGAGCAAGGAGAAGCTGGTCGGCGCGACGAGGAGAATGCGAGCAAGGAGACTGAGACCCAAACCAATGCGCGAGCGAGAAGAGACGCGTTGGACAAAGGCGGGAGCAAGGAGAAGCTGGTCGGCGCGACGAGGAGAACGTGAGCAAGAAGAAAGATACCCAAACAAAATGTGATTCTGAGAACAAAGATTTCCTCCTTTGACCAAAACGACGTCGTTTTTGAAGAATTTTTTCTATAAAAAAACTGCATGAGTGGTGGTTTTCGTGTAGGCGGCCACCCAGGTGGCGATTCCAAGGTGTCTATGTGTCGTCCAACTTTCATAACCGATTTTAGAATTTTTGGGTGGTCTTTTGCCGCCGAACACCTAGGCGACGACGACTAATCGTCCGTCCAGAACACCTTTTACAATACTCCATATACCATTATTGACAATCTAATATAGAATTGTAAAGTATATATAAATCTTAAGTTGAATTAATTAATTATTTTTTATATTTAAATATAAATTTTTGGTTATTTGATATTAAATTAAATATTAAAATTATAGTGTATTCTTTCATTATTTCGTTATTATCTTTTGATTTATCATTATATATGGAATCTATTTTTTATAAACGTTGGAATTTGCAATCATTAATCTTCGAATACTCATTGAATAAATCGTTAGAATTTGCATAATAATCTACGAACCGAACAATTCAAATAATCTTATTAAACTGAAAGATAGATTTACCATAAAAATCAAATGTATAGTGAATGGTTTGAACTCATAAAATCCAATAATGGTTTATCTATATTTTGAACGTATTATGCCTATTATGTAATATTTCAATAGTTGAGGGTTTAAGTTGTAATTATTAAAAAGTTTAATAATTATTTAAAAAAACGAAAACAGGTTTTCGTGATGAGAAAAAAAAAACACAAAATCTAAACCCTAAAAACCAATAGCCATCAAAAGAGAAAACGAAGAACGAAGCAGTTTCGTTCATCGGAGAATTCCGTACCAACGGTTGGAAAGCAGATCCGATCTCGGCGTGGATACGAGTAGAGGGCTTGTGCTATCAAGTCTATCACATCCGACAATCACACGTTTAACGGCAAAAGGTATTATGAAATCGTTTCTAAATTTAGTTTTTCGTTGAACCCCGAAAAACAATCTGACCATGACTAGATCGAAATATTCGGGTTGATAAAACACGCTTCTGCATCACAAATCAACCCAACAGTGGTATCAGAACGTCTGGTCGTCTGTTTAGGATTGGATTTTCAGATTTTTTGTAAAAAATTGGATCGAAATTCGTGACTGGCGGCTGGCGGCGCGCGCGATGACCGAACGCAATAGACGTGAGGGAGAGGGACAGCCGCACGGCCGAAACCCTAGCCGGCCGAACGAGTGTCGCCGGTCGCGGGCGAAGGGTCGGCCGTCATGTCCGGGACAGGCGTGACACAGCCTGGACCGGTGCGGCACAGGAGAGACCCCGAGACGAGGCGACGCTAAGTAGGCTCTCGCTGTGCGAGCGTTTCTGTCGAGCGCGACGGGTCTTCAGGCGAGGCGGCAGGCTGATTCGGCCGGGCGCGAGTCGACGCACGAGTGTGACGGATGGCGAGGGTCGAACGGTAAAGGGCAAACGGCACGGTTAGGGTTTTCAGAAACCCAAATCGCCTCTTCGCCCGAGCAGTTTTTTCGCAGTCACCCAATGCCGGCGACTCCAGGCCGGTCGAGCGGCGGTTCCGAGGTGCCTTCGCCGACGGTTCTTCACCCCCGGAGCGGGCGTCCGGTCAGAGGGCAGCAGCAGCTGGGTTTTCAAAAACCCTAGTGCCTCTTACCCGAGCGGGCGCGCGTGACCCGCTCGTGCGAAAAATAATAAAAAATAAATTAAAATTAAAATTAAAGAATTTGGATTTAAAAAAATTAATAATTGAGTTCTTAAACGATAAATTGTTTTATCGTTAGTGTTTTCTTTCATCGTAGACGTTTTGAATATGGTACGGCCTGACTATCAGGAGGCATGTAGTTCAAGAATTTGATTCGTACGTCTATGATATCAGATGTCTAGTGGGAGGGATCAATTAGTTTTTGTAAACGCCTGGATTACCCGGGGGATATAAACTTAATTGTTATCTGACCATGAGTTGAAGGATGAACTCAACTATATCGATAGGAACGACATGACTACCAGGCGACTATGTGATATAGAGCCGAAGTTATTTCACTATAAATTTTATGGGGATAAAATTTATAAAGAATCTATTTTATATGTTTGGGAAACATCTTGACTACCAAGGGGCTCAGACATATAGTTATAGATTGATGCTAATTGGAAATAAGATTTCTAATGTTATCGTAACATTGATTAGCGAATATATCATTTAGATGAAGTCCATGTCTTAATGATATATATACGATGTCTAACTCTCTGTTGTAAATTTTCCTTTCGTTTTCGGATCTCCTGAGAATGTCTTAGTTTAACTTGCTTCCAATCCTCGAGACCAACAAGCTGGTTGGTGAGAACTTCGACGAATGGCAACGCAATTTGCGCCTGGTGATGACACATGAGAAGCTGATCGATGTGATCGACAAACCGGCTCCTCCAATGCCAGACCCAGCGAATGATGATGCTTTCAGTGAATACACCAAGTACGAGGAAAAGTGTATCACTGTGAAGTGTCTCATCTTGGCGTCAATGAGTGGCGAACTCTACAAACAACACGGGTATATGGATGCCAAGCAGATCATGGAACATCTTAAAAAGATGTTTAGTGAGCAGAGTCGGACGGCAAGGTCCAAGCTGTCAGGGACTTTGTTCAAGTCCGCTCTGAGTGAGGGCTCTCCTGTGAGACCCTATGTTCTACGGATGATCAGTCTGATAGAACACCTTGAGAAGCTGGGGTGCACCTTCTGCAAGGAGATGCAGTAGGAGATGATCTTGCACTCACTTCCGGAGTCCTTCTCCTCGTTCGTGGTCAACTACAACATGAACAAGCTGGACATTGAGTTGCATGAGATGCACAACATGCTGATAGAGTATGAGAAACAGATGTCCATTAGGAAGAAGGGATCGGGATCTGTGCGGATGGTTGGACAGTCCTCTTATCAAAAGAGGAAGGGCAAGAAGAGGCCCAGGACTAGGCAGAACGCGCCTAAGATTGGTGTGACCAGGGCAAAGGGCGGCGCCACCAAGGCCGACCAATCAGAAGTGAGTGTTTCTTCTGCAAAAAGAAAGGGCATTGGAAGAGGAACTGCAAGGAATACATGCAGTTTCTCAAGGGCAAGAAACAAGTAAAGACATTCATGGAAAATGTTTTCATGATTTCCTTAACCCCTACTGATTCGTCTAGATGGGTATTGGATACCGGTAGCAGTTTTAACGTCTGCAATATGTTGTAGGGATTGAGGATCAGTAGGAGGTTCAGGAAGGGAGAATTCAACCTGAAGGTTGGAAACAACGCAAGTGTTGCTGCTCTAGCTGTAGGATCGATTTCTCTTGTAATGCCTACGGGCAAGACTTTATTGTTAGAAGACTGTTACTACGTTCCTAAATTTTTTTCGAACGTTATTTATATTTTTATGCTTGATAGAGATGGATTTTGAACAATTTTCAGTAGTAACATTTGCTCTATATATCATGGTGATGATTTATGTGTGAATGGTTACTTGCAACAAGGAATTTATGTCTTACCTGATGTTAATGCAGAACCAATTACCATGCATATTTCGGGCCATAAGAGAAAGGTAGATGATCGTCAAAGATAGACGTACCTTTGGCATTGTAGACTTAGTCACATCGATGGGAAGAGGATAAACAAGTTGCATAAATATGGTCTTCTAGGCCATTTCGATTATGAATCTTATGCAACTTGTGAGTCCTGTCTCACTGGTAAGATGACCAAATCTCCGTTTAGTGGAATCGGAGAGAAAGCTACAGAACTCCTAGGACTCATACATACCGAGGTATGTGGACCAATGAGTGTTCAAGCCAGAGGTGGATATTCATATTTCATCACGTTCACTAATGATATGTCGAGATATGGATGTGTGTTCTTGATGAGACACAAATCCGAGTCGTTTGAAATGTTCAAGAGATTCCGCAATGAAGTAGAGAAATAGACCGGAAAGAGTATGAAGGTGTTGAGATCTGACCGGGGCGTTGAATAACTTAGTCATGAATTTATCGATTATCTAAGGCAAAATGGGATTTTTCTCAGTGGACATTTCCTGGAACACCACAGCATAATGGTGTGTTCGAAAGGAGAAATCGGACTTTATTAGATATGGTCCGATCAATGATGGGGTTCACGGATCTTCCAATAAACTTGTGGGGTTATGCTTTAGGAGCAACTGCTTACATCTTAAACAAGATTCCCACTAAAGCAGTCTCTAAGACTCCATATGAGATATGGAAGGCACGAAAACCAAACCTGAGACACATCAAGGTTTGGGGTTGTTCGGCCTTCGTTAAGAGACTTTAGCTAGACAAGTTTGATGCTAGGTCTCACAAGTGTAGGTTCATAGGAAATCCCAAGGAAACTATGGGATATTATTTCTACCACCCGTCTGAGCACAAAGTGTTTGTTGGCCAGAACGGCAACCTTTCTTGAGAGAGAATTCCTTAAGGAAGGAATTCATGGTGGGGAAGTAGTTCTTGACGAGATTCAAGAACCCGACGAACCAACACAAGCTCACGGACATGAGATGTCAAATGAGCGTTCTTGGTTGGGTGATACAGTGTTAGACTCCGGCGCTTCAACTTCAAATGTTGAAGTAACAGTACCCGTTCAGAAACAAGTTCAAGAACTTGTTCAGGAACAAGTCCAACAAGATATCCCAGTGCAGGTTAAACCTGCTACACAGCCTTTCTTGAGAAGGTCAACACGTTCTCAACGTGCACCTGACAGACTTAATCTGATGGTGCAAGAGGACGTGGTCGGTCATAGGGATGACAATCCTTTGACTTTCCAAGAAGCTATACAAGGCCTAGATTCTTAGAAATGGTGGAAAGCCATGGAATCCGAGATGGAATCTATGAGGATCAACAAAGTATGTACTTTGGTTGATTCTTCACAGACTTCCAGACCGATCGGTTGTAAATGGGTTTACAAGAAGAATATTGGAGCAGACGGGCAGGTAGAGACCTATAAAGCTCGTCTAGTTGCCAAGGGGTATAGTCAACGAGAAGGGATTGACTATGAAGAAACGTTCTCCCCTGTGGCAATGCTCAAATCTATTCGGATTCTACTTGCGATAGCGGCGTACTATGACTATGAGATTTGGTAGATGGATGTCAAAACAACTTTCCTTAACGGAGATCTCCAGGAAAAGGTTTTTATGACTCAACCTGAGGGTTTCACGTCGCCAACTCAAGGTCATATGGTATGCAAGCTTCAAAGATCCATTTATGGACTCAAGCAAGCTTCTTGAACCTGGAACATTCGCTTTAACAAGGCAGTTGAAGAGCTCAACTTTGTTAGATGCGATGAAGAGCCTTGTATGTACAAGAAGTTTAGTGGGAATACGGTTGTCTTCCTTGTGCTTTATGTGGATGACATATTGCTCATAGGAAATGACATTTCGGTGTTGCATGAGACGAAGTCATGGTTGTCTGATCAGTTCTCCATGAAGGATCTAGGAGAAGCAGCCTATATTCTGGGAATAAAGATATATAGGGATAGATCGAAGAGGTTGCTTGGATTGTCAAAATCCCAGTACATCGACAGTATCGTGAGACGATACAACATGGAAAGTTCCAAGAAGAGCTATCTACCGATAGGCACTGGAATTTCTCTTTCTAGGAAGGATTGTCCTAAGACCCCAGAAGAAAGAGAACGCATGAGTCGGCTTCCCTACGCTAGCGCAGTGAGAGCCATCATGTATTCCATGACGTGTACTAGGCCTGATGTAGCCTACGCACTAAGAGTAGTGAGTAGATATCAGGCAGATCCTGGTGAGGAACACTAGAAGGTAGTTAAGAACATCCTTAAGTACTTGAGAAGGACTAAGGACCAGTTCTTCATTTATGGTGGTTCTAACTTGGAGTTAGAAGGATTCACTAATGCGAGTTTCTCGATGGACAAAGATGATAGTCGGTCCATTTCAGGCTATGTGTTTTGTCTGAATGGAGGCGCAGTAAGTTGTAAGAGTTCCAAGAAGGCTACTATAGCCGATTCGATGACTGAAGCAAAATATATAACGGCTTGCGACGCAACTAAATAAGCGGTTTGGATGAGAAAGTTCATAGATGAACTTGGTGTGGTACCTTCCATAAAGGAAGTCGTTCCTTTATTGTGTGATAACACCAGAGTTATTGCTCAGGCGAAGGAACCAAGGTCTCATCAGGAATCGAAACATGTTCTGCAGAAGTTTCACATGATACGAGAGATCATAACGTGTGGGGACATGCAAATCCAAAAGGTGGATGAAAAGGAAAATGCAACAGATCTGTTCACAAAGGCGCTTGGGTCAAAGGAGTTTGACAAGCATAAGTTGAGGATCAGATTGAGATAGATGACTAGCTGGCATTAGTTTATAGACATGTAGCGAGTTGTAATTTAGACATCGAATTCATTTTTAATAATATATAGCATTATTTTCATTTGATGAATTTTCATAAGTGTATGATAGAGTCCAAGATTAAATCTGAAACTTGACATTATGACAGAGATCATAATAAAGAGAGTCAAGTTTTTTGTATGATTTAATCTGAATTGTTCTTGTTCGTAGGATCACTACCCGAACTACAGTGATCCGGAACAA
>CM071874.1:32897924-32950364 GCA_036759665.1 Gynandropsis gynandra
CAAGATGAGATCCGTCAACTCTTGGTAAGAGTTTGAGCTCTATGTTGTCAGTAATCACAATGAGTGTACGAATCTCTGACTAGAGTACATTGAATGAATGAAGAAAGGTGTTTTTTAGGTTCATTCATCAGTCAATTGTGATTGACATGAGACATAGTTGATGATCCGTAAGGCTGCCAGTTATGACCATGCCTATGATGCATCCGGAGCTGTAAAAATGGAAGGAAATACTAACGTCAACTTCACCCTGGTTCGTTTTGGGTAAGGTTATTACTCAAATGAGTAAGGATGTTACTTCATGCTATCCGGTCGTTGGGGAATATTCCTAGATGCCAACCTCGATTAGTTAATTAGTGTAGACTAATTGGCTACTGGTTTAGTGATGAACCTACGAGGTCACACGCATACGAGTGTCTCGGTATGTGCTTGTGATTGTTAGACAATCAGTGTGGAATGCAATTATATTCATCCGCTAGCACCGAAGAATATAATTGTATTTGTTTTTCTTTTGAGGCTAGTACATAAGATGTACGGGCAAGTATGTGTATAGAGATACATGTACTTCGATTGTTTGAGATATTACATAAAGGCAAGTGGAAGATTGAAAGTATTATGCCTATTATGTAATATTTCAATAGTTGGGGGTTTAAGTTGTAATTATTAAAAAGTTTAATAATTATTTAAGAAACGAAAAATAGGTTTTCGTGATGAAAAAAAAAACACAAAATCTAAATCCAATAGCCGTCAAAAGAGAGAACGGAGAACGAAACAGTTTCGTTCATCGGGGAATTCCGCACCAATGGTTGGAAAGCAGATCCGATCTCGGCGTGGATACCCGTAGAGGCCTTGTGCTATCAAGTCTATCACATCCGACAATCACACGTTCAACACAAAAAAGTATTATGAAATCGTTTCTAAATTTAGTTTGTCACTGAACCCCGAAAAACAATCCGAACATGACTAGATCTAAATATTTGGGTTGATAAAACACGTTTCCACACCGCAAATCAACCCAACATATTTAACAATTATGTTACTTTAAATGGGACTATTTTGAGATCTATTTTAATTTTAAAGTTTATCATTTTATTTTGAAATGTATTAAAATTTGAAAGTTTATACGAATATATATATACTTAATTATAATGGTTCAAGTATGTATGTGAAAGTTTACAAATATTTTTGTATATGTTTATACGATATTTTTCCTAAACTTTATATATTATGGTGATTGGCAATGTTTTAAGGTAGAGAATATATATATATATATATATATACACCGAGTAATGCAGTAATGGTTAAGACCATAGGGATTGACCAATTATTATGGTAGGGCTTTCAAAAATAAAAATGGGAAGATAAGTCAAACGGAGCAAATATAGGATTAAGTTTTTAATTTTAATTAATAATTAATTAACCAATCATTTACTTTTTTTCCATAAAGATAAATGATGATTAAAATATATATACACACAAATAAGAGTGCTTCATCTTTTTTCTCCACCATTGTCCTCTCAAAGTTTTGTATTTGGTAGAGTGTCCTTGTCCTTAAGCATATAATTGGACCCACTATTTCTTTTTTTCTTCTTCTTCTTTTTTTTTTTTGTTATATATCTCTTATAAAATTCTTGACCTAATTTATTCATCTTTTTGGCATAATAAATTCACAAGACCTACAACGGCTTTATTATCCATATAAGAGTGCTTCATATGTAGTGTGTTATACATAATTTTTTGTCTTCATTATTTTTTAAAAAGTTCTTACAAGGCATATTGAATTATTGTTCATTAATATTGTTACAATTTATTTTCGTCCCATTTATGCATTTTACGGTTGATAAAAAAAGTATAAAGTATCGATACCGATCGCAATTTATATTCGAGTCTCACATGGCTTTTTTCATGCAAAGAGGTGTAATAAGTTTAAGAGTTTTAATGTTAAAAAATGTAATTATTGATAGAAATTTACATTTTGTTTCCTTTTAAATATTTTTAGAAAATTTTATGAATCACAAATCTTTTACGTCTTTTATGGCTCAAATTCCATTAAAGTAAATATTTTTTTAAATTAAAACTCAAACTGAAATGAGAAAATGATTGCAATCTGTTTCGGGTTTCATTTAGTGAATTAGGGTTTTAATTCTTCAAACACAAATGACAATTTGGTAAGTTCTAATAAGAAAATAATGTCTCCAATAAACAAATCACATCAAATCAAACCACTAACTTCTTTAGACTTATGGTGGCCAACAACAGGAAAGTGGTCTCCTTTCACTTTTTTCATGAATAGATTAATTAAACATTGGTTTAAATGAAAGCATGAGAGAGATTACATTCTTCAAGCTGCAATAATAATAATAATAATTAATATATTTTTAAATATGATCAAATTTATATTGATGTTATTGCAGCTTATATAGAGATACAACCAGGCATTTGGGTTTCTCTTTCTTCTCATATCCTAATCAAGTAAAGATCACATTGTATAGCTAATTAAAGAGCATCGTCAAGAGCTTTCACAGAAAAAAAAAATATTCCATTTTTTGAGAAAAAAAAATGGGCTTGATGATGAAGAAATTAGGGTTCATCTTCCTTCTTGTTTCAGCTTCAGCTTTTGCTCCCTCTTTTGCAGGTTTGTTTTCTTATTATTATTATTCTGTTGCTGCTTTTCTCCTTGCCTCATGTGCTCACCACTTGTTCATCAATTTTCTGAAAATAAAACAAAATATTTACAATATTAAGATAATGTAATTATGTATATACTGTTAACAAATTGGGTGGACTGTTAAATATATGACATATACAGTACAAAGGTGTATATGCAAGAGACTTTGTGTGTGTGTGTATATATGTATATATATGATATAAGAGTTTAAAGTGGTAAATCGCATGCATATACTTACGTTATATATATATATATAGACGTGTGCACGTGCTAAATTTTGGAACAACCCGAATACAACATGGAAAATAATCACCGGTAGCTTATATACATGCAAAAATATATATAACTCCATATGCAAAAATATATATAATTACATGCAAAAATATATGTAATTAATGAGTTGAATTTCGTTCTTCTTGTAGGGCGATCATCCATGCTAATCCATAAACCAGTTGAGGAAACAGAACCAGTGACTTATCGTCACGAAGTTAGTCGCCAATAACCAAAACGTTATAATTTCGATTTATTTTTTTATTTTTTTGCAATATCTTTTGAGTTATATTTGAAGTGAAGTAATGATTTAGCTCTTATATATATATATATACTGTGTATGTGTGTGACAGGTGGATACAAGCATACACGAGAGGCTTCTGAGAATGAACACAAAGGACTATGGACACTACAGTCCATCACCAAGGCTCGTCAGGCCACCTTTCAAGCTTATTCCTAACTAATGAAATCGATCCATATATAAACATCCATCCATCTATATATATTATATGATATATAATCTAAGCATATATATATATATGTATGTATATATAAATATCGTTGTGGATTGTAGTATATCCATCTTTAAGCTTCCTATTTATGAGACGTACTATAGGTAAATAAAAGGAAGCAAACGTTTTTGTATCGTCTAAATCTATTTGATCGATCCATGTCCTCCCTCGCCCCCTCGTAGTTGTGGAATGTCTTATCCTATAGAACGGACATTTTATACACCCGAAACATAATACAATATGTTAGTCAACTCGTCACAAAATTTTGTTTTTAGTTCTTAACTGGTGGAGTCGCAGTCAAATGCAAACGCGGCGATTGCATTTTCTGGCGACTCATTAAAACCGATTTGTGGAATCGCAGTCGTCCGTAAAAACACCGAAACGTAGATTTTAAAAATCTAAAATTATGTTGCGTTACGTTTGCGTTTTGGTACGGTTTGAATAATACCAAAATACCCTCGTGTATTTCCCTTATCTCTTCTCTCTTTCTATTTTAATTTATATTAATTATAAATATATATGCATATATATATGTATAGATATTGTATATTTAAATATTTTTATAATTTTATAATTTTTAAATTTATTTCAAATATTTGAAAATTATAATTAAAAAATATACACTAAACAAAAAAATTAAAATAAATTTTTTTCTTAATGATTGTCTATTTTGGTAATTTTGTTCAAAACACAATCGTAACAGTTTTCTACCATTCGCTTCTAGTCGTAGTCGCCCAACACAACGATTCCACCATTCAGACAAAATGAAAGAAAACGATATCAATCGTTGATAGAAACGCCGCCAAAGGCAAGAGCAAACGCTTTGTTTCCACGAGTCAAACCCTTAATGTGTTACATTAAGTTATTAATTTTTATTTATTTATAATAGTTTAGAATTAAATAGTCCATCATCATCAAATCTCATAGGCCAGCAAAATCTTGAAATAAAAAACGATGTGAAAGTTTCTCAGTTGATAATGTAAAAGATGTAATTAGAGTAGCTTCATCGTGACAATCATTTACAATGTAAACGATTGTCACGGCTTCTGAGTTTTATGCTTCATTGCGTCTCTATTTAATCCAAACGTCCGTAAATTTAATTAATCTTTTCAGTATGAATATTTAAATGTGAGATTGAAGAGATATTGTATAATACACCCATCAATATATACAAGAAAATACTAGTAAAATATTTTACTGTCAACATGAAATCTAAATTAGAAAATTTAGGAGAGATGGTCCTAAGGACAAATGCATTACAACATAATATTTTTTATATTAATCCGATATTTTGAAATTTTTAAACTTAGAGTCAGATTTAATTCATGTTTAGTACATTTTATTTTTAATTGAAATTTAGAGTTTGGATACGAAATTTGGAGTCGGAATTTTTTTCATAGAAACTTTTTCGTCGCTTTGTCCAAAATATTTAAATTACTAAAATAACCTTACGATTTGAAATTGTAAAATAGATAAACCCATATATCTCACAACCTTCTTAATTCTCATTGTCACTAGAAGTATCTTCACCTCCTAAATCTTCTATTTCCATCATATTCATTGAACGAATTTCACATCCGGCTATGACTTTCGTTGCTCAATCTTATTCTCAAATGCTGGTGAATCCTATCGGATAACAAGGAGGCGGCAGGGGTGGAGTAAAGTTATATGAGTCTCCTTCTTCATCTTATTGAGTGCAACAAATATCTTTGCCTTTGCAGCGTTCAACACTTTGGTGGCTTCGTTGAACTCCTTAACCTTTGCCAAAGTGTTCTTCACGCTCGCTAACTTCTTCTTGATCGTTGTATCTTTCTCGTCCACATGAATTTCCCTAACGATGTACCTTTTCGAGCATAACTACTAGAAATTTATGATTTTTGAACGGAATTTCCATCAATAAATTTTTAAACAGAATCGAGACAGATTACGGACAAATAGAACGCACTATCCGTAAATTTATGAATGACCCAAACGTCTACAAATCGTCCAAAATTTTGATAGTTCGAAACTTGTCCATAATTGCGAACACTTTACAGGGGTTGGGCCCATAAATTTTGACGATTTAGTGATACTCGAGTTTGATCCCTAATCCGGTAGAAAATTATTTATATAAGCCACACTAAGACCTCCTTTGTTTCCAACACTACTTCATATAATTTTTTATTTTCATATTATATATGATACACACCTCGGGGTCGAAACCCAAGACACATACAGAGAATCTGATAACCTCGATGTTCGGGTAGGATTCTTCGGTCAAGGAGGATCTCGTAACTGTCGTAAGGGCACTCTCCAAAAAATTTGTCTATTGACGATGGATGTAGGTGGTTGGCAATGGAAGATCTCTTGACTCGTCTAAAGACTCTCTTCAAGATTCGTCCGACGAAGGTGGAAGATGGAGGTTGATAGTGGAAGTCGAAGTATTTAGGGTGGAGATGGAAGGCGATACGGGCAAGGAAAAGATCGGCGTGACATTTGTTCGAGTTGAGCCCAAATCCTCCTTTTGATTAAGAGTCTCTCATGTCTCTTTCACTATCTTCACTACCTTGTTACACAAGCACTTTGCTCGTCCATGTATGAGTAGATCATTGGAAGATTATGTCTGCTCGACTCCTTGCGTTAGCTCCTCGTTCGTATGACCCTCTGATGGTTCCACTTCGTGTCTGATATCCTCATCATATTCTAATGACATAATATTCAAGACTAATATTTTCATTTTAAGACAATGGATGTATAAAATTATTGATTCAAAAACTCAAGATGTATCGAAGAAATTTATAAAAGACACTACAAAATTCATGACAATGGCGACAACTTAATAAATTTACAAAGAAACCAGCAAGTTGATTTGTCCACGTCAAATGCAAAAAATGAAAAATTTGTGAACGAGAGAACGATGTGGAATAATTTGTAAATAATCCTATTTGTCTTTGTGTATTTATTCAGAAAACAACAAGTGGATTTGTAATTATAGTTGTTTATGTTGATGATCTGAATATAATTGGGACCTCAAAGGAGGTTGAAAATGCTCGACATTATCTGAAAGATTAATTTGAACTGAAAGACCTTGGACAAACAACATTTTGTTTTGATTTACAGATAGAGCATTTAAAGAATAGTATATTCGTACATCGATCGAATTATACAAGAGAGTATTAAAACGCTTTAACATGGATAAAGTAAATCCATTAAGCACTCCAATGGTATGTGGAATTTTAAATGTTGAAAATGATTCATTTCGTCCTCGTGAAGAAAATGAAGACATACTTGGACTAGAAGTACCATATATGAGTGCAATAGGGACTCTCTTGTATCTAGCAAATTGGACTCGTCCTGATATAGTATTTGCTACTAATCTCTTGTCACGATATGGTTCTTTCCTTACACGTCGTCATTGGATAGGGATTAAACGTATCTTTCGATATTTACAAGGGGCGATTGGTCTAGGATTATTTTATCGTAGAGATTCCAAACATGGGTTGATTGGTTTTGCAGATGTAGGCTATTTATTAGATCCTCATAAAGCGAGATCACAAATTGGATATGTTTTCACAATTAGAGGTTCAACGATATCATTGCGCTCTCAGAAGCAAACATTAGTTGCAACATCTTCAAATCATGTCGAAATCATTGCACTCCATGAAGTAACTAGAGAATATGTGTGGCTCAGGGATATAACTGACATATACAAGAAACATGTGGATTATCGGCTAATATCGATCCAACAATATTATATGAAGATAATGCAACATGTGTCGCCCAAACAAAAGAAGGATACATCAAAAGCGATAGGACGAAACATATATCTCCTAATTTTTTTTTCTCATATACCCGAGAGCTTGAGAAGAAGAAAGAAATTGATGTTCGTCACATCAGATCAAACGAAAATGTAGCGGATATATTCACAAAGGCGCTCTCCACTTCAACATTGAGAAAACACATTCATAACATCGGGATGCATCACCTTCGAAGCTTATGAACAAACAAAGGGTTAACAAATCAAGGATGAGTTTTTATGGTTGCACTCTTTTTTGCTCATCATGGTTTTTATCCCAATGAGTTTTTCCATGATAAGGTTTTTAACGAGGCAGTCGATCGACATTCAAAGAGGAATATTATAATTAATAATAAATTATAATTATATAAAAATTGTGAATGTCTAATACTTTTATGAATGATCATATTGAATTTATGATTCTTATATAAAATGATCATAATGAATTTATGATTTTTTTAAAATTAAAGAGTCATATTTATTTTCCTATAAATAGGCAATATAGTCATTCATTTCAATACTCAACTTACAAATTCCAAAACCATCTTCGTTTTCTCATGCTCTCTTCATTCTCGCATATTCAAGTTTTAGGTAAATTTTCTATCTTTTCTTCATTATTCTTCATTAGTTACATCATACATATATCATATATATAAATATATTTATAATATAATATATGTATATATATGATATATCATATATCATATATTATGTATATTATATATTATATATATACATCATATATCATGCTACATATACATACATAATAATATATATACTCATATATAATTATATAATATATATATATATTAGGATATAATATTATTGATTTTTCAATTCCTTTTTATACTAAACCCTTAAATATGGTCATTAAGGAAAATTACATGCTCAATTTTATGTTGTCTAAAAAAATACAACATTTTCTCTATTTTTTTCGACAAAAGTCATATTAAATGTAAATATTAATATCATTTATTTATGCTAATATATTTTATTAATTTATTTTTAAAGTAGATCTCAATAATTTAAACCAACTACAATTAGATATCTATAATAAACCAAATACTAAATCAATACTTTTTTTCTCTTCCTCAATCTTTTTTTTCAAAATAAAATGAGAAAAAAAAGAGAGATGAAAGAAGAGCTGATGACCGTATGTATGATGGTGATCGTGGCAGTGGTCGTCAGTTCTAGATTTAGTACTAATGTAGTGTTTAGTTTATTTTTTATTAAAAATTATTTAAATTAGTTTGAGATTTAAAATTTTAATTGTTTTAAATATTTAACGTGCTTTAATAATAATTTTATAAATAATACATCAACATAAATAAAATACATAATATTTTTATTCAACACAATTAGAAAATTTTTTTATCGTTTAGGCAACGAAAATGGCTACTTTAAAATTTAAAGCGTTTTTTTCCTAATTTAACAAGAAAAAACAAAAATAATTTCTGTAATAAAAAAAAGTGTATTGGGAAGGAAATTCACATTGCCAGTAAAAAAAAAAAAAAAAAAAAGCTCAGTGAGCAGCAGTCAATTTCATTCTCGACATAGGAGCACGAGGGTGAGAAAAAAAACGTTTAGATTCCCGAGTTCATATTGCCCTCATTCGATTTGATTCGCTTATAGTTTCGATTTTGATCTTCGATTCTCATTCATTTTCCCCAATTCCTGATGAATTTTGTTTCTCTGTCTCTCCATTACTGCATCAGGTTTTTCTCTCGAGTTTTCCGCTTCCATGGAGCTTATCGCGCTCGATCACCCTGTCTCCGATGGTATATAGCTTCTCTCTCACTCTCTCTGCTTATGTTTGGTTGTGTGAAAGTGTAGGTGTCTTTGCGCTTGAATATTTTGTAATTTAGGTCTCATTTTCCAGTTTATTGCTCTAGATTCATTGCATGTGGTTGACTTTCTATCTTTTGCCTTATTTTATATGTTCATTAGATGCTTTTTGGGAGTCCTGGTGTAATGAATTCGTTGTCTCCTTACCCTGTGATTGCTTTCAAGCCTTGAAGTTATTATTATTCATGTTGTTGTTTAATGTTCGTAAGAAAGATGATCAGTAAGGTCAGGCTTTAATGGCTTCTGGTTTTAGTTTATCTAAAAAATGTTTCAGGTTGGATATTAATTCTTTAGAATTTGCAAGCTATGGTTTGTTTTCGTTTGGTGTTTCTTGGTGAGTAATGTGGCTATGGGACTTGCAATCTGATGATAGGGTTTGCTAAGAATGGGTACAAAAGACAGAAAATACAAAGTGATGAAGGAGGGTATTGCAATCCAGTTACACCTTCCAACAGTGTGAGTCGTGGGACTGAAGTGAAGAAAGTGAAAATTTCCTCGTCTAGGGTTACCGACTATTCTGACCCGTCTGCCATTAGTAAGATGATTGAAACTTTAGATGGTGGTAAATATGGGAGTGTTACGAAAGAATTGAAAGAAATAGCCGATAGGAGGATGGAGTTACTGAAGTCCTATTTGTCATTGTACCCATCACTCTCAAGTACGGTTTTTAACACAGACAAGAATCAGGCAAAAGAGGATGAGAAGATGGAAAAGCAACAAGTTCTGGAAGAAGTCATTGATTTGGATGATAAAGTTAATGTTTCAAAGAACATCGCACCTCCATCATCTGAGATTGTGATTATTGATTCTGATGATGAAGAGACTGAAACTTCGAGGCTTAAGTATCCGTTTCAGTCAAGTCTTGTGCAATATCAGAAGAACCAAGGGGATACGCCTGCGGTCATGCCGCAATTCTCTTTTGAGGAGGTAGTCTTGGAGAGGGGCAAAGAGCTGCAGCCCGTTAGAGGCATGGTGGTGAGTTCCTTTTTCATCAAACTGTGGTATTGCATTAAATCTTGATTCTGTCTGTATTTTGTTTTAAGTGTAGTTACCAACTAGCTTTTCGTCATGTTTGTTTTCAGTTTTGCTTATCAAATATCTCTCTTTCTCAGGAGGGACAAACGAGGAGAGACATAATCCCTTCTGAGGAAAACAAGAGAGACAAAGTCCCTTCTGAAGAAAACCGTATTGTCAATGATAAAGGAGTCTATGTGGGTGTTGAAGATAATGACGATGATAGTGAATCTGAGGCGGCAGATGATGGCCTTGGTGATATTTGGGGTGAAATGGCCATGGCAATAGAGTGTAACAAGGTATTTTAATCTTCATCTTCTTTTTTTTTATCAATATCGCAGCTTCCTTTGTTTCATTTCTTTTGCAACTAAATGACCTTGTGCTTGCTTCATGTTGTCCTATACTTCATGATTGTGAACCGAAAAACCCAACAACAGGATATATTTTTTTGTGTGTATACCCTTTGTTTCTTACCGAGGTTTATGATTTTAAATCAGTCAGCATACATTCAGCTTATAGAGACAAATTTATTTTCGGTGGCAGCTGTTCTGCTGTGTAGTTTTTTTTTAAAAAAAATTCTCTCTTTGTTTTCTTATACACAAGTTCATGTTTGGTTTTTTCATAAGCATTCTTTCTCATTATATGGCTCTATCAGTGCTCAGTTTTACATCTTTTAGATTATTGCATCTGACGTTAGTCGTGGAAATCTCATTTAGAATATCTTGCGCGATTTAATTCTCTTATTTGCCACTTTTCCTGATTGGAATATGCATTAAATTTCTTAGGATGTAACTGGAGAGCCTTCATATAAGGAGCAAAAGCCAGAAGAAGTGGAGGACTGTGAACACTCGTTCATCTTGAAGGATGATATTGGTTACGTCTGTCGTGTCTGCGGTATTGTTGAGAGAAGCATTTTAGAAATTATTGATGTGCAGTTCAGTAAGGTAAAACTATATTTTTCCTGACACTATGCTTCTATTTTCTTTTTTTTTTTAAATATAATTCTTGGTTCAAGATTAATGTTGATCCTACAATACAATGAGGTCCAACTGCTTTCATATGTACTTATATTTTTTAGATTTGTTGTTTTCTCTACGGTTTAGATAATCAAATTTGGTTTTCAATCTGTCGTAGAAACTCGACTGTTCATATGATTTGCTGGTATCTTCTCAAGCTGGGTCAGGCAGATATCTGTTTTTTTTAAAAAAAAAAATATTTCCGCATGTGCTGAAGAAACAATTGCAGGGCCAGACTGATGACTCAATTGAAAATGAATTCGGCAGACCTTCAGTAATCTAAATGTTTTTATTTCTTTGCAGATAAAAAGAAGTTCACGAACTTATCCTTCTGACGCTCGGAATAAGAAGGATAACGAATCATCAGATGTTGGATTAAATCTCTCTGAAGACGGGCTGATGATAGGTGGACTCTCTGCTCATCCGAGGCACGCTCACCAAATGAAGCCTCATCAAATAGAAGGATTTAACTTCCTCTGCAGCAATTTGGTGGCAGAGAATCCAAGCGGCTGCATCTTGGCGCATGCTCCAGGTTCGGGAAAGACCTTTATGATTATCAGTTTTATGCAGAGCTTCCTCGCAAAGTATCCTCATGCTCGGCCATTGGTCGTGCTTCCGAAGGGAATTTTGTCTACTTGGAAAAAAGAGTTCCTAAGATGGCAAGTCGAGGACATACCTTTACTCGATTTTTACAGTACTAAAGCGGATAACCGAGCACAACAATTAGTAATTTTGGATCAGTGGGTGAGGAAGAAGAGTATCTTATTCCTCGGGTACAAGCAGTTCTCGACCATTGTCTGTGATGATTCAATGAACAAGGTTTCGAGTAATTGCCAGGAGATCCTCCTCAAAGCCCCGTCGATCCTAATTTTGGATGAAGGACACACGCCAAGGAATGATAACACGGATGTTCTTCAGTCCCTTGCCAAAGTCCAAACCCCGAGAAAAGTCGTTCTCTCGGGAACCCTTTATCAGAACCATGTGAGGGAGGTGTTTACCATTTTGAACCTCGTCCGACCCAAGTTTCTTAAATTAGATACCTCTAAATCTGCCGTAAAGAGAGTTCTTAGTCGGGCTCCTATATCCAATGTCAGAAAACATTTGAAGGCGGGTACGAATGTGGCCTTTTACGAAATCGTGGAGCATACGCTGCAACAGGACGAGGATTTCAAGATAAAAGTCAGTGTAATCCAAGAATTACGGGAGATGACTCGGAAGGTGCTTCATTACTATAAAGGAGATTTCTTGGATGAGCTTCCCGGACTCGTTGATTTTACCGTGGTGCTGAATCTGAGTCCGAAGCAGATGAGTGAAGTTCACAAATTGAAGAGATACGAGCGGAAATTCAAAGTTTCATCTGTAGGAAGTGCGATTTACCTTCATCCGAAACTGAAATCTTTCTCCGAGAAGTGTGATGCCATGGATGCAACCATGGATGCAACAATGGATGACACTATAGAAAAGATAGATTTGAAAGAAGGAGCAAAAGCAAAGTTCTTCCTCAACATGATAAACTTGTGTGACTCGGCCAACGAGAAGCTCTTGGTTTTCAGCCAATATCTCATACCATTAAAGTTTCTCGAGAGATTAGCTGTCTCGGCCCGGGGATGGAAAGTAGGCAAAGAAATATTTGTCATCACGGGCGAGTCTAGTGCTGAACAACGTGAATGGTCGATGGAACGGTTTAACAATTCTCCCGATGCAAAAGTGTTTTTTGGTTCAATCAAAGCATGTGGAGAGGGTATTTCGCTAGTAGGAGCATCTCGAATACTAATATTGGATGTTCATTTGAACCCGTCTGTGACCCGTCAAGCGATTGGACGAGCTTTCCGACCCGGACAAAAGAAGAAGGTATACACATATAGATTGGTTGCGGGAGGATCACCCGAGGAGGAAGATCACAAGACTTGCTTCAAAAAAGAAGTCATCTCGAAGATGTGGTTCGAGTGGAACGAATATTGTGGCCATCGTAATTTCGAGGTAGAAACAATTGATGTGGATGAAAGTGGTGATCAGTTCCTTGAAAGTCTTGCTCTGAGAGAAGACATAAGAGTTGTGTACAAAAGGTAAATTTAGTCCTTCGAATTACTCTTTCTTCCTTTTGTATCTTCAGGTGAAGATCACTCTGTTTCAGAAATGATAGATTCTGTCAGAACGTAATCCCAGTTAGCTTTTGAAGTGTAGATAAATCCATTTAGTAAATATATATTTATATTTATATTTATATTTATATTTATATTGTGTTGGGTTTTTGCATTTGGTAGAGCTCAGATTTACATTAACATTCAATCTTGGCCTTCATTTACCTTTCGTATGGACAAGACTCCTCCGGTTCATATTAAGATCATCAAGTCTTCGATTCTCTAGTCTCCAGAATACTCAAAACCAAAACAGATAAACAAATAAAAATATTAAAATATAAGAATAAATAAATAAAAATAAAATAAAAAAGTTCCGTTGCCGGGACTTGAACCCGGGTCTCTCGGGTGAGAGCCGAGTATCCTAACCAACTAGACTACAACGGATTTATATTATCATTTCCTCAGATAAATTCAAACTTTTTGAATTCGGGTTCCAAAATTTGAATATTTATAAGTTGGAGTTCAAGTTTTGATTTAATAATAAATGGATAAATACAAGGATTTGAATATAGTTTGGATTCAAATATTAAAATTAGAATGTATTTTTCATTTAGATTTATTTTCTATTTATTCTTCATTTTTTTTATATATTTTTTGATACGCATTATTATTGACGGATCAGCACATTTTGCATGTTCAAACTTGGATAAAGGTTACCATTACCAGTAGGAGCCGAGTTTGTATTGAATAATACAAATCTTGTGGATAATCCTTGTTAAGGTCTCGTTGAGACAAAACATGAAAAGAGACACTTTATTCAAATAAAAGTTTGTTAAGACAAAACATGAAGAGAGAAAACAGAAACAGAAATAGAAATGTTATAACCAGAACATGATTATACCAACTAAATTAAAAATGCTAGATGAACCAAGATTTAAATTTCGTAAATGCTACAAGTTAATCCTCTTTTAGTCTTGTTATGTATTTATTTATACCGAACTTATGAACTTGCCTTTGCTCTTTTCCATACGATAACGACCCCGTAGAAATCACACGATGCCAACAAGTTCTCTCCGTGGTTCCACGCTACGCACATGACTGGAAACCTATGACCCTACGGATCGGAAATCCAAAAGGAGTGACGCGGCCTCAGGTTCCCGTAAACAGAGATTCTTGAACAATAATATTATCTTACCTGTAGCTTGTTCACGCATGTATGCTTCGGTTTCGTCAGATCATAGAAGTATACATTCGAGTCCTCGCTCCCCGCAACTTCAAGTTCAAAGACAAACAACGATAAATAGACGAACAAATCGGTGCATATAATGGAGGATTGACATACATATTTTATCAAATATGAGTTTTGGTCTGATTAAATTAAAATGTTAGTTTACGAGTTTAGATTTGTCTAACACCATATATACGAGACCCTATTCATGTTTTAACCGATATGGGACAACACAACATAATCCTCCCTTCACGCACAGACTCAATCCTAGAACGTGGACATCACAATCGTATGCCCAACATCAAAAAATTCCAATCGAGACCAATCCGGCTCTCATACCATGTCAAAATATGGGTTTAATCCCAAAGCTATATCAAAAGTTTAGAGTTGACTAAAGCCTAACCAATGCGGGTCAACTTATCACATACCTATGTATTCTCCTTTCTCTAATGATAAAAGAGGGCAGAACGATGCTTGGATTCGGTGTATCCGTGGGGCTAATTTGAGGGAACACCGCAACGTTAAATACCCTTTTATCTCAAGTGCAACGCTGCATCAGAAACACGAGATCAAGCAACAAACTATTATCAGGTTCTTTGTGAAATAAAGTCTTAGCCAAAAACTAGAGTTCCGTCACGAACCTGAAGAAACACAGATTTCCATCCTGAGTACATGTCAGCAGAACAGGTCCTGCAGCCAGAAGCGAGAAACTCCGGTATTTCACAGTCGTGACGGGAGATTTTTGGTTGCCACGGTGACGATGAGACCGAGATAAAAAACCTGTACGGGAGTCCATGCTCACCGAATATATTGTTCCCTGCATTTGTTAAATACCTTTAAAAAAAAAGATGTATAAATTGACCAAATGCTGTGGACAAGTTAAGTTCAGTTCAGTTAATGCTCACAAGTTTTGAAGAGTTAACACTTAATTTACATCTCGCACATAACACTAAGTCACAAGATATATATAAGGATTGTATCACTGCCATTAAACATATATTTTGAAAAGAAAATAATGAAAAGTTACCTGCGCATCCCCGCAGAAAATCAAATGGCCAGTGTGATCATGATCCATAGATGTAACCTCGTCATCAAACATCAACTTTTTAATAGTTCTCCCAGTGCTAAAATTGTATACCTAATATGTCAAATAGAGAGATGTTAGCCATCAAACAGTTGAATAACTTGATACAAGAAAAAGGGATACAAAAAATGATGTACTTGGCCGAAAGGTATAACGTAAATACCGTGATTTCTTTGTTTGCATTGCCCGCAGAAAGGAAATTGTTATTTACCTGTCAAAAGATGCAAATAAGAGCTGTACAATGATGAAGCTGAAGAAATACCGAATTCCTCATTAAGAAACTTCTATGAAATGAAGGTCGATGTAAACATATTATGGAAAAAGAGAGACGATGAGCTACAGCAATGAAGAAAAAGGAGACGAGAAGTCCAGTGAACTTACAGGGTGAAAACGGATACATAACTGTGCAGAAATTCCATATATAACTCTAATACAAACACCTTTTGACAACTCCCATACTCGTATTGTTTTGTCAAGTGAAGATGATGCTATGTATTGATTGTTCGACGAGAAGTCAAAATCTGAAAGTATTAAGGAACATATAAAAATTTTGAAGCTTGATGATAATTTAAGTTCAGCATTTAGGGTATGAAGAACAACCCTTTCTTTTAAACTTCCACTCGATGTTGAGTTGTAGGAATGTATCACAGAAGATTTAAGTTAAGCATCGGGTTTTAAACCTTTCTTTTTTCCAGTAACAGATAGAGTAAAGTACCACAGATCCTATGCTTGGAGTTCCTAAGGACTGAGATATGACAAGAGACTACAGAAGCAACAACAGTCAAACGAACCTGTGACGTCTTTCGTATGCCCCGTTAACTGCTTGAGGACACCGGGCTGCTCTGAAACACTGCAAACTGTCAAGGTTCCATCTGATGCTCCATATGCAAGTAGATCGGAACTCATGTGCCCAAACTTCAAAACAGTGACTGCATAAAACACATAAGAGACAACACATTTTTCAAAGAGAATAAACTCAAGAAACTGGTCAATAAAAATAAATCAGCAGAAAGAAAAGATACCGGCAGATTGGCACTGATCAAAGATACAATGCATTCCTACAAAAGAATACGCCTGCTCCACCCCTCGGCGATATGGTTGATCAGTGTCACTCAAACTTGAGCTAAAACTAGCTCTGTGGCTTGAAATCTGATTGACACTCCGTAAATCCTATGAAAAGCCGTAAGACAACTTACCATGATTGCACAACAAAAGAAAGAAACCTACTGTTCTCTCATGAAGCTTCCTAATCAACTCAATTAACATCCAAATGAATGTAATGCCCGAAAGTAAAGCAACGAATAAGAAAGGAGAGAAATCCGCATACCCTGCTAGACGTCAAGCTGTCGACCTCATACAGATGAGAGAGGGGCATTGGAGAAGCAAGCCATCGCCCACTGATGCATCAACCAGTAAATTAACCTGATGTCAGAATTGTGTAGGGACATGAATTGGCAGAAGCAACCAAGACGCAGTTACAGGACAAGCAAGTAACAGAAATCTCCATCGTTACAAGAGTGCCTTTAACGGATTCGAAAAATATTTCTCTTTTCATCGGAAAATGCATTCAAAGTCACGAAATTTTGAAAAATATTTGTCCCAAGTTCCAGCAACCTGTTTCCGGGACTACTCAAGAGGCTCGGTGTTTGCACATTCTCCCACTTCCTAGGCCGGCTAATGAAATTTCGATAGGCAACATATCCTTTTCCATTGCATCTCCATTCCTTCAACAATCAGGGAAGAACAGAAAGAGTTCTAAGCCAAATGTTCAAGCGTCAAACCAGACTCCATCATCAACAAATGGAAGAGAAATATGAACTCTAAGGACTCAGATTCGACGTCCAACAAAAAGCTTAACAGTGACATAACCATCTAACTACAAAAGCCATGTGCATGAATGAATTTTTCAGCAGTCTGAAGTGAACGAAATGATTCTACGTCCGAATTTTTTCAAACACTTGAGGACAAAAAAAGCACAACACACAAACGAATGTGATGTCTCCAACAGTCTGAAGAGAACAACGAGAGAAAACGAGCGTACATATCGGCGAGCGATGACCCCGGACTCAGCTTTACGGTGAAGAAGAAGCCGGCGAACTCCGACGTACTCGGGATCGGAATCGGAGGTTACAGGTTGCATCATGAAGCACAAGAACTCGGGGTCCTTCATTTGCTTCTTCTCTTTTTCTTTCTCATGGGCGCAACCACCGATCTCTTCCTCCGATCCGTGATTCCTCAGGATCGTCTCCTCCGCCATTACATCAAACTCTTCAAAGCATCTGCCCTACGGCGAGGATTCTCCGGGGATAATCAACCGAATCAAGCCTTCACAGACGGATAGTCGCAAAAGGAGAATCAGATCGATTCAAGATGTCAGAAGAACTTTGATCTCCGTTACGAATTCCTTCGAATTTTCAACTTTGAATCTACAAGTCGTTGGCTCAATTCAATTAGAAAAAACAGTTCGTTAAAGGAAAAATAAATAAAGCTAGAATCTGACAATCGAAAATAAAATTAATGTAAGAAAAATAAGAACATTATAAAAATACACTATTCCCTAATCTTTGAGCCAGCCCGTATTTGTTCTATATCTAACTAGGACTGTCAAACGGGTCGGGTCCGAACCCATATGTGGCCCGTTGAAATTGGATTCGGGTCGATCCGGCTTGAAATCTTACAGATCTAAAATATTAGGATCGTGGCTTAGTTCGACGGATTTCGGGTGGATCTACGGGTTGATTTTATTATTGTTTCTAAAATAGAAACAATGAAAGAAAAGGAGCAAGTCGGTAGGGAAATGAGCACTATAGCACGTGATCCACCCGAAATTGCAAAGGAACGACGATCCGAGCAGTCGACCGGAATAGATGACTGGAGCAGCCGATCGAAGCAGACAACTAGAGCAATGAATGAACGACGAATTGATCAGTGAAGGAGCAACAAAGGAACGAAACAACGAAGGATGAAACGAACTAATCCGATGAAGCCACGAAGCAAGCCGAACAAAGGAGCCGACGAAGAAATCTAGCAATCGACGAAGAAGCAAGGCGGTGAAAACACAAAGGCGAAGAATCGAAGAAACCAACGACAAAGAAACAAAGCAACGAATGACGAAGAAATGACGAACGGCGAAGAAGCACGGACGACGACGAAGAAACGGACGAAGAAGAAAGAGGAGAAGAAGAATGAGAAATGTGCCATAGTTTTGACATAATTTTTCTAGAGCCTGACGGGCTGGCCCTAAGCCTGATGGGTCAGGCCCCAATTTGTACGAGCTTATTAAAATCCTAAACCCGAAAGCCCGAATACAAATGGACTTACATATTTAAGACCTTAACCCGTTATTTTTTAGGTGGGTTTCGGACGGGTCTGTAGATCTGACTCAATTTTTACACCCCTACCCCAAACTATAACACCCCATCTTGAAATAATTTCGAGAATGAGTGTCTATCAATAATCGCATTTATTCATTTTTATAAAATAAAATATTTTTTAAAATAAAAATGATTTCAACTATATGGCTAATATATATATATAATATATACTATAATCCAAAATAAATAATAGATAAATACAAATATAAAATAAAACTCGTGCTAACTTTAACATCAGTGAGCTTAAATATTGTTATTCAACTTCATATCTTTTTTTTTTTCATCATAACATATACATCTACAATAATCCACAAATAGAAAAAGTACGAAAGACGCACTCAATGAGATCGATATTTGTAATTATTATGCATCACGTATTCTCCTACTTTTAACTAAATAATACAAAATATTGATTTATCATCACACTAAAGACATACAGACAAGTCCACCTAACCTACCTGAATATCCTAAGTCTAAAACTAATATCACATTGGATCATAACTCACGAGTCCACAACTCTAGCTCGTTCATACACTCACGAATTCCAAAGCACACAGAATATCTTGCAAGGTCACAACGTACCCCAGCCATCAGTATAATACAACAGTTTATCGCTTTAAAAGTTATCACAACCCAACATGGTACGACGCTGATAGAACCACTAATCTCACTAATTGCAGCCCTATGTCGTTTGAAAGGTTACCATAACCCAACATGGTACGATGACGGCCTAATCCAATTGTCGTAACAACTCTCACCAACTCACTCGCTTATGCCTTCTTCAGAAGGTTCGAATGTGTCACTCGATCGAGCACATTAGACAAGATGCTCGTTCGGTTCTAGCACCGAACCCAAAACATCGATGTTCTCCAACCCCGATAATTGGCAGAGCGTTAATTCTCTAGCTCATTTCTAACCACTTAAGTATCATAAAAAACAACTCATATGCATATCATCCTCATTCGACGATTCTAGGATTTGATCAAATTTTTACTTATAACATAACAGTTTTCCCACTATGAATTTTCTAAAAAGTCCTAATGTAATTATGCATAGTTTTGAATTTAAGATTTATCCACAAATCAACAACAAAACCAAATTTTGAAGGGGAAAGGATCATCACCTTAACTTCTTCGATGACTTGAGTATCCATTATAATATTGCTAACTACGACACAAATTGATTTTTTCCTAGTATAGATTTAGTGAATAATGAATATACATTATATAAATCTTCAAATCAACGGAATAATGATAATGAGAAATCTAGAGTTTTACCAAATCCCGATTAGAATTGAACCACAAATAAAACACAATGAAAATTAGTGAATCTTCCTTATCTCCTTTTCTTTTCTTTTTTTTTTCTCATTTCATCGTGTATCCGCAGGTGACACTTTTTTGTATGCTTTAACTAACCTAAAGCTAGGTTAATAATTTTCATAACTATTTTGGCCTTATTGGGCTTTACGATACTCCCTCGTCACCACTGAAATCATCCTCGAATTCAGTGTATCTGATTCTTACAACAATGTTTGCATCCAATATATAGAAGAATTATACCACTCATTTTCAAACAACTCTAGATACTCGTGCATCATCTTCTCTTCTAATTCCCATGTCGATTTTTCCACACAATGATGTTCCAACACGACCTTTATAATTGGAATCTGCTGGCATCTTAATTGTTTCACTTGGTGATCCACGATGCACATCATACAATCTTTATACGTTAAGTCTTTCTTCAAAGTTGTTGGTGGTTCTATCTGTATTTTCTCCAGTATTGAAAAACACTTACACAACAATGATACCTAAAACACATCATATATTTACCCTAAAGTAAAGGGATGCTCCAATTGATAGGTGACTACTCCAATTCGATCAATCACCTTAAACAAACCCATGAACCATGGTGATAGTTTCCCCTAAAGTTGAGGGATGCTCCAACTGATAGGTGACTCACCTTGTTTGCGCTCGCAAATATACATATTGCATGTTAAATTCAATGTCATTTGTTTTTACATTAACATAAATCTTCTGACGATCCTAAGCCTCTTTTATTTTCATCTTAACAATTTGCAGCCTTTCGTAGTCTCATCAACAATCTTTGCTCCGAAGATAGATATATCCTCTATCTTACTCCAACACATGGGTGTACAACGTGGTCGTCCGTATAATGCTTCATATGGTGGCATCCTAATGCTAGTGAGATAGTTATTATTGTACGCGAACTCAATAAACAACAAATGTTTCTCCTATCTACCAGGTCACTCTAGCGCACATGCTCGTAATAAGTCTTCATGTGTTTTTATCGTTATGTGGACTATCCACCAGTCTATGGATGATACATAGTGCTCATGTGTAGTTTGGTCATGAATTCTTTTTGAAATGCTGACCAAAAAAGTAAGGTGAATCGCTTATCTTGATTTGTACAATGTTTAATAGAACCCCATGCAACTTTACAATCTGAGTAATATAGATCATTGCTAGCTGATTCACATCGAAAGTCCTCTTTATTAGAATGAAATGAACCATTTTAGTTAGCTGATCCATGACCACCTAAATGAAATCTTTGCCACTCTGCATCCTTAGAAGACCCGCCACAAAATCCATGGTAATATGATCCCATTTCAATTCGAGAATTGATAAACTTTACAATTTCACGCTAAGTACTTGTTTCGCTTTGATTTATTAATATTTTGGACATTTCGCTATCCATTATCGATGTCCTTCTTCACCTTTAACCATTGATAAAGTTGGTGGACATCTCGATACATCTCCGTCGATTTCAGATGAATCGAAAATTTGGATTTGTGAGCTTGCCCTAGAATATCTTCACCGATCCCTAGATCCTTCGGTGCACAAACTCGACCACCGATCACCATCAGGTCGTCCTCCATGACCTAGTACAACTTGTACTCCGAGTCTTGCTGATTACTAATGATCTTCTGTAATATCTCATCGGATAGTTTAATGTTCGGATTCTACTCAATAGATCTTTTTGATCTACTGCTAGTAATCCCGTTCTCTGGCTCAATCTGCACTGTCGCTAGTCTCAAAGCAATTATTTAACTAATCAAGTCACTGAAAACTTCATCCATCTATGTCGTAGTCCACAAAAAACTTCATCCATCTATGTCGTAGTACCTTGTTATCCCAAGAAAGCCCGTTATCCTCGATGCATTTTTTTGTTTCTTCCAACTTACGGGTTGACACCTTCTTAGGATTGACATAAACTACTTCCTTTGATATAACATATCCCAAAAATCTCGCACGTTTTTTCCAGAAACTATACTTTTTCAGTTTCGCAAACAATTATTGTTCTCTGAGACGTTTTAACATCAAACGTAAATATTCCTCATGTTCCTCTAGGCTGTTGGAGTAAACCAAAATGTCATCAATAACTATAATAACAAAATGATCCAAGTAGTCCCAAAACATATTATTCTTTAGCTTCATGAACGCAACAGAAGCATTAGTCAAACTAAATAGCATAACCATAAATTCGTAATGCTCATACCGAGTACAAAATGCGGTATTTCGAATGTTGCCTTCTATAATTGGAATCTGATGGTATCTTGATAATATATCTATCTTTGAGAACTAGGTCTCACCTCTTAAACGATCCAACTCATCGATCCTCGATACCAGGTAACAATTCTTGATAGTGACCCTATTTAGGACCATGTAATCGATGCACAATCTAAAATTCACGTCTTTTTTCTAGGCAAACAAGATTGGTGCTACATGGTGATGTACTCGGTCGTACAAAACCCATCTCAAGCAGTTCATCCAATTGTTTCTCAACTCTGTCATTTCTGATGGTGCTATCCGATATGAAGACTTAGATATCAGAGTAGTACCTAGTTCAAGCTGAATTTCAAATGGATCTCCTCGCGTTAGCGGTAAGCCTTACAATTCTCTAAAATATCTATAAACTCTCGCACTATAGAGATCTCTTCGACATGCACATATGGACCCACTTCTTCTACCGAGATGATGGTGAGATACAACTCACATCCTCGATCTAACACACTCCATACATAATGTTAAGATGATACGAATCGTTTCGCTTGATTGGACTCCTTGTTACTTTAGCTATTTGCCGGTCTTTTGGCAACAAACTTGATCGCCACGACAATTCATCGCTGCTCGATGACTTGACAACCAATCAATTCCAAGGACCACATCGTAGCATTCCATCGGAATGATGATAAGCTTTGCAACTAGCTCTTCTTCCTCTATCATAATGGGCACCTTTTTGAAAACCCCTTGGGATCTAAAATCTGACATCCTTGAGTATGCACTCGAATAGTAATTATTGGATCCTCAGGCTGAACAACTAATTTATTAGCTCTCGGTGAACTCGCAATATTATGTATCGCACCGGTGTCAAATAATACATGAGTCGATAAGTCTCCCATGATTACTAATCCTTTATAATGTGTACGATTGAAAGAACCTAACTTCTCAATTCTCTCACAGAACTCATCCCTCACATAGATAATTTATTTTATGTAAAGATATATACATATAAAGAAATTGTAGTAAAAAATATAACATACCTAAAATAGGTTGAATATCCATTGCTTGGCACTCATGCTCATCTTGGTAACCTCACATGGCGTATACCCACAATTGCATGACCTTACACTTTGGCACATGCTCTTCGAGCTTTCTATCCCTATATTGCGACACTGGACCCGTTGGTGGTGGTGGGAGTGGTGGTCTTAGACAATCTCTCTGAAAATTCTCCATATTAACATCTTTTAAATTGTTCTCGCCTTTAGCTCCTCTCTATTGTTAGGGAAACTCATGTATACCACATCGAAAACATCATATTCCTTTATCAAATCTTTGGCATGCCTCAACATGCTCACGTTCACAACGACGACATTGGTACCTCAGAGTTGTTGTGATAGGGTGAGGTTGAATTGTTTCCATCTAATATGATCTCCCTTGAATTTGTTGGACGACATGTTTCCCTTTAGCATCTGAAGACTTTAGATGTCCTCCTCGACGAGTCATTTCTTGAGTAATTGTGCATTCTGAACTAGCTTAGACAATGATCCATATCTGATGATCTCAATCCAACATTTGATTTCCAGACATATTCTTTGCAAAGTTTTGTTGACCTTAAGAATTTCATGAGTTACTAACTTGGACCCACTCCGTGATAAGTAAGTCTAAAAAACTTAGCAACGGTGTCGTCACCTTTTGTAGCTGTAGAAATGTCAACTCCATCTCTTTACAAACAGTGTGCAACATATAATTCAACTCAAAAATTGTTCCCTCTAGATCTCGTCCCACCAAAAAACTACTTCACCCTCTAGATAATGAAGTGCAATATTCATCTTGAACTCCAATGAACATCTGGATGATTGAAAGTTTCGCTCCAATTGAAATATTCATTCATCTACCTTAATGAAAGGTATCTCCACGAAACGTCTTGGTACCCCATTTCGTTATGTGATCCATGACATGGAAAGATTTAAAGATCTTCACATGCCTCTGATTAAACGTTAGAGGAGACTGTGGTAGTGGCAACGGTACTTGCAATGGTGCATGCGGTTGTGTTGGTGGCGGTGGCGATGCCTGCAATGGTACTTATGGCGGTGCTTGTGGCATTACCGATCTAACCTCTTGATCATATTGTGGACCTTCTGCTAATAGCTCTCTCAACACTTCTCTTATGGCATATGTATCTATCTCGCTCTGGGGCCTTTGTCTAGATGATTGGGACTTCGTACGGTTAGTGGAACGAGAGCCTTTGCTTATTTCTTTACCAAAAGCTCTAGTAATCATCCTCTTTGGTACTATTTATTGCATAAAATTAACCTCTATTAGCTTTCCATTGTTCAAAACTCCACTAGCCACTTCAAGACATACGTGTTACGGTCTTGTGACTTTATTAAAATATTTCACAAAAAAAATTAAAATCTCAAAAAAACGATTAAATACGAAAACGAAAATTAGGCTCTGAAACCAATTTGTAACACCAACATCGCGGAACAACCTCGGACTAGGAATATCCACCATCATCTCAAAGAGGTGACCGCATGAATAATCACCCAAACGCATTTATAAATCAAAATAAATGCTTTTATTTAAAATAAAAATAATTTAAACCATATAGCAAAAGAAATTACATAAAACCATAATCAAAATAAATAATAGATAATTATGAAACGTAAAATAAAACTTTATCAAGACCTCTTGCACATAACTTCCTTCGGTTGGTTGTGAACTCTGATGTTACTACTCAACCTCATTGCTCTTTTCTCTCGCCGTAACATGTTCATCCACGATAGCCCACAAATATGGTGAGTACACAAGACGCACTTAGTGAGACGAATATTTGTATGAACTCTGTGACATGTATTTTTTTTTCACTCTAAACAACACAAAATAATGATTTATCATCACACTAAAGACGCACAGACAAATCTACCCAACCCGACTCAGTACGCAAAGTCTACATCAGATCATAACTCAAATAGTCCACAAGACTAGCTCGGGCATACACTCGCAAAATCCAAAAGACTCCTGAACACTGAAGATCTCGCAAAGTCATAATGTAATGCAATAGACTCTTTCATTGCTCAAAAGGTTACCACAACCCCAACATCATACTACATTGGCAGATCCACTCATCTGACTAACTACAACACTATGTGGCTCGAATGGTTACCATAACCCAGCATAGTACGACGTCGATCCTTGATCCAAGTGTCACAATATATATGTCATCGACCCGATACTTCTCATATGATAACTCTCAGCTCCAATTCTTGACTGGAGGGGACTCTCACCTACAAGTTCGCACATACCTTCTTTTGAAAGTTCGAATGTGAAATCATTCGATCGAGCACACTAGAAAAGATATTCATTAGGCTTTAGCACCAAACCCAAAATATTGACGTTTTTCAACCCCAACACTTGAACCAACGTCAATATTCTAAGTCATCTCTAATCATTTAAGTTTCACAAAAAAACTAACTGATATGCATATCATCAATCCTCATACGACGATTCTAGGATTTGGTCCAATTTTTATTGATAACGTCACAGTTTCCTTATTATAAATTTTCTAAAAATCTTACTATGGTCATGTCTCGTTTAAAGGTAATAACTTATACACAAATCAACTAGAAAACCAAATTTTGACAAGGGGAAAAGTCATCAGTTTAGATTCTCTAATGATTGGACTATCCACGATGATATTACTAATTACGACACAAATCAATTCTTCTCTAATATATATTTATCGAATAATCAATATCCATTATATAAATCTTCAAATTAATGCAATAACGACAAAGAGAAATCTAGATTTTTACCAAAATCCTAATTAGAATTGAACCACAAATAAACACGGTAAAAATTCATGAATCATCCTTCTCTCCTCTTTTCCTTCTCTTCTTATTTTTTTCCTCATCTCCATTGTATAAAATGCAGACGACACTTCTCTTTTTTAAAAAAATATGCTTCGATTAACCTAAAGTTAGATTAATAACTTGCAAACTATTTATGCCTTTCATAAACCATGTTATATATTTCATATATGGCTGTATTAAAAGACAATTACATCAAAACACAAAAGTATTTTATGATTGTTTTGGGAAACTACTTGGAACACGTCGATTGATGGTTTAACATCAATGTTTTTTTTTCTAACGTGACGTTTACATAATTCTAAAATGATTAGATTATTTCGACTTCAATATTTTAGAACATGAACAATTCGAGCTCAAATTGAAACCAAAAAATCCGGATCGAAAATTATTCAAGTCTAGTTCGAATCCAGTTTTTTAAAATCTAACAAATCCAAACCGAATCAAAACCCGTAGAATCCAAACCATACTCCGAATTAAGCAATCTTAGTATTAATGAATTAGGTTGGACTGAAATTTTTCACCCATATAAAATATGAATAGCACTAAACTAAATAAAAATAACTCGACCAATGTGAATTAGACAAATTAACTAATTTAGGACCCAAATTTAGATATTATGAATCTTATAAAAAGTTCAAAATTGTATTTTCTTGTTTTTTATGTTTCTTCTAATTTCAAAACTTTGTTTATCGATTTTATTTTATTTTATTTTAAAACAAGAAACATTTAGACGATATAATATCAGAGATACCCTCATAGGGTTGGGTTAAAGTACTTCACACATACACTCGTAAACCTAATGAAAAAAAATTGGAGAAATGACATATGTGTCCTTATATATTTTTAATGAAAACACATACGGTTTTGATATTTTTGTTACTGAAATGAAACCTATTTCAAAATTTCAGAGGAATGAAACGAAGTTGAGAGCGATTTCCTTCCATTTTCGAACGATTTCCAATGATTTTTTAGCCATTTTCAATGATTTCCAACGATTTCCGGTGATTTCAAGTGATATCCGGCAATTTCGTCGCACGGATTGAACTGGGTCACAGGATCGCACTGGATCGCTGAGTCGAAAAGGTATTTTAGAAATATCAATATTATAAGGATATTTTTTAATTAATTTTTTTTAAAGGGAGAATAGGCTTGAAATCAAAATAACTGTTGGAGGGTATTTTTGAAATTAACCCCATTTAGACAATCAAAATAGCGGTTGGAGGGTATTTTTGAAATTACCCCCATTTAGACATTGATTAGACACTTATTAGTCTAGTTAGAAGTTGATTGATCATCCGACTATTGTCTAATAATTTTTAGAACACTGAAAGAAAATTCAGTCCATAATGACTCATTACTAATTATTGACCACACCAACCACATAGAAAACTTACATCAACCAAGATTACGAAATGGTTCATTGACTTGACCCTCTGGTCATGCTCCTAGTTCATGACTTGACTTGTTGGGTTCATACCAAACGGTCCTTTTTATGGCTCGACAGGGTTCGTACCAAAAGGTCCTTTTTTATTGCTGACGACCACCATAGATCGTGGCGGTAGCAATCCAGCCCTGAAAAGGATGCCTTCGACTGGATCTGTTGGTTGCGCTCCAACTGATAACCAGTACCTACATTGATCAGCAAATCTTTTAGAATGAAGAAAGCAGTCACAACATCTACGATATCAGTTTCAGTTTCGTAATCGGATACAACACCAATTGAGTATCAATTTCATTCAAGCAATATACCATTTTGAAGTTTCGGTATAGATTGTAGTAATCAAGATAAGATGAAGAGCATGCAAGGTTGCTAAATTTAGGAAGCTATACAACCAATGGCATTCAACAAGGTTTCCCTCTACATGAATAACTGCAGTATGTTCCTGTGAGATTCGCAAACGGGTGAAGACTATTATTAGAATCCATACTCTAAGAGGAAAGAAGAGAAAGACACTCCTAGCAATGCATTACAACAAAAGTAATGTGTTTTTCAAACACAAAAAAGAAGCAACATTTTAGCTCAATCAAAGACTAAAAGGTTGGAATCAATTCCCAAAGAATTAGCTTATAGTCTTAAATGAACACGAAGAAGAAAATATAATGAAAGAAACGATCCGTAAATACATACATATACACTACTCCATGCCCCAACACTACAAAAAAATTGATGATTTAGGGACTGAAGAATCCGTCCCTAAACAAGTTTAAGCCATTACCCATATCACTTAACCACACTTCGTGTTTTAGCAATCATCGAACAATCATGAATGCTATACCTATTAGGCATATATATATATATATATAGGAATATATATATCCAAGGGAATTCCAAATACATATAATGAAATGAAGAATTGTAACATACTTGACTCTGTCGTATTTGAGACTAACTCTTTTGCCCTCGTCTTTACCTGAAGAAACACATAAACACATCGCAGATTCAGATATACGCAATACATCGATATACATAACATCTATAAGTTCGTATTCTGAGAGAGGGAGAGAGAACCTTGCAACGGATCAAAAAATCCTAAGACTTCGATTTGCTCGCCGTCTCTTCGCGATTTGCTATCAGCGGCCACAATCCGGAAGAACGGTCGATGCTTGCAGCCAAACCGCATGAATCGTATCTTCACCGCCATTTCTACTCTTTGCCTAAGCAATGAAACAGTTCGATCGGAGATGGTGAAGGGGGCGCCGGGATTTAGGGTTTTGACAGGGCTTTGGTTCTTTGCCTCAGCGAAGTAAAACTTTTGTAAAGATGATATGAACAGTCACTAAATTGTTTTGTATCTCTTCGTCCGATTAATATTTACATTTCAACACCATTAAATTTATATCATTTGAAATAGATACTTTTATACATTATAATGGATTTTAAAAAATGAAAAGATAGCAGTTTTAAGTTTACTTGAGAAAAAACATATATAGTTTTGTTTTTTTAGTTCAGTATAGAGATATTTCAATTAAACAAAAATGACATGTTGTACAAAAGATAAGGATAAGATAAGATTTTTTTTTAATTTGCATTTTCAAAAAATGGAATCCCTTTATACTAAAATGACAAATTTGTACAAAATCACTTTTTATTCGTTATTCAAATACATTTATAAAACAAAATAAATATTTTTATTAAAATTAAAGTGATCTGAATTATATATAAAAATATGATCAAAATAAATACAAAATATAAAATAAATTTATATGATTTAAAAATAAAACAGATACTTTTATACATTATAAAGGATTAAAAAAATGAAAAAGATAGCAGTTTTAAGTTTACTTGAGAAAAAAACATATATAATTATATTTTTTTAGTTCATTATAGAGATATTTCAAAGATAAAAAAAGAAAAGGTTTTTATTTTGTAATTTGCATTTTCAAAGTAATAATGGAATATTTTTATATTAAAATGACAAATTTGTACAAATCACGTCTAAAAAGGTTTTATATTATTATTACAACACATTTATAAAACAAATAAATGTTTTTATTTGAAATAAAAATGATCTCATTCATAGATAAAAATATATATAAAAACATAGTTATGATAAATAAAAAAATTAATATAAAATACAAAATAAAATTTATCGAGATATCTTTCACACATCTTTCTATTAATCTGATGTGAATTTTGATGTTGTTGTTCAACCTCGTTATTTTTTCTTTGTCATTAAAGATGGTCAATCCGGATTCTGGCCCGAGTTTTTCAGGTTTCGGTTCAAGCTCAGATTATTCGGATTTTTGAAAATAGGATATGAATTGAACCCGAATGTTTTTCGGTTGTATTCCTCAGGTTTCAATTCGGATTAGGGTTATTCGGGTTCTGAAGCATTGGATCCAAAATAACTTAAATTAGAGAGTTTTTTTGTGTTTTTTTAGATTTTTTTAATATTTGGGTTTGAGATATTCGGATTGTTTGGGGTTTTAACAAAAATAAATAAAAAATATCATACAAAAATAAAACAAAATACAATACTAAATAATTGAAATCATAAAAACTGTATTAGTCCATTCTTCAATTTTATCTTGAAAGATGTCAATGACATGCAAACTTCATTTGTTCATTCTTCAATCTATGATTCGGCTTCCTTGAGAAACAAAAGCTAACCATACAAACAATCTAATTCAGTGACTAGCAGAAATGGAAAATCCTCAGCAATAATATTTCGGCTCTAATATGGTCTACATTACGAAGAGAAGTCCATCCATAAACACAAACAATAATGATAACTGTTGGGTTCCTAGATTCTACTACTATCGAGATACATACTTCTCGAGAAAATAATCCAAGCTAAATTCAGAACCAAGAAAAAATTAAATTTGGAACGAACTAGTAGATTCGAGGTAATATTTGCAAGAGTGTCGGTATGACCAATGACCCAATAAAACCCGATAATCCACCAAACAAAAGAGAACATTATATTTGCATATTCCAGATGCTTGGTAAGACTGAAACATAAAATATGAACTCATTACTAAACATATCATCAGTCTTAAAATATCTTTTGCAACAATTGTAGAGCTAAAAGAACCTTAGAAGCCATAGCAGACTTTCACCGAAACATCATCAATCAAATGCAGCTTTGTGCTACCAATAGGAAAAAGAAACATACTTTTGCATAATTGAAGTCTTTAGAGATACAAATAAGAAGACAACTATTGTTTTCACCTTGTCTCATGCTCATTCACAGCTTCTTCAATACCATAGTCATCAGAACCTTCTTCGTCGCTTCTGCTAAAAGACTTGTGATTCAAACCCGATTCCTCCACATGATAGTTACTTTCTCGTCGTCGCCTATACTCAGAAAGCACACATCCAACATGAAACAAGCACATGAGACTATACTCGATTATCCACAATCTTAGAGGAACACTAGGCTTTTTCTCTAAACTAAATCCTTGAATCGCCATGAATACAACCACGAAGGCTAAATTCCAAATTATTTTCATGTTGGTAACATAACACATTCCATAAGTTCAGGTTTTCTAGGTTATACTACTGGTTTTCTAGGTTCTACTTCTTAAGAAAATACTCATGTGAATTCGTAACCCATTCGAATTTGTAACAAAACACATCCCGTCAGTCTTGCTTTCAAGCTCATCACCCAGGGCTAAGGATCAATAATCAATCTAAATTGTTGAAACATAAACGAAATGAATCTATCTTACCAAGAGAAGGCGAAGAGAGTAGAAGACAACCCATGGTGAATAGATGAGATGGCGATGAGATGAGACAATGAAGAGATAAGACATCAAAGACATGAAACGACAAAGATGAGTCGACGACGAAGATGATTCAACAAAAAAGATGAGTCGTCGATGAAGTGAAGAAGCGATTATGAAAGAAAAAGAGAAGAGGGTCTCACTCATCGAGTCGAGAGAGAGAGGAGGGCAACATGCAGGCAAAGAGAAGAAAACAAAACAACACATTTATACAAACACAAAAAGAAAACTATTTTAATTGAGAGTTTTCAGGTTTCTCAGGGTTAACACGAACATGATCGACCTGAACCAGAAAAAGTTTTGAGATTTGAATCTATATGGGTTTTTAGGGTAACCCGTTTACATAATGGTTTGGGTTTCTCGGGTCGATCCGGGTCGTTTCGATCTGGGTAATCTGGATTGGACACCTCTATATCTCATAACTTGTCCATCATGATAGCCCACGAATAAGGTGAATACGAAATACATACTCAGTGAGACCAATACATGTATGTACTTTGTTCCACATATTCTTACACCCTTAACTAAATGACACAAAATAATGATATATCATCGCACTAAAAAGATATAGACAAGTCTATCCAACGCGATTGAGTATTCTAATTCTAAGATTAGTACCACACCGGATCATAACTCATCGAGTCCACAAAACTCTTGCTCGAGAATACGCTCACCAAGTCCAAAAGACCCTAGCATACAAAAGATCTCGTAAGGTCAAAACATACCCCATCTATCAGAACAATACAGTGCTTCATCACTCGAAAGGTTACTAACAACCCTAACACGGAAAGACGCTGCCCGATCCACTGGTTTGATTAACTACAACACTCCGTCACTTGAAAGGTTACCACAATCCCAACACAGTATGACACCGGCCTCTAATCCAATTGTTGCAATACTAACGTCGTCGAACCGGTACTCCTCATGTGAAAACTCTCACTGACACGCTCGCACACGTCTTGTTCCAAAATTTTGAGTGTCAAATCACTCGATCTTACACTAGACAAATGTTCATTCGAATCTAGCACCAAACCCAAAATGTCAATGTTCTCCGACTCCAGCACTTGGTCGAGCATCAATTTTCCAGATCATCTTTCATCACTTAAGGTTCACCAAAAACTAGCTCATATACATGTCATAAGTCCTCACACGATAATTCTCAGGTTTAATCCAATCTTAACTTATAAAATCTTAATTTTCCCATTATGAATTTCCTAGATATACTACTATGATCATGTCTCGTTTTGAACATAAAACTTTATTCATAAATCAACAACAAACCGAATTTTGGATGGGGAAAGCTCATCACCTTATCTTCTCTAATGACTTGACTATCCACGATGATATTACTAATTACGACACGAATCGATTTTTACCTAGTCTTGATTCATCGAAAAATCAATATTCATCATATAAATCTTCAAATTAGAAGAATAATGACAAGGATAAATATAGAGTATTATCCAAATATCGACTAGAATTGAATCGCAGATAGAACACGGTGAAAATTGGCAAATCTTCCTTATCTTTTTTTTTTCTTTTCTCTCCTTTTCTTTTTTCTTCTCTTTCTTCCTTCTGTCGTGTAAGTGCAGACGACACTTCTTTCTTATAACTTTCAAAAATGTGTTTTAATTAACCAAATCATTTTTTTCAAATTATTTGGGCCTTAAAGATTTTTTAGAAAAAAGTTAGATATAAGATAACGATTTGTAGCGGTGGGCAAATAGCGATTATCCGCAAATATCTAACTATTTGTATTTGTATTCGTATCCGTCGAATATTCGATTTTACTATTCGTATTCGTAATTCGGATATTTGTAAATGCGAATATCCGTAAATATTCGGATATTCATCTGATATTCGTATCCGTATCCAAATCAATTTTTTTTTACAAAAAATAATTAAAAAAATTCTTAAAAAAAATTGATAGTTATAAAAATATAATTCATAAGTAGTCTTCAAATTGCACAAATATACAAAAAAACATAATATAAATAAACAAAACATTAATCACATCAATCTCTCAATCATCTAAATTTAACTTCGTGGATGATTCCACTAGCATCGCCAATTCAACTAAAACAACATAACAAATTATTAGATTATCATATTAAATATCAAATACAGTAAAATAAAATTAGAATAAAAGATATATACTTACGAAGTTCTATTTTTTTCGATATCTTGCAATATGTCCATAACATTATCTATTCCACATGGATTACGAATTCAATCTTGAGTGCAAATTAAAGTTTCAATCATATTATCACTTATACAACTACGATACAGGCTAATCACATGATCTCCCTACTAAAAGCCGACTCTGAAGCAACTGTAGATGTCAGAATAACCAAAAGATCTCTTGCCATCAAAGAATGAGTCTTATACTTAGAATCCGTAGTCTTCCACCAATACAAAATATCTAAATTACCAACATATTCTTCACATTTTTCTGACAAATATTTTTCCAATTCTGATTTCACATCTTCTTCACATCTTCCCCACAAGATTGTATGTTTCAAATAATCTTGAAGCAACCAATAAAAAGTTTGTAACTTACATTTATAGTCCTCCAAATTTGAAGTATAATAACTATTTGTTTATATATTTTATATTTGGTCTTAAAATAAATTTAATAATGTTTTTTTATTTATAATTTGATCCTTAAAATTTATTTTATTATATATATCTGTATATTAAATAAATTATCTATTTAATACTTACGGATACGAATAGTTGCGAATAATTGAATATACTATTTGTATTTGTATTTTATTTGTCGAATATATGATTTCTTATATTTGTATTTGTATTTGTTCCTTCGGATATTTCCATTTTCGGATAAAATATGGTTCGAATACGAATTGGATACGAATACTTCGAATATTTTTCTCAGCCCTAACGATTTGCATGTGAATAATAAGTATAATCAGTATCATCAAAAGAATTTTGATAAATCTAACAAGATATAATAGAATAATCATTTGTTGGATTTCTTAAGTAAATAACGAATAATTTTATGAACCATTTTCTCATGTGATTTTCTATTTGTTTTAAGAGAAACTAGCATGTGAAAGCCAATAATGATCTTCATATGAACTATAAACACAGATATTCAAATAAAAAAGTTGTGACACCCTAGGTTGAGATGTGTGTGGTGGAGGATGATGGTTAAAAGATTTTATTCGACTATATATGATATTGAAGATGTACATTCATTTTTCCGTAAACTTAGAGAAACTCCATAGTTAAGCATTTTTAGGTGGAATTAATACTGGAAAATCGATTTTTTTGAACTGATTATGGACGAAAATTGCAATCCATCTGAAAATTTATGGATGAAATGAGTGTTCATTGTATGTCCATAATGTTAGACAGTTTAAGCGGGGGGAATTTCAAAAATACCCTCGTAGGGCTAAAGTGCTTCAAAAATACTCTTCCTTGAAAAAAAGTTTCAACTTCAAATCTACCCTTAAAATATTGATAATCTCATATTACCATTGTCGACAATTTTTCTCTCTCCTCCAGAGCACCTCGATTTCTCTCTCTACTGTGGCACGAAAATAACTGTTCTCCCACACCACGACAGATTCGGCGAGAGTAGCTTGAAATCGGCATCAGATTCGTTGCCAATAGGTTGAAATCATTTGTTGTCAACAAATAAGCTTGCAATTAAGCAGGTTCCGCAGAAAAACTATTGCACCGGGTCACAGAGTCTTAGGGGTCCAAGAGTCGCAGGGGTAAAGGGGTCGCAAAGGGGTAAAAGGGTCGCAGGGGTAAAAGGGTGGCAGGGTTTAGGATAGGGTCACAGGGGTCCAAAGGTCGAAGAGGGTAAAAGGGTCACAGGGGTCCAAGGGTCAAAGAGGTAAAAGGGTCGCAGAGGTACAAGTGTCACAGAGGGACCTCTTCGACCCTAGGACCCCTACGACCCTTGTCTCTCTGCGACCCTTAGACCCCTACGACCATTGTCTCTCTGCGACCCTTGGACCCCTGTGACCCTTGTCCCTCTGCGACTCTTGTTATAATAATACTAAATTCACAAAAACAGCGATACTAACAATATAGTAAAAATAATTTATTATTTACAAATAAAATTATTTACAAATAATATGAATAAAATTTTGAAAATAATAATTTATCATGTTATTTACAAATAATTAACTCAAATATCTACGAGTCTTGTACATTCGTGACCTTTGGACCCGTGCGAACCTTGTCCCTCGGGACCCTTGGACCTGTGCGACCCGTGCCTGTACGACCCTTGTCCCTCGCGACCCTTGGACTCGTGCGACCCTTGTACCTCGCGACCCTTGGACCCGTGTGACCCTTGTCCCTCGCGACCCTTGGACCCGTACGACCCTTGTCCCTCGCGACCCTTGGACCCATGCGACCCTTGTCCCTCGCGACCCTTTGAACCGTGTGATCCTTGTCCACCTTCGACCCTTGTCCATCTGCTATCCTTGTTACAATAATAGTAAATCCACAAAACATCGATACTAACAATAACACTAACAATTGAATAATAGTAAATCCACAAGATCAAATGAAGTTCAAGTTAAAAGGAGGTTCAAAGAAATCAAAATACAACTCAAATCAAAATATTTTGCTGATAAATCGAAGCACAGTTTCTCCTCCAATGGAGAACTTTTTCAGTATGAGGGAACAACCCACGTTCAGTCCATTTTCTTGACAAAACTATCTCCACCCCCCTCTGATGCAAGCGCCACCACGACTCACAGGCCTTAAAGCTGCTAGCAAAAAATTGAACGTTCCGCGATTGATTCCGTAATCGAGGTACATCATTACATGACATTGTCTACGGCAAAGACCGTTCTCCCTCGCAAACCCTATTGGAAGTGTCTACGACATCACCAAGTTACATCAGTATAAATGAATAAAATTCGAATAAATAACCAAATTATATATGATTAATCGGTTTGAGGTCATTTACCAATGAATCTAGGGCCAGATTTGAACGCGTGACTGGTACAATGAAAACCTTCTCATCAAGAGTGGCTCTGGTGACGTTAAAGACCATGTCACCTTTGTGACGGAATAGTACGACATCCCCAATACAAATGTTTTGGTCGTTGTAGAAATCTGTCCATCCATCAGTGAATTTGGAGGCATCCAACTTGACTTCCCATGTTCTGTTAGACGCATTCGATTTAATCGTTGCCATGGTTCTGTCCCTCGTATTCCCTTAAATATACTCATCGAAGAAGATCTTTGGAATTTCCTGTAACAAAAAACGAAAAACAAAGTTAAATCTGTACATTCTCTACATGTAACATACCGACAGAGTGTTTTAAAGAAGATTACAAGGTAGTACAGATGCTGCACAAGAATCTCTCGAGAGAAATAAGGGAATTGTGGCATTTTAGGAAAAAATGGATGGAAGATGATGAGAGGAAAAATGGATTGGAATAAAGGAAACGGCTGGATTGCGAAAAGACATGACATCGAATCGACATTAGATGGAATTCGAAAAGACATGACCACACGGTCACATGGGTCGCATGGGTAAAAGGGTCGCAGGGGTAAAAGGGTCGAACGGGTAAAAGGGTCGCAGGGTCAAGAGTCGAACGGGTAAAAGGTTCGCAAGGGACAAATGGTGCAACCCTTGTACCTTTAAAACCATTGGACCCCTATGACCCTTTACGCTTTATTATTAAAAAATTATTTACAAATAATATGAATAATTTAAAAAAAATAATGTACAAAGTTGAATTATTCATTCCCAAAATTATTTACAAATAAACTGTTAAAAGAATAACAATGTACCAAATTACATCTTCCAGATTCAAAGAGTAAACATTTGTTAGACCCTTAGACTGTGCGACCTTTGTCTCCCTTCGACCCTTGTCTCCCTTCGACCCTTGTACCTCTGCGACCACTTGGACCTCTACGACCCTTATCTCCCTTCGACCCTTGTACCTCTGCAATCCTTTGTCCCCTACGACCCTTGGACCCTCTGCAACCCTTATTACAATAATAGTAAATCCACTAAAACATTGATACTAACAATGATACATTCTATGGAATAATAGTAAAAAAACCAACCAAATACAACATGAATTTTGTTGTTCAAATGAGATTCAAAGCAATCAAAATACAATGAAATTCAATCTATGTTGATTATAGGCCTTGATAGAGGGGAAAACAGTAAAAAGGTACATCATCATGAACGACGTGCAGTTCGACTTTGAGGGTACAACCCACGTTAAAGCCATGATCATGACAAAACATTGTCCAACCCCTCGTGATGCTAGCGCCACCGCGTTTCACGGGCCTTAGATGTGTCTCCCAAATCCGTACGTAATTGATTATCAGATCAATCTTACTTCATCTACCGTAAAGACCACTCAACCTCGCAAACTCTATCAAAAGCGTCTGCAATAACCGAATAAATTTACAACAACGCCAAACTAATGCATATACGGTCAGATTTTATGAATCGGATAAATCAGTTTGAGTTCACTTACCACTACATCTATGGTCAGATTTAAATGCGTGATTGGTACCGTGAAAATCCTCTGACCAGAAGACGATGACCCTGCTTCTACGGATGATGATGATATAGATGATGCATATTGTAGATTACACATATCATCTCCGAAACAAGTGACGTGAAAAACCATATCACCTTCGTGATAGAAAACTAAGAAATCCGGATACGAAAATCATGATCCTTGGAGAAATCTTTCCATCCATCAGTGAATCTTGAGCCATCCAACTTGACTTCCCATGTTTTGTTAGACACATCCAATTTCAGCGTTTTCGTGTTGTCGTCCCTTGTTTTCCCGTAAATATGCTTATCGAAGAACTTCATCGGAATGTCCTGTAACAAAAATCGATGAAAAAGTTAAATGTTTACATTCTCTACATTAACATACCGAATGAGAGAGATGAAGGATATTACGAGGTAGTTCTCAAGAAAGCTCGGAAGAATGATTTGGACGAAAGTAGGGAAATGTTGCATTTTCGGTAAAAAAAAATGGATGGAAAATGATGAGAGTTAGAGAGAGAGTGTGTCGTTATTCGAAAAACGGAAACAGCTGGAATACGAAAAAGACATGACCCTGACATCGAATCGCCGTCAGATGGAATTCGATATGTTTTTCCAAATTTTGGTTAAAAGTTCGGCGGGAATTTTGGTGAAAATGATAAAATGTCAAAAACCAATCAAAATTGATGGTGGCATGGGTCGCATATATGCGAAATCGATGAATTTACAGGTTCATAATGATAAAATGCAAGAAATTAATCAAAACAATACATTTACAACGTCAAACTAATTAATGCCAAATGAGGATCGCATGGGCTGCTTGGTCGCATATATTGATGAATAGATGCGAAATCGATGAACTTACGGGTTTATGATGATAAATCGACAAAAACAAATCAAAACAATACATTTACAATGTCAAACTAATTAATGCCAAATGAGGGTCGCATGAAGGTCGCATGGATCGCTTGGTTGTATATATTGATGTATAGATGCAAACTCGACGAATTTACGAGTTCATGATGATAAAATGACAAAAACCAATCAAAACAATACATTTACAATGTCAAACTAATTAATTCCAAATGAGGGTCGCATGGGTCGCTTGGTCGCATATATTGATGAATAGATGCGAACTCGACGAATTTACGGGTTTATAATGATAAAATGACAAAAAACAATCAAAACAATACATCTACAACGTCAATCAACGGTTAAAACATATTATGACCCATGTGTACCTAGTCGAGTTGTGTATAACCAATGCCTTTGTTTCAAAAGTGATAATAGTGTTTTAAGAACTCGTCGGATGATTAAAGAATACATTTAACATTTTGTTCAAATGTCGATATTATTTATATTATTATCTATATTGATTCTAAATTAGACATATACAACTCAAATATATTGATAATGGCATGGGTCGCTTGGTCGCATATATGGATCAATAGAGTGAAATCGATGAATTTACTAGTTGATGATGATAAAATGGCAAAAACCCATCAAAAAAATATATTTACAACGTCAAACTAATTAATTCCAAGTGAGGGTTGCATAAGTCATATGGGTCGCTTTGTCGCATATATTGATGAATAGATGCGAACTCGACGAATTTACGGGTTTATAATGATAAAATGACAAAAGACAATCAAAACAATGCATCTACAATGTCAATCAACGGTTAAAACAGATTATGACCCATGTGTACCTAGTTGAGTTGTATATAACCAATTCTTGTGTTTCAAAAGTGATAGTAGTGTTTTAAGAACTCATCGGATGATTAAACAATACATTTAATATTTTGTTAAAATGTCGATATTATTTATATTATTATCTATATTGATTCTAAAATTAGACATATACAACTCAAATATATTGATAGTGGCATATTGATAATGGCATGGGTCGCTTGGTCGCATATATGGATCAATAGATGCGAAATCGACGAATTTACTAGTTTATAATGATAAAATGACAAAAACCCATCAAAACAATACATTTACAATGTCAACTAATTAATTCCAATTGAGGGTCGCATGGGTCGCAAGGGTCGATCAAAGATTCTAAATCAAAACATTACATTTACAACGTCAATCAAAGACTCTGTACGCATTCTATTTCCACGTACTCCGTCTTCCAGTCTTCTGCATTCTTCTTGTTTGGTATTGCAGTCCAAAGTTATCTCCTGCCATTTACTTCGTCTTCCAGTCACATTTCAATAGTGACCCAACACCGTCACCTAAGTCACCCCTGCAACTCGCCAGCGACTGCATAGAGACTGAGTCCGCCGATTACCAAGACCTCGAGTAACACATAGACAACACGATGCCCTGGGTCAATAATGGTGACTGCGGCACGCAGGTCACAAAGGTAAAAAATATTTTTCATAGTTATTGGGATTAGATACGCATACTAAGAGAAGAGACATAACTTATAGACATGGGTCGGAAGGGTCAAATGGATGAAGACAGGAGTCTGACAGCAAAACGACAGGTCACATGGGTCGGAAGAAAGGATTCTGACTGCAAAACGACAAGTCACATGGGTAGGAAGGATCACATGGGTCAGAAGGGTCACATGGGTCGGAAGATAGGAGTCTAACAACAACACGACAAGTCACATGAGTCGTATAGGTCGCATGAGTCGTACATGGATCATTTGTGGTCGCATGAGGTCACATGCGTCGGATGGGTTCCCGTTTAAACTTGATTCTAATTTAATCCGATTAAGGATCGCATAACAGGTCATATTGGGTCGCATGAGTCGGATGGGCCATAACCTTACGAACAATAGATGCAAAATAAGACATTTTCGACGTTTAAATATTGATTACATAAGGTCAAAAAGGTTACAAAGGTCACAAAAGTTACAAAAAAAGTTACATAAGGTTACATAAGGTCTCAAAGGTCACAATGGTTAAAAAAAAGGCAAGAAAAAAGTTGAAGAAAAAAAGGCAAGAAAAAAGTAGAAGAAAAAAGGAAAAAAAAGTTACATAAGGTCTCAAAGGTGACAAAGGTCAAATTTTCTGACATTAGAGACACATCGGAGCCCTCTCCCATAAAGAGAGTCGTGTGTGACTCAACGCCTTCTCCAAGTTGACCTCTAACCGTGACCTTAGGTAACACGGATATAGCTTGATGTCTCAGTCCGCCGATTACCAAGACCTTATGTAGTGCAGATACAGCACAAAGTCCTCCGTCCACGTTGTAAGTACTTGTGTGTATCTGCATAGAGACCGAGTCCGACGATTACCAATACCTTGAGTAACAAATAGATAACACGATGCCATGCGTCCACCATGTGACATTCGTGAAGGTCAAAACGGTCACAAAGGTAACAATGATTTTTCAGAGAATTTAGGATTAGAGACTTAGACGAAGAGAGGAGAGAGATGGGATTCTCCCGATTCATTCTCATCTGAAATGGGTGTTATGGTGAGACATAGAGAATTTGATGAAACTTTTAATATAGGAGTAACAGAGATGTGTCGCAATGGTCTTGAATATGGCATTGGTAAAATAAAAAGCATAGCTAGCACCTGGAAAAGCCAGTTATCTGACATTGAAAAGACTAGTCGAAAGGGTCAAAATGGACAAATGGGTCGCAAGAGTCGCAATGATCGCAATGACCGGAAGGGTCGCAATGTCCACATGGGTTGCAAGGGTCGCAAGGGTCGCATGAGGGTCTGTGACCCAGTGCGACCGTGCAACCCTTGTACCTCTGCGACCCTTGTACCTCTGCGACCCCTTTGACCCCTGCGACAATGTACCAAATATTTAAAAAATAACAATGTACCAAATGTTTACATCTTCCATTCCAAAAAATACAATGTACCAAATATCAAGTTAGTCTCGGGTGGATCGATATGTTTTCCATTACTAAATATATCAGCCACCATCTTCTCACGCATTGAAGTAACATTGTCGTCGCAAATTAAGTGAAAGATATCCCTCCTTCTCATTAACGAGGATTCTACGAATTTATAGGAGAAAATACCACAGTCATTCCCGCTTTGGTTCTGTTTAGGGTTTAGGGTTTAGACCTTCATAATACTCAAACTTCCATTCATCTTCTCCAGAAGCCAAACAAGGAAACCCTCCGAGAATGAGCATCTTGGGGACAACTTTTCTTATCTTCTCAATCACTGGATCGATATGTGTTTTCTTAATTCTGCTCTGGCAGTCGTATATCGTGATGTATCGGGTTTTGAACGCTTTGATGGTTACCCAATGACATCCTACCCATCGACTTTTTTCGATGGAATGTTAGAATCGAGGCAAAACCTTCGTAATCAATAATTGGTGTCTTCGTACTTCTGAATGAATACTTGGCATTCAAAAAATCACTAAAAATTTCCGGTAAAGTTTCCATATCCTCGTACATCCATAGCGAGAGCGTCTGTATGAAAGCAACAAGACAAACATAATAATTCGATGGGATTCAATGCCGAGCGAGAAGACAACACCATCAACACCTAATCCAATTGCTGTAAAAAAATTAACCCACATGAATACATATGACACAAAACTGTGTGAGACTAAGGGTTTAAAAAAACTTACATCATCTTACAGCCATACGTTGGGCTTTAATATAGTATCCCAAAACTTTGGCCTCCGGGGAATATCGAGCTTAGATTTCCACCACCGCTCATGTCGAGGTGTCTTCAGGAACATATATAGATTAGTCAACTTTTCACCTCTAGCATCAACGAACGAAGGAAATCGGGTTATCTCGCCCTTTACTAATCCCTTGGGCTTCCACATAAACTCCCCTTCCCCTTCAGGTTCTTGAACCACCTTTTTTCGAGTTCTTGAACAACCTTTTTTTCGAGTTCTTGGACTCCACCAACATCCTTCCCTCGCCATCTCCCTCGCACTGTTCTTGATCTTTTCGCCGGCGGAAGTTCAACATATGGCGCAGACTCCTTCGATAAAAGTCCAACACCTGCATAAAATTTACTTCATTAAACATATGGCAACCAATGCGACCTATGCAACCATGCGACCAATGCGACCTCTGTGACTCAAAGGACCGTACATACTTGGTGGTACTTCGACAATAGCGGTCTCCTCTTGGACATGATCCACTGCTGGAGTATCTTTGGCAGGAACCTCGTCGCCGACGTCATCGACATGACCCACTAAAGTATCTTTATTGTGCACCTCTTCGACAGGACCCACCAGAGCATCTGCATAAAATTACTTCATTCATTAGACTCATCGTTTGTTACATTGATTATGTAACACATGCGACCCATGCGACTTTAGTGACCTAGTGACCCATGGGACATATGAAACCCATGTAACCCATGTGACTCTAGCGACCCTGCGACTTATGCGACCCTACGACTTATATGTCCCTACAACCGATCCGACTCTTGCGACCCGTGTCGACTCTCGATGGAAATTGACTCTCAAATGACCTTTTCACTAAATATTACTTACTTGGTTGAACTCCATCAGGAGCAATGATTGCCAAATCCTCTTCTAAGCCATCTCCAGAGTCAACCGGCTCTTCGCTTGGCTCTTTTCTTGACACTGGATTTGGACGTCGAAGGAATTCAAAAACATTATCACTAACAGTGCCGGAAGATTGGTTTCCGGTGCTCACAACTTTCTCGATAACCTTTGATTTTGGATTAGACATAAGAATCCCGGCATCCCTTAGAAGGTCTCTTACGGCGTTGATGATTCTTTTCTCCGACTTCCTTATTTTCTCTATTAATTTCTGCTCCAGTGTCAGAGGGACTGCAACATAAGCATTAGCATCAACATCATCTTGGACCTCTATTATTTTTTCACTCACACTCTCCTTCCTCTCCTTCCTCTTAGTCCCCTTTTTTTCCCTTTTTTGATCATTAAGAGCTGCTTTTCGTGTTAGCAGTTCTTGCTTACGGATATCCTCCCAACAAATGTCCTTCGGATTTCTACGAAGATATTCCATCCATATCTGAACATCCGGATCGTCACATCCCTTGTAATCCTCTAGATCAGAAAGTAAAGCTTCCTCTTCGTGTTCAGCATGAAGAATACTTAGAATATCCTGAAAAACAAAAAATAACCATTATTACCCTCTATGACCCTTGTTTCCCTTGTGATCCTTGTGTAATTGTTACCTTAGAATCTCTGATATGCCTTATCACATCTTCATACTTCGGGTTAAAACTGGATTTAACCATCTTCTTGCACATTCTTGGGCATGATGGATGCGCATCCACAACCTCAACATACCATCCCTTTCCGTCCAAACTAAGGATGGTTTCTAATGGAAGTAACTGAAACATTAAAAAAATGACAAGAAAGCAAAAAGTACGAAAATATTTAAGTTATTCGAATAATATATAAAACTTACAATTAGTGGGATCATGAAATCGCCACAATACCATTTTGGTTTCCGTGATTCCCCGCTAACGTGCTTGTGGCAAATATCCACAATCTTCTCGAATGTGTAACGCCCCCATGGAAAGCCTTCACAAAATTTCAAGTCATCAACCATGTCAATGAGATCATGGCTGATAGAGTTTTCTGCTGAAGGCTTGTGAGCCATAACTTGCGCCAACAACACCAAAGTTGCCAACCTCTTCTGATCGTCGGAATTCTTCGTCTTCACAAGCTTTTCACTGACTTGTGTGGGGGTCACCTTTCCACGACTGAAATTATTCAGCCTGAATGCGACACCCCTTATGGACTCCCATCCTTTGGGAAATGGTCCGCATTTTAATCCGGAAATTAGTGCGTGCTCCACTATAGAGTACCGGATGGGAATGTCGTTTAAGATGACCCACAACTCCTTGTCCCGTATAATCACGGAGTGATTTAGTAGGATAGACATGTGAACCTTCATCAATGTGGAGTCACATTGTAAATGGAATAAATGCCTAAATTGTGACTTTTTCTCAAAGTAATGCAACTCGTATTCATCTAAGATTCCTCTCAGCGTCGTTATTGTCTTGTGAGGATAACACTTGATGGTGATCTTTGGCATTCTGTCCATGTGCTTGAATTCATACACAATCTTTGGCTTTGGCGCCACCTACAAAATGACCAATTAAGAATACATTATACTTCTACTGACTTAAGCGACCCATGCGACTCAACCGACCCGTGCGACTAATGCGACTCAAACGACCCTCACACACTCTGCGACACTCAACCGACTCACTGAGACTCAAAGCGACCCATGCGACTCAAGCGATCCACGGGGCATAATATCAAGCGACCCACGCAACTCAAACGACCCTTGCAACTCAAACGACCATTTTGACTCAAACGACCCTTGCGACGCAAACGACCCTATCGAATCAATGACATAAGCGACCCATGCGACGCAAACGACTCTTGGACCGCCTGTGATGCTCAAACGACCATTGTGACCCAACCCACTCACTGAGACAACCGACTCACTGAGTCGAAGATGGTCATGCAACTCCTGCGACCCTTGCAACTCAACCGACTCACTTACACTCACCCATTTCAAATCAATAAACCATTTTGTGACTCGACAGCTTGCAAAACCCTAGAAATCGGTCTACTTATACTTATTGACGCCATTGAAGATTGGTTCGTGCTCTCTTCGTCACTACTTCTGCTGATTCTAGCAATTTTCCTTCTTGCCAACTTCAAATCGATCCCTCTCAAGTTCGACATCACTTATTCTTTCTTGCTTTAAAATTTGAAACAGGTTTCACATCAAAAAATTGTTCGGCTTTCTTGCTTTTGACACGGTTTAACAGTTTTTCACGTCGAAAAACTGCAGAACGTGGGTTTTTCACGTTCGAACATTAAGGGCAAATTTGTCTTTTCTTCAGTTTTTTCGATTTAATAATTATTTTAGGAAAGGGTATTTTTGTAGTGGTTTAGCCCTATGAGGGTATATCTGATATTCCGCCGTTTAAGCGTCCATCCACAAATTTCGGATGAAATACCATGACATCCATAAATTCTAGATGAACGATGTTGTCATATGGGGTTTATAGACGGATAAATCTGTTTGTCCTTAAATTTTTGAATGAGTGTATTGCACTCCGAAAATTTCTAACCGCAAATTTAAAACAGTAGTAATGTTTATCCCAAATTCTGGACGGATTATGGATAGCTCATCAGATAATGTGGACGGCTTAAGGATGCCCCATGTTTTGTCCTTAATGCGTCCATCATCTATCCCTAATCCATCTAAAAATCTTTGATAATTGCTTATAAACCACACTACACATTCTTTTGTTTTCAACACAAAATTATCATACATTTTTCTTTATAGAATATATTTTTTTTAGTTTTTTATTTTTTTTATCTATAAAAAATTATGAACAGATTCTCCTCATCCGCAAAATTTTGGATGGATGGTACGGTCTGAAATTTTCGAATGGAGTTGCTCGTCTAAAAAATTTATAGATGGCCATAGCTCCATCCAAAATTTCAAGACAGCCCATCTGTCTAAAAATTTATAGACGAACCATCCATCCAAACATTTCGAACGGTTTCCGTCTAAAAATTGTAGACGATTCTTTTTTCATTTGGAAGTTCCCTGACAAATTTTCTTACAACACTCTCATCTATAAATTGGTCGAATGTTCCAACGGATTGCGGAAAACTTTATTCATCAGTATTTACAGACGAATTATGGACTAACAAATCCGTCCAAAATGAGAACAAATTTCGAACGAATATCTATTACGGACGCTCATTTCGAACAAACATTTCAATCCGAAATTTGACTGAAACCTCTTTTTCAGATGGATTTGGTCATCTGAAATCCATTTGTTCTTATAGTGAGTGGTGTCAAGATAATTGACTTACCGAGAAGTACCCTATTTATGTGTGAGAGAAAACAAAATACACGGAAGAGGACTCTTAATCTATGAAGGGCCAGTCGTCAATTCTTCAAAACCTGTCGGAGGTGAAACACGCGACCCGGAAGGGGATCAAGACAATAAATGTGGTATCAAAGTGAATCACGTTGAACATGTGGGACTAAATCCTACATGGGACAAAGTGGTATGCATGAAAGTCATCTCTTGAATCTGGAGAATGAACAAAGTGTTGCATGAGAGAGTCATATCTTGAAGGAGCTACCTCTAGATCTACGTTGGTAGGGGAACGAGCGAATCACAATGAAGCCATCACGTTCTATGAACGAGGTGTTTGTGACACCCCGAGTTGGCATGTGTGGTGGTGGAGGAAGATTAAACGAATTGATTTGACTATCTATGATATTATTGTGCATATTACTTTCCGATTACCTCTTGGAAAAACTCCAAATTTAAGCGTGTTGGTGTTATAATACTATGTAAATTACTAATACGTATGTGAGTAAGAAAAAAAATTCGAATGAGAACTTGTGATGTCTATAAAACTAGGGGTGGAGAATTCGGGTTTTGATCCAGATTCCACGGGTTCGGTCTGGGTTCGGATTCCTCTGGTTATGAAAAAATAAACTCAAATTGGAACCATGTGTTTTTCAATCTAGATTCCTCGGGTTTCGATTCGGATTCGGGTTGTTCAGGTTTTCTAATATTGAACTCAAAATAACCCGAATTATATTTGGATATTCCATGTAGTTGGAATTCTTCGGGTAATTTGGGTTGTTTGGTCGCGAGTAATTCGGGTTCTTTGGATAATTTGGATTGTTTAGTTACGGGTAGTTCGGGTTCGATCCAGATTACACGATTTTTTGGGGTTCTTTGGTATTTTTTTGGGTAATGCAAGTAATAAAAATACAAAAATTTAGATTTCTATTTTATATTGGGTTGTTTAGTTCGGGGACTCTTGAGCCCGAATCGAATTAACCCAGATCCAAACGATTTCTAGATTTTTAACCCATATGGATTTTGTAGGTAACATAAATGACTTATGAGTTGGAATTTTCAGATCACCCTATATAAAACCAGAATTCTTCATAATTCATAAGAGATGACAATGACAACCTGAGAGGAGGTGTGGGCATTATAGAAGCTTCCCAATAAGACTTTTGTTGCTAATGAAATCTAGTATATATGATCGTTTCATTTTCAAACGTATTTTTTGCACGATTTTAGAGATGTTTACGATATAGATGCGATGTTTACGTATGATTTTGTATCCGTTTTACTCGTTTTTGTGTTTTCGTGTTCTTACAGGTTTTAATGCGTATTCGGTTCATTTTGGAGCTAAAGGACGTACACGAGACAAAGTACCAACATCGAGGATTATCACGGAACAAACGGGACGAAAAGTGGCGAGGAACAAGCTCAGCCCGCACGGGGCACTCCCTAGCCCGCACGGGGCATTTTGTTCGGCAATTGATCCAGCAAATTGAGCACGGGTCGGGCCATCCATCAGCATGTTCGGGGCCTCAGCCCGTGTGGGGCACACTTGAGCCCGAGCGGGGCACACCCCAGCCCGCACGGGCACTCCCTAGCCCGTGCGGGGAGGCCTTATTTTCATCGCGATCATGCGTGCCGCGCCCGTGCGCGGCACCCACTCAACCCGTGCGGGTCGCGTTCGTCACCTGCAATACCAAATAATTTAATTTGTCTTAAAACGAAAAGGAACTTGTTGGTGACTTATACAAAAAGGAAAACGACTTTAGAGAAGAGGAATAAGAGATATTTTGCTGGAGAAAGTAATAGAAACGTTTCCCAACTTAATCAAGAATGGAAAACTCATGAAAAGGCAAAATCAGTGGCTGTTGTAACAAAAGGAAAAGAACTGAACGGACAAAAGGAAAAAGGAGGAGAAAAGGAAAGAAAAGAAGAATGAAAAGGAAGAACATGAGCTAGGGGTCGAGGGGGAGCTTTAGAGGGAGTGAGTTTTCTGTTTTGAATCGAAGAGAGAGTGTAGAGAGAGAACGGCATCGAAGAAGGAGATTCTTGCGAAGGAGGCATAGAAGGAGCATTGGAGATCAATTCAAGACTTCGGTTTCGTTTGGTTTTCATGTTCTTTAGACTTTCTACTCCGATTTTTTTTTTTACTTTTAAATGCATGAGCGAGTAGTTTGTTTTGTTCTAGGAGAAGGGATTAGCCCATGGTTTTATCTTTGAATGCAATTTTGTGTTTTCGTTTATCTATTCTTTGTCTTAGAGCTTGAATGACTTGTATTTACGAAGGCCAAGTAGATGCATGTGTTAGGGATTAGGAGAAGGACCAAAAGCAGCATTCTAGTCCTAGAAATCAGGTTTAGAGCAACCGAGGTTAGACCACGAAAGTAGGGTAGCAGCGGTTGAGGGTGAAACGGATGAATCATAGAACTTATGGGTTTAGTTCAAGGTGTCAGCCACGAAAGTAGGGGATAACTTGACTAGATCACGTGTCTATGCCTTGAGAGAGGGTAGATATCATATTAGGATCGTCAGTCTTAGATAACTTGATCGGGATTGCATGATTAGATAGGTTGATTGTTGGTTTCGATAGTCTTGTGGTGAAACCGGATTCCTAAAAAGTTTGTCTTATTGTTAAGAACTCGTTTGTTTATTTGTTTTTAGTATTTCATTCTCAAATCCCATATTCGTTCGTTGCAAGTTTGATTCATAGTTTGAGTTTAGGTTGTGTTGCGTAGTCCCTGTGGGATCGACACCTAAAGTACTACACACTCGTGCACTTTACACACGTGTCGTGCACTTGCGGGTAGTTTAGGTTAAATATTTGTTTAACTTTGATATGCATCAAGTTTTTGGTGTCGTTGCCGGGGACTATTGTCAACACGTCTTAGAGTCATTATTGTTTTGTTTTTCTTTTTGTTTTTCTTTTTGTTTTCTTTTCTTTCGTTTCTTTCTACCTAATTCCGTTCGTTTGTCCTTTATTGTTTTATGACCAGATCTCAAGGTGCTTCCAGTCTACTCCAAATTGACCCCGAGATCGTGCGCACTTGCAGACAACTTAGAAAGGGCAAGGAAGAAGGTAACACAGAGCTGTCAGATCAACGAGATATTGATAATCAGAACAGCCACGAACAACCTCTATTACCTATCGGTAATTTGGGACATATGCAGCAACAACAACTCGCGCCTCAACCGCGAGAACCACAGGCTCCTCCACCACGTTGCCTCAAAGATTACGTCATGCCGAACATGAACAACGTGCAAACAACCATAAGGATACCTGCTGTTGCTAGGGAACAGTTTGAAATTAACTTGGCGATGATCAACATTCTTTATCAGAAGCAATTCATGGGTGGAAATCACGAGGATCCCCATCAGCACCTCAGAGACTTCCTTGAGCTTTCCGTCACATTCAAGATACACGGAGTCTCAGAGGATCCCTATCATGACTTGGGACCAACTCTGCACATTGTTCTTAGTTGAAACAAAAAATGCCAAGAAACCTTTTAAACAAGTTACCTGAAGAAGCACGGAAATACTTGAATTGATTCATTTTGGTTCCTCCGAGCAAGACGATTCAGATGAGGGGGGAAATCACAACGTTCAGATGCAAAGATGGAGAAACGTTATTTGAAGCGTATGGGAGATTAAAGGATCTTCTACAGATGTGTCCACACCATGGTCTCGAACAGTGGTACACACTACAAAAAAACAGGCATTTTCCAACGGACATATCCGTTGGAAAATGCCAAAAATCCGTTGGAAATCGGTCTTTCCAACGGATGCCAACGGATCCCCGTCCGTCGCGAATAGTTCGTTGAAAATGAGGATCCGTTGCAATTCGCAACGGTCATCCAACGAATTATATCTGTTGCACTGCTTCAACGGATAGTGCAACGGATTTCTCCGTTGGAAAAGTGGTAACGGACGCCCGTTGGAAATATTTGTAACGGATCGCCGTTGCAACAGTGCAACGAACGACCGTTGAAAGGAAAACAACGGCCGTCCATTGCCAATTACGCGGGGAAAAAATTCAGGTTTCCAACGGGCATCCGTTGCCATTTGGTGGGAAATAGCAACGGACGTCCGTTGCAAAGTGACGGAAAAGGACGACCGTTAACATTTGGCGGGAAATATATTCCAACGGATGCCCGTTAGAGTTTCCAACGGATGCCCGTTGGAAATCTTGAAAAAAAATAAAAAAAATAAAATTTTTAAAAATTACAAATATTTTTTAAAATAAATAAAAAGTTTTTAATTAAAATATTAAATTGTTCATAAAACATTAAAACTAAAACTACGTTAATCTACCATATTACATTTCGTTTAAATCGGCGGGATCGATATCGTCTCCGTGATCGCCATCACGTCTAGATGGCGTTGCATCTGAATCGGGACCCGGTTCTTGCTGCGACGTTGATCCCCTCCTTTGCCCCGACATCAACTCGATGACGCTCTCCAGGTGCTGCACTTTGGCTCGAGTTTCTTGAAGTTGTGATTCGAGATCTTCGATCCACCGTTGTTGCGAAAAACTCTCTTGCACCGCGGGAGGTACCGTCGTGACGTCCTCAACGATATCCTTTTGAAGCGCCCCGAGACCGTATAGACGTCCCTTATACGGTCTCACCGACTACAAGACAAACAAAAGTAACGTTAGATTTTCACAAATTATTTAATTAATAATTAAGAAATAAAATAATAACCTTTTACCTCTAAATAAATTTGGTACTTTTGTAAAGGACTAAGGTCGTCGGGGCTTGAACCGCAAGCCTGAGATTTCTGTGTGATCTTCTCCGTCACAGCTCTCACGGTTCACTCCGCTCGAGGATCGACGAGTTCGGGTTCGTCGGCCTCTTCCCCGACAACCGACTTCTTCTTTACATGGGTTTCTAATACCACCTCAAGAAGAGTCGGTTCTCTTCCCATCTGTTGTATCTACAATATAAAATAAATGTTGTTAGATAAATATTTAAATAAACAAAAAATTTAAATAATTAAAATTTTACCAATTCTTTTTTTCTTTTCGTGAAGGATTTTGATCCCGAAGTATGGCGATGCGGACCATCTCCGGGAACCTTCTCACCATAACGACATTGTTTGGCCTTTTCGCTCTTGGCCTTAAATTCCGCAGACTCGCTCAATCATTTTACTGAAGACCGCTTCCGTTGCCCATCTCGGTTTGCTATTGTTGGCATAGAAGTTACGTTTTGCACCGTTCATCATCAGGCGCATCCGAACCTGCATGTCGCGCATCTATGCTGTGTAGATGCGCGTTGTATGAGTTCTCCGCCATCTGTATGAGCGCTGCAAACAAAGTTACAAAATTTTTAGTTTTCTAATATATATATATATATAATAAAAAAGTTGAAATATAATTAAAAAAAATTACAATAAAAGTGCGCCACCATCGCTGGCGCACAACTTCTGGCGTAACTTGCTAGGAATAGTAGAGTTCGTCCTGTAAGGACCCTTGGATAATGGTGTTGTTGGTGTGTTTTAGTACATCATCCTCATCAAATCTGCATATCAAAAATAAAAAGTTAGATAATATTTATGAAATATAATAATACAAATTAAAATAGTTAGATAATATTTACCATAACGTCTCAGGAGTACGTTCTGGATCGATGATCGGAAGGGTTGGAGCCCATCGAA